>JAMPIV010020911.1:0-63158 GCA_024509875.1 Oreohelix idahoensis | reverse complement strand
CAAAGCAGTGTGAGTTGCTTTGGGACGCACGGGTAACCTAGTTGAGTAGTTTCTGACGTCATGATTTGGAGGGGCAACATGGACCTTGTTTATGTCCGTGATTGATTTATATTATTATTGTATTCATGGCACGTTTATGGAAGCCATTTATTCTAGTGATCTGTATTGGTCTTCAGGTCGAAACCAATAGCAGTAATGTCACGTAAGTTATCGCCCCACTTCTTATTGTATGCTGTATTGAAGGCCGCTCTTATACTAGTCTAGCGGGAATATGTTATTCCTAGAATGGACCTACAGAGTCGTTAGCCTTTAGGATTCGTATCGTAGAAGAAGGATTCCTACGAGTGGGAAAGAAGTTAATTTGATTGCAGTATTCATGTGTGTAAACGCCTTTATTGTAATGCCAAAGTCGTGGCATGGATACCGAGAGGTTAGCCAACATGAAATACTAACCTAGATGTATCTCTATGTATATACCCTTAATATGATGTTGAACAGACGGAATGAGAATTGAAGTCTTGGATCAAGACAGTTTTATTGCATGAATGCAGGATTCAGTGGGTTTGAGATTTGTGTACCCAATTGGATGTCCTTCGTAAAGGTCAACGGACATTCCCTTGCTGTTAAAACCTAGTATGAATATTATTGGATTCTTATTACTTACGTGAGAGAGGATTTTAGATATGAATGACCAGAGATGTATCGTTTTATCGGAACTGTCACTACTATGTATAAATTGTTCATCGTACCTGTCAAGGAACATTGTACCGTCTTGTCAAGCATCTTCGTACCACGTAATAAATTATAATAACTTTACCGACGAGTTGAGTATGATCATGTTGGCCTGATTTGCCTTCCACTCGTTGAAGTTCTGTTGGATAGCTCTTCATCTAATTTTCATTCTACATTCGCGTAAAGATGCTAGTACATTGGTACATCTGCTACTAGCTATCATGTTACCCGAAAAGAGCGCTCAACAAATAGGTAGTACATCAATGGCCGCATCCCCTATCTGACTAAGCGCGTCAGTGAAGGCGGATCGGTAAGTAACTAAAGTTGCTTTATATTCCCAGTTTATCATATTGTGAAACCACGATAAGGGGTTTCTATCAAAATTGAGATCTCCTTGCCACTGTCCGAATAATAAGATACATGCCCCGTTCTTTGGACAGGGATTCAAAAATTCGATGACAGGAATGTAACATGGCCGCCTACCTGAGTTGTCGCTCACTCGCTCACAGGAGGATATATATATATAAGCCAAAGTTAATTTGCAATACATATGCATAATTTCATAAAGTTCCTCCACACAGATCTACCGTAATCCAGTTACCTCACGTAGACATAATTACAGTATGGAGCCTGTCATCTCCGTCGATACAAACTTGACCCTAGCGTTGCGAAGCACAAAATTCCCGCTAGGCCTAACCGACCTGAGATCATCAAAACAGGGACTGGAATTACCTGGAGTCCGAATCATACATGGTACCGTACATTAGGAAAGTCTCTAACACAACTCTAGTAGAGACACAATCTCCTATAGAAGAAAAACCACTTCGTAAATCATTTTTACTGAAGAATATACCAGCCCTGGAAAAATGCGTAACCGCCATTGTCACGGTACATCGGAACTCATCACGACTAGACAAGACAACTCCTACTTCCGCTAGAGCGGTGTAACAAGAATATAGTCCTGCCTACCCATCCAAAATATACAATATAGGACTGATTCTACTTGTACTAATAATATGTAATACATATGAATTCAGGCCATAAACATAATAAGCAAATTAATCTATTTTCTGGCCCTAAGAAATAGGTACGGACAAGGGTGTCATATCCATGCGCCGAATTAATATCAAGAACGATTACTCCTATAATCAACAGGGTAAAACAATTATGGATTATCTAGCCTTCCCCATAGACAGCATTTTCATACACAAATGAATGAATGTCTATATTTTTTCCAAATTAAATAGCCATATCGATTTTTGTAATATGTGCGTCAAAACATGCACGCAACACTAACATTAATTATTAATTAAGCAGATACATTTTGATACAGATTTGCCGTATGTTGAATATTGCTGTTCAATCCATTATATTACATCCTTTTAATTTGTTACCGGGATCTCCACACTTTGTATTTAGGCTAATGTCTCCCAATTTTTAAATCTGATGATTTATCAATATAGTGCGTTATTTTATATTTTGTTCATAATAAATTACTATTAATATACTTTATGAAATGATTATTGGGTTACTTCAGTGTTGGTGTGGCTGTTGCTAATTAGTGGTTTATTTTCTGATTGTTGTATTTTTCTAATTTATTTATGGCTGTGGTTAAGAAACTTTATACAATAGAAGAGTAAACTGGTAAGAACATCTGTGTCAACATTTTTGTAAAGCCACTTTTATATCAGTTTTTGTTGTTTACTCGACGAACATTTTTCTATCTGCAAATTTGCAAAATCAATTCTATGTTCCAGAATTCAGAACAAATATGGCAAAAGCTGAACAAACCAAAAAGAAATGCAGACAATACAGCGTGGAATATCTGAAACATGGATTTATTCTAGCACTAAATAACCTTCTATTATGTCTATTATGTGAGAGGGCCTTTTCAAATGAGGCGATGAAACCTTCCAGACTACTTGAACATTTAAAAAAAATTCACTCAGATAAAACAGGTAAAAGTTTGACATATTTTCAGTCACTTCGTGAAAACTTTCAGAAACGTAAAACTGTCCGTGACATGTTTATCAACACTTCACAACAAAGCTGTGATGGTTTGCGAGCTTCATTCAAAATTTCATTGCTGAATAGCTAAATCTGGAAAGTCTCACACAATCGCAGAAAATTTGATTTTGCCAGCTTGTGACGTATAATGGAAATGAAGCCTCCTGTATGCGATAGCCTTTCGTGACCTCGGCGAAGTTTTAAGATTCGCTAACTAGGTCACGCATTTCTCTGCCTGTCTGACTGACGTAGATTTTTGATAGAGGATTTAAGATCAATTATGGTCCCGTCTGGATAGAACTAGAACAGGTGATAGCTCCGTGGGAGATAAGGTAAAGAAATAGATTTTTCACGAGTGAAATGGTGAAAGGTAAAGTCTGTCCCTGGATTTGAGAGATAATCTATCCAGCCTATCGGTTACGACTGAGATTCTTAGATCAGACAGTTTTCATATATAAATAAATAAATAAATAAATAAATAAATAAATAAATAAATAAATATATATATATATATATATATATATATATATATATATATATATATAAATATATATATATATATATATATATATATATATATATATATATATATATATATATATATATATATATATATATATATATATATATATATATTTATTTATTTATTTATTTATTTATTTATATATATATAAGAATTATTCGTTCATCCTTCCTCTCTTCTCAGACGATCGTGGCCACGAGCATTCTTTCTTACCTAAATACTTGTGTTGTATCTTCTGGAACAATCTTTAGGACACACACACACAGCAGATCCAGTGTTATTTTTGGCAAAGAGAACCCCAGCTCCTCAAAGACAGGTTAATTTCAATTCTCGGGGAGCGTTCCCTTTGTTATGTTTTATTTAGGATTAACTGTTTATGTCACATTAAATGTGTAAAGGTAAAAAATTTAACACCGCTAACAGTGTCAATAGCTTGAGGTTTCCAGTACATAGGAAATGTCAGGTTGGTAACTTCTCTCAGTATAAAATTCTTGGTAACACCACAACTTGTCAAATGTCGGGAAATGGTAATGTTTGTTAAGTCACTGCAACGGGCTGACTGTAAATGAAATTGGAAAAGAAATCTGGATCTATATGCCCAGTTACAAAGTCACTCTTAATGTTCTTTGGGTGGTATTCTGTCTCTTTCTTGGTGTAAACACAACCTCAGACAGTTTTTACCCTGAAGAAACCCAGATACTAATTAAATTGTTCTTTTGTATGGTTACTCTCAGATTTACATGGAAGCCGCTGGTAAGGTTTAGGGTTTGACCTAATACTGTGTAAAGGAGACAAAAATACAAATACTTAACGTAATATAGTATTCACAATCCTATCCTTAACCCGCGTAAAATAGAATATATTTATCCACTTCGGTTTTTTAACTTAAATTGAAACTACAAGCTTAGAGCTTGCCTCATCGTTTAAAAACTTCCGTGAAATAAATTCTAGTCATTAAAAAAAACTTAATCATCATGAATTAGAAATAAATATATATTTCGTCAATACTCATAATAAACCGTGCCTTTACTAGTTGGTTAAAATATTCTCTGACTGGTTACTAGCTATTAATTAAATTTATTTTATAGCTGGCATATTTTAGCTATGCAACCTAAGATCTGCTTACTCGGAGCAAGCAAGAGTACATGCACACCATCATAGCTGGCAGACGCTGGAGTTGGGTTGGCCATGTCCTCAGAAGAGACCCTGATGCCATCACAAGAACAGCTATGCTTTGGGGCCCTGAATGAAAACGAAAGAGAGGCCGACCAAAAACAACCTGGCGGAGGACTGTGGAGGCTGAGATGCAAAGAATGAACCAGAGTTGGAACACTGTACGAAGGATGGCCGCCGACCGAGCAAAGTGGAATCAATTTGTTGCCCTATAAGACGCCACTAGGCGTGATGGCCACTGACTGCTTTGACGGTCGGCGGCTAAGTATCAAAGAAGAAGAAGGATAGTTTAGCTAGAAATTATTATTTATTCTGCTAGCCACTGTAACACTGTAAAACCTAGAGAAATATGAATGACGGACCTATCTAGTAAATCACTCTGCACAGAAAATCTAGTGAAGTATAATCGACGATTTTACCACTTAAATCACTCAAACTACTAATATAGTATTTACCTTCACACAAGCTTCTAAGACTATCTCCACCGAAAATTAAGAACTCTACTTCATACAAGTGATTCTAGAATCGTAGCTAGATGTCTTCTGAATCTGTAGTGGTACTGGATAAATTGAGTTAGAATGCTGGGGTTTATATATCTAAAATCAAAGAGAATATACATTATACACCGAAAACCAGGCTCTCTGCCAGATATAGCACCTACGGGAAAATCTCTGCTCAAATTCTTTTATCAAAAGGAATCTACACACTATTACCGCTGCAAATTCGAGCACTGAGCGAACGGTCTCTCTTTAGATCAGGCGTAACGTAACTGACCAGACCGTGCGAGATTTCTTCGATCGTAAAATCACACTATTTACACCTGCAGACGTGGTCAGTGAACGAAACCGAGCGAAGCCCGTCCTTTGATCTGGCTATTCTCACCGTGTTTAATTACTTTCAAACGAACAGTTCAGGTAAGGTAATAGAAATTTTCTGCCCCTTTGTTCCAAAATTATCTCCTCCTGATTACTATCTGATCCTATCCCACGATTTTCAATCACTGGCGTTAAAATTTACAGATACCCCGCTCAGCAAATAGGTTTGCTCGTGAACATACATCAAAAGAAACAGCAAACAGCAATAAAATGCGTGCTAAATTAGAAAAAGGGACAGATCTCTGAGTATCGGATGGTTTTATGTTAACAAACGTGCGTAGGTGAAAGAAAGGTAAAAGAAAAGTGTAGATAAAGAAGTAGATAGATGAAAGCTATTTTCATAATATGTCACAGACGTCCCCGCTTAAAGATATGAAACCACTTCATGTCCACTATATGGAAATAGATTTACTATATCAGTAGTTTCCGGGTGACTGTTATCTTCCCTCTCATTATCCTCCTCCGTCTCTGTCCAATTCCTACTCATGAGCTCTGCTCCAACGTTTTCTTTTCCTGGAATGTATTCGACTTTAAAGAAATATACACTTAGCAGCAATGCCCAGCGCATTATTTTCGCATTAAATTCCTTATTTGCCCCAAGAAACACCAGTGGAGCATGACCGGTCTGCACCGTGAATGTTACTCCATACAGGTATTCATGGTGTCTCCTTATACCATGAACTAGTGCCAGACATTCTCTTTCCACTGTGGAATAGTTTTGTTCCTGCTTTATTCAATTTATGACTGCCATATGCCACTGGGAATAGCTGATTTGGATCATCGTCGGCTGCCTGAAGCAGAGTTGACCCGATGCCTTGACCCGATGCGTCGACTCGCAATATGAAGGGTTTGGTAATATCAGGTAGTCGCAAAATTAGATATTCAGACAACTGTTTCTTGAGCGTGACATAAGCGTCTTTGCACTTGGAATCCCAGATAATTCTCTCAGGTCGCCCCTTCTTCGAAAGGTCAGTAAGGGGTGCAGTCAAACCATTGAAGTTTTTGACGAATTTCTGGTAATAAGCACGCAGTGATAAGAACGATCGTGTTTCTTTCTTCGTCCTTGGCCTCTTTGCTGCACGTATCTTCTCTACGTTCTTAGCAACTGGCAACATGGCACCGTGACCAATGGTATGCCCCAGGAAGTCAAGCTTTTTGAAGCCGATTAAACATTTGCTAGGTTTAGCTGTGAGACCAGTTTCCTGTAGTCTCCTGAGGAGCATAGCCACCGTAGCAATGTGTTCTTCGTATGTGTCCGTCGCAACTAGTAAATCATCCATAAAATTGTGGATATGTGGACTGTGCAATGGTTCTAAAAGCTTTCTCATCATCCTCGTGAACACTCCTGGTGCATTATGTAACCCGAATGGCATCACGTTAAACGTATAGTGTCCTTCATTGGTGCTGAAAGCTAGCAAAGGCTTAGTTTTCTCTTTGACAGGTATTTGATAGTAACCTTTACTCAGGTCAATCTTGGAGAAAATGCGTACCTTGCTTAGCTTGCTAAACAGCTCAGAAGCGCTTTGGAGAGGTTCCGGCTGAAATTCCGTTACAGTGTTCAGTAGACGGTAATCGATGCACAGCCGAACTTCCTTATTGGGCTTCTGCAACCGCACTACGCTCGCACTATAAGGAGATGTTGACTCACTAATAATTCCTGTTTTACGTAGCTTGTCTATCTTTTCACGAAGCGTATCAGCTTTTTCGTACGGAATAGGGTAAACTCTGGTTCGAACAGGTGTCTCGTTTGTAAGTTTCATCTCGAACTCTACGAGATATGTTCGCCCAGGTACATCCGTTAGCACTGCTGTGTACTGGTTCAGTAGCGCCCTCGTTTCTGTCTGTTGTGCTTCCGAGAGAGTGTCACCGAATTTTACATCTTTGAAAGTTTCCGTTTGTTGCAATGGATATTTCATGCAACTATCGTCATCTTGAACATCTTCGGTAGCTATGGCGACCGCCAGGAGATGTTCGGGGGATGGCACCGGTCTTTCCAAGTATTTCTTTAACAGATTTACATGGTAAACCTTCTCCTTTCCTTTGATAGAGATCTGATAATTAGTTCTCAAGATCTTTTTCAGGACAGTAAACCGCCCTTGCCATCCGATGCATAGTTTGTTGCTTCCGGTTGGCAATAACAACAAAACTTTTTAACCTGGTTGTAGTTCTCTATCTTTCGCTGCTTGATTGTATCGTTTAGCGTGCTTTGCGCGCGCTCGCTTAAGGTTTGTCGTTGCTAGATCCCATCCTAGCTGTAGCCTTTCCTTCAATTCCGATATATCTACTGGCTGAGACGACTGTCTCATCCGCCTTCTGGTCTGTCAGCGACCTGAGTAAGGCTTCAAGCGGGCCCTTGATAGGTCTTCGAATAAAAGTGTAGCTGGGGGAAAACCCATAGAGGCCTGGGGTACTGCCCTGTAGGCGAATAAAGCTGCAGGAATGAACAGGTCCCAATCTTCCGGTTTCTCTTGTCCCAGCTTACGTAACATCATTGTGAGGCTGCCGTTGAAAAGTTTCACGAGCCCATTTCCGGCCGGGTGGTACGGGCTGGTGTGGATGTGTTTGGCCCTTAAGATCTTTAAGATCTCATCCATTAACAGGCTACGGAAATGGGATCCATTGTCCGTCCAAACTTGTTGAGGGAATCCCAACCGTGTAAAAATCTGCACTATGGCTTCTGCGACATGCTTGGAATGTTAGTGGTATAGCTTCGGCCCACATAGTGCATGTGTCGACTAAGGTCAAGATAAACCTGTTCCTTCGTTTGGTCCTTTCTATGGGTCCAACAATGTCGACAGCAACCCGTTCAAATTGTGTTCCCACTATTGGCATTTCCCCGATGGGAACTGGGGGGTCCAATGCTTGGGTGCCACCCGTTGGCACTGGGCACATGATTTCACGTATCTTATAATATTAATATTCATTCCTGGCCACCAATAATGAGTCTGTATTCGCTGATTTGTGGCGTTCTGTCTCACATGTCCGCTAAAGCTAAGAGAGTGCCCCATTTCTAAGATTTGGCTTCTGTACTGTTTCGGTACTAGGAGCTGATTAAAACCTTGTTCAGGTTTGCCCGTTCTGCGATAAAGTACGCCATCCTTAGAAAAAATTTCCCCGTTGTGTCTGGGGTTCTTAGCCATGGGCTGTTTCCTAAAGCAGGGCTCCAAGGTAGGGTCCTTTTGTTGCGCCTCTTTTAGTTCATTAGGTAACAAATTTGGCGCCGGCTCCGGGTCCTTCTTGGTTTGCACTCTTGTATTACAGTTGCCACAATTGGCTCTTCCGGTTTCCCAATAAACACATATCTACAGCCAAGTATGACCGGGTAGATCGGGTCATCCAAAACAGCCGCTTTGATCACACCTCTGACAAAATCAGAGTGTATCTCCACCAATGCGATGGGAAGCGTTGTTGGTGCATCACTCTTAAAAACTCCACAACGTTTAACGGTTTCTTCTGTCTCTTGACCGGGTTTGACCAGGTGCCTGGCAACAATGCAATCAAAAAAGCTCCGTGTCAAAAAGACAATCAGTTGAAGTCCCGTTCAAAATAACAGTACCTCGCGTAGAGGGCCTCTCTCCCTCAGATTGAGAATCACTGACAATAATTCTTTCTTGCGAGTCTGTTTGCAAGCATCCGATGCGTTTAGGCTCGGTGTGCTTGCTCTGATCAGTTGTCCCGTGCGCAGGGGTTTTCCCTTTGTCACCCTGTCCTTTCTGGCCGCGCTGCCATGTAGAACGGTTGGGTTGATCAGACTGTTTGTTGTTTGTGGGGTACTTGTTTTTGTAGAACTTAGATTTTTCAGGAGGGGGAATCTGGGGGTCCTGTTTCTCTTTGGCTATGCTGCTGAGAAGAATGGAAAGATTGCTCTAGATTATTCTTTCGAGAAGGCTCTTCTGTCGGTTTACGTTTTGTGGCCGGCAGTTAAGCCAGCGCATCTTGATATCGCTCAGACTTTTCCAAAATGTCTTCCAGCTTTTCTGTCCCTTGCTCAGAAAGAAATCGACGGGAGTCACTTGACAGAGTTTTCTTCATTTGTTCGGTTATAACGAACTCCTCAAGTCCTTCATAGGTAGAGGCGAGCTGCGAAAGCTCCAGGCACTTTGCCAAGTATCCCTTTAGACGAGAAGTGAACTGCTGAAAAGTTTCAGAGCTCTCCTTTCTGCTGTTACGGAACAGTTGCAACAATTTACGAACGTTTATTTCAAACGATTCAAGTAAAGCTTTCTTCAACACGTCGTAATTATCTTGTTAGCTACTTTCCAGTTTTGCATAAGCATCATACGTAGACCCTTTTAAAGCTTGGGAAAGTTTCATACACCAATGCGACCTCTCTAAACCGTACAGATTAGCCATTTTCTCAAAATTTTCTAGATACGTGTCAATCTTCTCATTAGGACATGGGAAAGATTCTAGTGCAAAAGACATAGCGATGAGTTGAGATTGAGCGTTAGAAGGACCAGTTAGCTGTGATTGAGATAGATAGTCATCATTGCTGGAGGTAGAGACAGCCCCACGACTTTGGACTTCTAGAGCTTTAACCGCCAGTTCGTGCTGTCTCTCTTTATTTCTTTCCTTATGCTGTCGTCGTTGCTCATTTTCTCTTTCCTCATGCTGTCTCTCCTTCTCTCTTTCCTCCTGCTGTCTCTCCTTCTCTCTTTCCTCATGCTGTGCCCTGCGAATTTCCATTTACTCCTCAATCTTTTCTGCTCTCTAGCTTCGGTTGCTTTGTCCGTCTCTCTAGCTTCTGCTTCTTTCTTCTCTGCATCATTTCTGTCAAGTTCGTCCCTGACAAAAGCTTTCGCTTCTTCTCCTTCCAATCCCACTTCCCTTGCTTCCTCTCTGAGCATCTGGCAAAGCTTTGCACGCTCCGCCATTGCAAATAGCTGACTGTGACTTACCCGAGAAAGAAGTAAGAAAAAGGATTGTTGCGCGCATATTCTTTTGTGGGGCGCACAGATTACTGTAAATACGCATACACATTTAAAATGTATTTATTTGTCTGATAAAAATATATTTATCTTTGAATTCACGATTTTCAGTCTAAAGGGACGGAACTCAGATTAGGCGATGGGTATTCATTCTGTGAGTTATCGGTTCTTGTATCTTTCCTGAAGATCGAACTCAGCGGAGGAATCTAGGTTTACAGCGATCTATTCTGTGTTTGGTTAGAAATAGATTGTTTTTGCTTCAGAATATCTATGGCCCGAATCTATGTGTAGTTTTTGTCTATGTAGGACGAGTATGTCTTATATCTTGATATCTTGGTATGTTTAAGGGGAACTATTTTTCCTTGTACTGTACTTTGGGGTCAGGTGTTTTCGGCACATGAAGATAGGTTAGAGAGTTCTTCGGTGATGAAGGAGCCTGGCGGGACGTCATGTCTTAGACCTGTCCAAAGTTTGTGATCTCTTCGATTGATTATGGGAACGAAGATAGTTTTTTCCAGGATTGTTAGATCCATGAGTTCCCCAGTGTTGATTCTGTAACGCCAGGAGAGTGTTTGTGTTTGCTAGTATATTTCGTATGGCAAGGTAAAGAACTGTTCACTGAACTCTTTCATTCCTAGGCTCAGATGGGCAGACGCCGATATGAATTTACCTATGTATATATGTCGGGACGACATGTTATCTAGCAGCACTGAATATGTTTATATGCAGCAATTATGAGGACAGAATATGCTGATTCTTATAGAATCATTTATTGTTGATGAACAAAGCTTCGATTGAAGATTTGTTATACATCCGTATAGTGAGCGATGCTCAACAGGGAACCAGAAGCCATTTTGGAATTCTATTTATTTTGGAATCCTACTTATTGCCGATCATCCATCAGAGAACGGGAATGCCTCCTTATTATCAGGTGATGATTAAGAGATCACAGTTATAAAGAAAACCCAATACTAGTGGGTTAACATTATCTTCACAGAGATTTGCTGTAATTTACCTAAAGGAATCTTTGCTAGAAAGAGGTCCTATTTAGGAGTCAAGTTTGAACAGTAGGCCTATTTATTAACTGACATGCCCGGTCAGTAAGGCCTGATGATTGTATTTATAAACAATGGAAATCTAAGTGCTTGTATACAGATGTTCCATTGCAATGTTATTCAACATGAATGCTAATTTATGATGGTAGACCATTGATCAACACTATGCTGTTTATGTCGACTTGTGTTCCTGTAACGATGCTCGTACTGTCCATGTGTACGTCCTATTAAATAATATGAAACGACCACAGTAGTCCAGCCATCCTTGACTTCCACCTGTGATTGGAGTGAGTGACCTGTGCACTTGTCGAACTATCATCCATTCGCGTTTGTCATTATTTATGTTCACACTCACCCATTGCACCAGTATACACGCACTTAACAGTACACCTTGTCAGGGCCCCAACAGTCGGTAACCTGACCTATGTACCGAACATTGTGACTGGAAAAGCTTTATCGATGTGATGTCTAACAACTACCAGTACTACATCTTATCAATGTGGTGGCACGTTATCCAAGCATACACGAAAAAAGCGTTTTATCAACTGGTGGGCCAGTTTCCTGGGTTAATCAGCACAGTGGACATTTTGCGAAGTCAGCTACTGAGACCAGACCGTTTTCTGTGGCCTGATACGACACACAAGCAGTACAACGCTACAGTTGAAGTCAGCATGACCTGCCCTATCGATCGTATACTGTAAATAGGTCAGCGCTCGTTAACAGACGGTGTTTAAATAGAACAGACAGCGTAGCACAGCGAGTTTGTTTACAAGTGAATATTTAACTAAGTTGATGAGAAGTACTATCGAACTGAGAAGTCTACACGTCAACGGTGGATCTTCTTGTGTTTTGCATATTGTTGAACAGTGTAATAATTTAAAACAGAAAGCTATTGTTTATTAAAGTGGCAGTTTGTTTTCAGTGGAAACTGAACCATATTGATATAATACTGAACCTTCTTTGCAGACACTTCTACAACACATGATATTATATTATATGCATTTATATGACATATATGTATTTATGTTTAATGTTTACATGTTTGCATATTATTTGTGGGTCTATGTCGTGGGTGGTTGGTGAGGTGACTAGTATAGGATATACCGAGTCATATTGGTCCTATATTAGTGTTCTATAGGGAGCAATTTTCTTAGTTGGAAATTTGCTGCAACATCTGTTGCAATATCTGTTAGCTGTGACGATCTGTACCCATTGTTGTTTTCGTAATATTTTTTCTGTTCTTCAGTTTTGTTTTGATTTGTTCGTATTTGTAGATCTACCCTGTCCTATAATTTAGTTCTATACTCATTTATATTTATACACTGTGGCGTTATTTGTTTTGTTTATTCCTTTGCAGTTATCATCCCAGGTTCTGTGATTAGTTTCTTTAGTTCTCTACTTAATTTAGTTGATTTCTGCAAATGTTTTCGTATTGTTTTTCTTGATTGTCTTTTGTTTATGTATGTTATTGGTTGACTTATACTATAAAATATACTTGATCATACACTACTAGCTGTGTAGTGAACTTATGAGAAATAATCAACTGATGACTAATTGCTGTTACTAAAGGTACACAGTTGATTATACAAGACCTTATTTAAAGGCTTGTTTCCAACAGATATTGGGATTGTGAGCTAATTAATCAAGTTCATTTAGAATTTAATAGATTACATTATTGTTTCAAGTGATTGCTATCATTATTAGACATCATGTCTACATTGGAATACTTTATTGCACAAGGGAAATCCCTTGATAAGTCTGGTAAGGAATTAGAGGAGTTTTCAACTGCTCAATTTGCCATGGTATTAAAGTCAGAAGAAAAGAAGCAAAAAGAGGAAAATAAATGGAAAGCAGAAGTTGAACAAAAGAAGATAGATGCTGCAATTTTAAGATTGCAGATGCAAGCTGAGGAGAAAAAAGCTGCTGCTGAGGAGAGATAGCTTCAAATAGAAGAAAAAAAAATTAGAAGTTGAAGAAAAAAAATTACAAAGAGAAGCTGAGGCTGAACAAAAGAGATTAGACAGAGAAGCTGAAGCTGAACAAAAAAGATTAGACAGAGAAGCTGAACAAAAGAGATTAGACAGAGAAGCTGAAGCTGAACAAAAGAGATTAGACAGAGAAGCTGAAGCTGAACAAAAGAGATTAGACAGAGAAGCCGAGGAGAGTAAGACAAAAAAAACATGAGGAAAAACTGTTAGCATTTGAATTAGAAAAATTGAAATTGACAAATATGAGTAATGTTAATCAGTCAAGTGGTAACAGTGGTAAACCCTTTACTTATAAGGTCAAGGTACCAGCGTTCAATCTTTCCAGTGACGATATTACATTCTGGCTGGATCGTTTTGA
Source organism: Oreohelix idahoensis (assembly GCA_024509875.1). Taxonomy (NCBI): domain Eukaryota; kingdom Metazoa; phylum Mollusca; class Gastropoda; order Stylommatophora; family Oreohelicidae; genus Oreohelix; species Oreohelix idahoensis. The sequence continues at coordinate 49,519 of JAMPIV010020911.1, read as the reverse complement.
ACGTTCTTGTCGAGCTCATAATGTGGATAAATCACAGTATGCTAATCAGTTGTCAGAAAATTTGAAAGGTGATTCTCTGACTAGTTTAAGTTTGGTTGAAGAGGCTGACAAGGATAATTATGATGTTATTAGAGCAGCTTTATTGAAAAAATACCAGTTAACTGAGGAAGGTTACCGTATTTTGTTTAAGAAAATGGTACCTGAATCAGGGGTAGAATTCTCAGAATTCATTGCAAGGACACGTCTTACATTTAATCGTTGGATTGAGTTGTCCAAAACAGAAAAGACATATGAAGCCCTTATGGACTTGTTGTATAAATTAACCCTTGCAAATACACTATTTCCTCATAAGTTATCAAGAAGAACAACGTGGCATGCCCCAAAAACTGAGATAAATAACCAAATTGATTTTATTCTTGTATCCAAAAGATTCAAGTCCAGCATTAATAAAGCCAAGACTAGGACCTTTCCTGGCGCCGACATTGGTAGTGATCACGACATGGTATTGATGACGCTCAAGCTTAAACTAAAAAAGAACTATAATCAAAACAGATGCTCTCAGTTAAGATTCAATTTAGACAAATTGAAAGATCCAGAAATCGCGGGAATCTTTGAGGCAACTGTTGGAGGAAAATTCGCAGCTCTCAACTTTTTGGAGGATGATATCAACTCAATCACAGAGAACATGAAAGACGTGCTCATTGAATCAGCAACAGAAATACTTGGTAAAAGAAAGAAAATAAACAAACCATGGGTTACAGATGAAATTCTGAAGTTATGTGATACACGGCGAGAAATGAAAAAGGTTAAGAAAGAGGTTCCTGAAGCAGCATGGCAATACAGTATGGTGAATAAAAATATTAGAAAGAAAATGAAACAGGCCAAAGAAAAATGGGTAGCTGATCAATGTGAGTCCATTAATACGGGGCTAATAAAAGGTAACAGCAAGGCAGTTTTTGACACATTAAGAAGACTATCAAAACCCCAACAGCCCAGGGTAACTGTCATAGAAGATAGCAATGGGGCTCTGCTCAATGAAAAAACAGCTGTAATGAGAAGGTGGACAGAATATTGTAAAGAATTATATAACTGTAAACTTGACACTGACTTAGGCATATTAAACAACATTAAGTGCGAAAACAGAAAACTCGGAAATGCAGCAATACTACGGGAAGAAGTGGAAGAGGCTATATGTTCGATGAAAGGAGGGAAGTCACCGGGTGTGGATAATATACCAGCAGAGCTCTTGAAATATGGAGGACCAGATATAGTAAAAATCATGACAACAATTTGCCAGAAGATATGGAGTACAAAAAAATGGCCAAAAGAATGGACGCAGTCATTAGTAATACCGCTTCCAAAGAAAGGAAATCTAAAAATGTGCAAGAACTACAGAACCATTAGCCTTATTAGTCATCCAAGTAAGGTGATGTTAAGGATACTTTTGAACAGAATAAAACAGAAATCAGAAGAAATCTTGTCAGAGGAACAGGCTGGCTTTAGGCCAAAAAGAAGTACCTCAGAACAAATCTTCAATATTAGATTACTGATCGAAAAACATCTCCAGCATCAACATGATTTATACCATAACTTCATCGATTTTACAAAAGCCTTCGATCGAGTCTGGCATGAAGGTTTATGGCAAATAATGAGAAAATTCAATTTTGATACCAACATCATAGATATCATTGAAGCACTATACAAGGACGCAAGCAGTGCTGTTTTTGCAAGCAATGACATTGGAGAATTTTTCAAAACAACTGTAGGAGTTCGCCAGGGATGTATCCTGTCACCAGTGCTCTTTAACATTTATCTAGAACATATTATGCAGGAGGCTCTCTACGATTATAAATCAACCATATCGATTGGAGGCCGACCTCTGTGTAATCTACGTTTTGCTGATGATATTGATCTGATAGCTGGAACAGAATCAGAACTTCAAGACCTTACCTCTAGACTGGAGAAAGTAACAAGAACATATGGGATGGAAATTAATATAGAAAAAAGCAAGATATTGGTGAATAGCCATAAGAAACATGTTCCGACCAACATTACGTTAAATGGGCAAACGTTAGAAGAAGTTAACACCTTTAAATATCTCGGGTCCACTATATGTAGTGATGGAAGATCAAATAAAGAAATCAAGACAAGACTTGAGATGGCCTCAGCTGCCATGACAAGGTTGAATGTGATCTGGAAAAGTAACATCAGTTTTCCTGTGAAGATCAAATTATACAAATCACTTGTATTATCTATTCTCTTGTATGGGTATGAGGGCTGGACACTCACTGCAGATACGGAGCGAAGGATTCAGGCTTTCGAGCATAAATGTTATAGAAGAATTTTGCGCATTTGCTATAAAGAGCACAAAACAAATGTCTATGTTAGAGAGAAGATAAACACCTATGCAGGCCATCAAGAACCACTTTTGTCAATAGTGAAACGTCGAAAGCTTGCCTGGTTTGGGCATGTAACTCGTCATGACTCCCTTTCGAAAACGATCCTCCAGGGAACAGTCGAAGGTAAACGGAGAAGAGGAAGGCAAAGAAAATCCTGGGCTGATAACATCAAAGAATGGGCAGGACACGGTTTCTCCACACTTGTACGCATTGCTGAGAATAGAGAGCAGTGGAGGACCCTGTCTGCTGATGCTTCCGCCATGGCACCCCTACGACCCATGACGGGTTATGGGTTCAGATGATGATGATGGACTTGTTGCTCAGGGACAAAATTATGTCAAGTGTTAATAAACCATTCCTTGAATTCCTACATGAGCGTAAACCCAAGACACTAAAAGAAATGCAAGAATATTGTGACCAATACGTCACTGCACACCCTGACATAACTCTTAGCAACACTAAGATTAAAGAGAGTATGTTAGTTGCATCAGCAACACCATACAACCCTAATTATTCACATAAATTTCAGGGACCACAAAACAAGTTTGGAAAAAAAGGTAACCATAATGGTTATCAAAACCAAGGAAACCAATCATTTCAGGGTTCTTCTGCGAAGAACTGGAGACGAGCTGACAGCCCTCGATACAGAGGTGGTCATAATTAGAGAAATTTCCGCAGAGGAAGTCATTATAGGAACTATCCAAGTCATCCATCATGGAGACAACAAGAGCATAATTATAGAGATACTCATTATAATGAATATGATAATGGTAACCATGAGAATTATGACTCAAATCCAAATAGGGGTTACAATAGAGGAAATAATAATGATTACAGAGGCAATAATAATCGAGGTAGATCACAATACAAAAAACATAAATCATATTATCATGGAAACTCTGCACAGCAAGAGTCACATGAAGACTATAAACAGACCAAAGATAATAATGATGCTAATAATATGGCGTGTTCCGCTTTTGATTTTGGGAGAGCATCTCAGTGCCCCCAATGCAAAACATTATTTGAACCAACTACGGTGTCCACTTTAAGTTGTGGCCATCCTCTTCCCGCTCTTCCTGCGTCAGTCGCGCATGATGGAAGAGGTTCTCTTGTCTTACATAGAGGTTTAGTAAATGACAATCCAGTCTCAGTTTTTTTTTATTCTGGATGCACCACAATTGGTGTTAGGCAGTCGCTTGTAGATTCTTCTCGTGCCACTGGAAAAGTAGTCAAATGTGTAACATTTGGCGGCACCTTAGAGAAATACTCTACTGCTATCATTAGTATTGCTACTCCTTTCTTTACAGGAGATGTACACGCATGTCTTCTGCCGAATCCGATCGCAGATCTTATCATCGGTCGTATTCACGGAGTCAAAGAATGCACTGCACAACAAATTTCCGTTTGGGAAAAACAAAATATGCAAACTGCTAATGCTGTAGTCACTAGAGCTCAAGCTCTTAATATGCCTCAAACTTCATCTACTGAAGATAATGAAGTGCATAACCAAGATGATCCCTTGGTAATTTCTCGTGAATCGTTTATAAAACAGCAAGAAGAGGATCCGACTCTAAAGAAATTCTTCACCCTTGCAACAAAAGGTGATCCGAATAAAGATACAAAGCGTAAATCTTCGATTACAATGAAGAATGGCGTACTTGTACATATAGTGCAAGACTCCGCTAAGTCAAGTCATTCTCAGATTCTTGTGCCCAAGAATTTGAGAGTTAAAATTTTGCAACACGCACACGACTCTCAGTGTGCTGGACATATGGGTTTTTCCCGTACAAAGTCAAGAGTTCTTGCGGCTTTCTTTTAGCCTTTTGTGAACAAAGACATACGGATTTATTGTCAATCTTGTATAGTATGTCAAGAAGTCAAATCCAAAGGTCCACGCCATGCTGCACCTATTCAGGCTGCAGACATTCCTATTCGATAATTTCAGAAAATGGCGATAGACATCATTGGTCCATTTAAGATCAAATCTGCTAGAGGACATCAGTTTATTTTAACGTGTGTCGACATGTGCACACGTTGGCCAGAGGCTATTCCTCTGAAGAGCATTACTACTGCTGACATTGCAGATGCTCTTTGGCTTATATTTTCTCGTCTGGGATTCCCCGGAGAAATATTATCAGACCATGGCACCCAACTGATATCGGATACCATGTTTCAAGTGATGTCGACTCTGCAGATAGAGAGATCTTTGAGTAGTATTTATCATCCTATGTCCAATGGGATGGTCGAACGGCTAAATAGAACACTCAAAAACTTGCTAGGGAAGATAACTGAGGATCATCCTCAAGATTGGGACAGGGTTTTACCCGCTGCCCTCTTCGCTTACAGAGAGGTCCCCAATGAACATACAGGATTTTCTCCCTTTGAACTTGTCTTTGGCGCGCGACCGCGCGGCCCTATGTCTTTGCTTCATGATCTCATAACCGCTGATAATATTACCGATGACACGAAATCTTCTTACGAATATGTCATCGCGCTGAGACAAAAGATTATCGAAGCATGCAAATTGGCAACTTCTTCTTCTGAATTTGCTAAGCAGAAAGCAAGACAATTTGCCAATAAGAAAAGAAACTTACGACAACTTTGTCCTGGTGACAAAGCACTTGTTTTACTACCTTGTAGGGAAATAAAACTTCTTATTTCTTGGAAAGGTCCGTACGATATAATCTCGAAAATTTCCGATGTTGACTACATTGTCGATATTGATGGAAAGCATAAAACCTTCCACATCAATATGCTTACGGAATTCCATGAACGTCCGGATTATTTACAGCCTTTTTTCCAGGCAACGGACGATTCATCAGTCCAACATGGTCATTACTCATCACTGTCCGTAATACAGGATGAGGAAACAAGTTTTTCGGATGTTAATCTTCCGCTTCCGATGATTCCACTTCATTCTAGTGAATCATGGGAAAACGTTACTGTTTCTCCGGATTTGTCTTTAGGAGAACAGCGACAAGTTTCGGCTATGTTACAAATATTTCAGGATGTCCTTACTGACATCCCTGGACAAACTCATGTCATTGAACATGACATTATTCTAACTGACCATAATCCTATTAGGGTCAGATCTTATCCTATCCCTATACATTTTCAAGCACAGGTTGAGAAGGAGTTGGATGAGATGATAGATTTAAAAATAATTGAACCATCCACTTCTGCGTATTCTTCGCCGATGGTTATTGTTCGGAAAAAAGACAATAACATACGTCTTTGCGTTGACTATCGCAAATTGAATCAAGTTACGAAGTTCGATGCTGAACCTATGCCTTTACTAGAAGAGCTACTTACTAGGCTTTCTAAATCTCATTTTTTCACTAAACTAGATTTGTCCAAAGGATATTGGCAAGTTCCTTTATCTGAACGCGCCAAACCTTTTACGGCTTTTTCTACACCTAGAGGCCTTTTTCAATGGAATTTCATGCCTTTCGGCCTTATGAACGCACCAGCTACATTCGTACGCATGATGCGTCGAATTCTGTCTTATCGGTCAGATGTCATCGCGTATCTAGACGACATCTGTCTTTTCAGCGATACTTGGGAAGATCACTATTCGGGGTTAGTTGAATTACTGTCTACTCTACGCGATTATAACCTGACAGCGAAACCCTCTAAAGCCTGCATTGGTTTTCGCGAAATTTCTTTCTTAGGCCATCGAGTGGGTCATGGTTTCCTAAAGACAGAGGACCATAATATCACTAAGATACTTAACATCTCTATTCCTAAGACTAAAAAGCAAGTGCGAAGTCTCTTAGGTCTTATTCAATTTTATGGAAGATTCATTCCGAATCTATCCTCTATCATGGCACCTCTTTCTACACTACTAAAGAAAGGGTCGCCTAATATATTCCACTGGTCACAAGAATACCAGTCCTCTTTGGATAAGATCAAAACTTTGTTTTCATCACCACCTATTTTAGTGTTACCTACTACAGATAAGACATTTGTTCTTCGTAGTGACGATTCATCCACTGGGATTGGAGCGGCACTAATGCAAGAGTACTCTGGAACTCTGCATCCTGTAATGTATATCTCCAGAAAACTTAATGCTGCAGAAAGGAATTATTCGGTTTTAGACCGTGAACTATTTGCTATGGTATGGTCAATTCTCAAATTACAAAGATTCCTTCTAGGCGCACATTTCATAGTAGAAACCGATCAGAAAGCTCTTACGGCTATACAGAGTAAAAATTTGAAGAGCTCGAGGTCTACTCGATATGCAATTGCTCTTCAACCTTTTCATTTTTCGGTACGAGCTATCCGTGGATCAGATAATGTGATGGCAGACATTCTGTCTAGATGTCCACATGATTCCACTTAACTGTTGAGTCTTGGACTTCTTAACACTTCCAACTCGACAACAGATTTTTCTTTTCTATATCAAGATAGATACACATGGTGATTTGTAATATAGTGATTGTATCACTACTATCACTACGTTCATTGATATATATATATATATATATATATTCACCGGTACTCGTTGATGATTTTTCTTTTTTGTCAATCATGTACTTATAATGCTTAAATATGAAATTGTTATATGCATTGTATCATTGCAAGTATAGTAGTATGCGTTGGTGACACCTCCCTAGAAACATTTATGCTTAAGAGAAATGCTTTCTCTGAGAAGTTGAGATGTATTCTCACCAGTCGATCTATATTTCGACTTTGCGTTAATTTGGCTTATACATTTCCAGATATTTCTCATCTGCGCAGTATGTGTGCGTTGGGAGCCTATTGTATGTTGCTCTCAGATGGAAAAAAAATGATTTTCATTTTTTTCCCGGGGGGTGTGGTAGTCTGTTACGCGCAAATTCTTTTGTGGGGCGCACAGATTACTGTAAATACGCATACAAATTTAAAATGTATTTATTTGTCTGATAAAAATATATTATCTTTGAATTCACGATTTTCAGTCTAAAGGGACGGAACTCAGATTAGGCGATGGGTATTCATTCTGTGAGTTATCGGTTCTTGTATCTTTCCTGAAGATCGAACTCAGCGGAGGAATCTAGGTTTACAGCGATCTATTCTGTGTTTGGTTAGAAATAGATTGTTCTTGCTTCAGAATATCTAATGCCCGAATCTATGTGTAGTTTTTGTCTATGTAGGACGAGTATGTCTTATATCTTGATATCTTGGTATGTTTAAGGGGAACTATTTTTCCTTGTACTGTACTTTGGGGTCAGGTGTTTTCGGCGCATGAAGATAGGTTAGAGAGTTCTTCGGTGATGAAGGAGCCTGGCGGGACGTCATGTCTTAGACCTGTCCAAAGTTTGTGATCTCTTCGATTGATTATGGGAACGAAGATAGTTTCTTCCAGGGTTGTTTGATCCATGAGTTCCCCAGTGTTGATTCTGTAACGCCAGGAGAGTGTTTGTGTTTGCTAGTATATTTCGTATGGCAAGGTAAAGAACTGTTCACTGAACTCTTTCATTCCTAGGCTCAGATGGGCAGACGCCGATATGAATTTACCTATGTATATATGTCGGGATGACATGTTATCTAGCAGCACTGAATATGTTTATATGCAGCAATTATGAAAACAGAATATGCTGATTCTTATAGAATCATTTATTGTTGATGAACAAAGCTTTGATTGAAGATTTGTTATACATCCGTATAGTGAGCGATGCTCAACAGGGAACCAGAAGCCATTTTGGAATTCTATTTATTTTGGAATCCTACTTATTGCCGATCATCCATCAGAGAACGGGAATGCCTCCTTATTATCAGGTGATGATTAAGAGATCACAGTTATAAAGAAAACCCAATACTAGTGGGTTAACATTATCTTCACAGAGATTTGCTGTAATTTACCTAAAGGAATCTTCGCTAGAAAGAGGTCCTGTTTAGGAGTCAAGTTTGAACAGTAGGCCTATTTATTAACTGACATGCCCGGTCAGTAAGGCCTGATGATTGTATTTATAAACAATGGAAATCTAAGTGCTTGTATACAGATGTTCCATTGCAATGTTATTCAACATGAATGCTAATTTATGATGGTAGACCATTGATCAACACTATGCTGTTTATGTCGACTTGTGTTCCTGTAACGATGCTCGTACTGTCCATGTGTACGTCCTATTAAATAATATGAAACGACTACAGTAGTCCAGCCATCCTTGAATTCCACCTGTGATTGGAGTGAGTGACCTGTGCACTTGTCGAACTATCATCCATTCGCGTTTGTCATTATTGATGTTCACACTCACCCATTGCACCAGTATACACGCACTTAACAGTACACCTTGTCAGGGCCCCAACAGTCGGTAACCTGACCTATGTACCGAACATTGTGACTGGAAAAGCTTTATCGATGTGATGTCTAACAACTACCAGTACTACATCTTATCAATGTAGTGGCACGTTATCCAAGCATACACGAAAAAAGCGTTTTATCAAGGATGCACTGGTTTCCTACCACTTACGAGAAAATATAAACAAAAAGATATGTTTTTCAACTGGGATACCTCCTCCTTATAATTAGTTATCTAACTATCGCTGCTATTAACTGGCAATAAAGGCTCCTAATGCAGACAACTACGCCAAATAAATGATTAATAAACTAACACAAAAACTAAATTACTAAAGTGGAAACAAAATTATTTTTTCCTGGGAAAGATTTTTAAGGCGAAAAAAAAATCCCCTTAGTTTCCAATACCACTATCAAGTCACCCGTGAAGTCAGGGTAAGGGAGGAAATTAACTGGACGTGATAGTCCGAAAGCACTCCTTCGCTTAGCTCAAACACCTTCTGCTTAAAAAACCCTGTGATTGTTACACAATCACACACTACCAGCGGCTTTGTATTACAAAATCAATACATAACATAACTCCGACAAAATCACCCTGTAAATCTATTGGTATATACTCTAACAATGCTGTGGATAAACAGTTGATATAATTGTGTGGTCAGCAAGCCAATAAACAGATCATTAGTCTAGGGGATAAATATTTTTAATGTTACTAAATCTCACTAGACAAACACACTCTTTCTCTATCTAGACTATAAAGGTTATCAGCTGAAAATCCCGGTAAACGAGAAAATTTATGTCGTACTTGCTCAGGATTTGAGTTCAATTCTCGGAAAACAAGCAACCATTTGTCGTAGATTTTTGATAGGGGAATTAAGATCAATTATGGTCCGGTCTGGATAGAACTACAACAGATGATAGCTCCGTGGGAGATAAGGTAAAGAAATAGATTTTTCACGATTGAAATGGTGAAAGGTAAAGTCTGTCTCTGGATTTGAGAGATAATCTATCCAGCCTATCGGTTACGACTGAAATTCTTAGATCAGACAGTTTTCATACATATATTTGTATATTGTCAGAACACACACAAGACTGCTTGTGCTGTCGGATCAAACCCTATTTGTACTGTGGATTTAACAGGTTAACACATGGCAAATCTATAGACTTAGGCTCACTATCTACAGGTATGACCACAGCACAAAATAGCTGACATTAAATAACCAATAACACCTGGAACAGGTAAGGACCCTTTAATAAATATTGTACACACACAAAAACCGCACACGGCTAGCAATACAAATGAAATAACAATGCAATGGAAATGTCAATCTACTTGCCATAATCAACAGCTCAATATAACAGTACATAATCACCGACATATCCTATCCAGTGAATAAACCATGACTTTCGCTCACCGGCTAAGCTCTGTACTGTAGTAAAGCAATACTCAAACGTACGATACTTAACGTAAATGATCTACATGAAAAAAACCACTATAAATTACACCACCGTTCTAGCAATATACAAAATAATCCTGATCACATGAATACCGGCAAGAAATGTGAACCACAATGGCATTCAAATAATCCCAGCAAAAACCGCTGACAAAGGGACCACGTCCTCTCAGGACGGCAGGCATCACGTCTAATGATTTGCGCCAAAAATTTATATCCTCTTCCGTTCTCTCTCAACTGACTAAACCGGTTTTTTATTCTAACAGCGTTGCCACTCTCCAACGTGACAAACTTAATATTTAGGCGAATGTCTATCCTGTGACATCCCCCCCCCCCCCCCCCCCCCCCCCCAGAAAGAAAACGAAGTTTTCTTCCACCGGAGGAGTCACGCCCAACTCCCTTCGGAGTATGGACGAACAGAATGCCGAGACGGCACCTCTTCATCTACCTAGAGAATGCCAAAGTTGTTCAACACCATTGTCGTTCATGCCTTCTCACTCAATGGACTAAATACGAAACAGACATGAACCAAACCCCAGGTACAGGCAGTCGTGAAAAATAACAACGACTGTCCTACCCTGGTCTCTCACATACAATGCATCTTATGTTTCAGTAATACCACAGCAAACATCAATAATAAGGCATTATGTCATCGTATAAACAATCCTTTTCCACACAATATAGACATAGGTATCTGGTAACATGATTCATACATAATTTCATACATATTGCCTTTATGGCATCATGAAATATAAAGTACAGAACAAGGCATAGCAAAGTATCAACATGACCCTTAAATATTACAAGACCATCATATTCCATAGGTCTCTGATAAATGCACGCTAGGCCTGCCTACAGTGCACCTGACTACAGTGTACCTGCCTACAGTATGCCTGCCTACAGCGCACCTGCCTACAGCATGCCTGCCCACAGCGCACCTGCCTACAGCATGCCTGCCTACAGCGCACCTGCCTACAGCGTGCCTGCCTACAGGGCACCTGCCTACAGCATGCTTGCCTACAGCGCACCTGCCTACAGTATGCCTGCCTACAGTGTACTTGCCCACAGCGTGCCTGTATGGCATCATGCCATATAAATCATATCCCATAATACATCTTCATAAACATCAACTCTAATGATTATAATACATTTCTTCCATAATCAAAGTAAATACTCTCTACGGATGCTCCCGTCCCACACCAACTTCATAAACTGGACAAGACATCCGTTCCAATACTATGTACTCCCTGAATAGGTAAAATAGTAAAGTTGAATTGCTGCAGCAATAATGCCCAGCGTGTCAACTTCGCACCGGTGGATTTAGCCGACTGCAAAATTAGCAGGGGTTTATGATCGTTTGGAGAAAAAAAATGCGCCCCCAACAGATATCGTGCCAACTTAGACACCGCCCATACAATCGCAAGGCACTCCTTCTCAATCGTGGAGTATCTGGTTTCTGCTGGCAACAACTTTCGACTAACCTACATTGTAAAGCATAACATGTCATAGCATAAACATGCATTGCAAAGCATTACATAATGTTTACAAGTTTACAAAATCTTCATACTCATATACGAATAGAACTGGGGGGCGTGGATCAGACTCTAAGGTTCGGTTCAGGTCAACCGAAACATCTTTACTGAACACAAACCCGAAACCTAACCCTAGCTATTGCTGAACTATCAGCAGATGGTTCTGAAGCAACGGCATATGCTTCTGCCTAACTGCATTACGCGCACCCCACCTATTCGCAAAAGTCACCGTGCCATTTTGGTAATGTCGCGCAACGACACTACCTCCACAAATCTAACTGGCGCGACCTCATCGAACACTCTTCTGAGTGTGCGCCAGCTCGCACTCAGGGGAACGTTATGCACCCAAACTGTGCGATCACTAGCTTTCGGACCCTCGCATAGGTTCCTACTGCTCCCAATCATGTCATTTGGTACTTGCCGCGACCAGCGTCTACGATGTACCTTCTGGTCATCCCCTTGGGAGTTTGGTGATGCTGAGCCTCTGCTCCAGCCAGACCCACGACACAATGCACTCCGCGTACATTGCCGACGATTAAATCGGCAATCGGGTCCTCGAGGACGAACGCATTTACTTTCCCCGAGAGGAACGGAGTGTCCACATTAATACTCGAATGGGGGTAAGACTCAACTTTACCCCCGAACGTGGTGCACTTTACAGTTTTGCCTGTAAGACAGGAGTCGTCGATACACGACCGACGCACCCCAATTGTGGTGCACCAAGTGTCCCTCAACACCCGGACTGGTCTATTCTCCACCTTGCCTTCGTAGAGAATCACCTTGCCAGTCTCATAGATTGCCGATAGGCATGGTGCCACGTGCCCGCATTGAAGCACTACCCTTTCGTTTGCATAAAACAGAGGGCGACACCCGGCACAGTCCTCACTATTATTTGTGTCCAACACAAACGCGGAATTCGCGTATTCAATCGGGGTGGGACACCTGTCTGCACAATGATTATTTCCACCACAAATGGTACACAAGCGCTCTTTCTTCTTCTCCTCATCGCGTGTACTTTTGCTGGAGCCTTTCGATGACGAAGACCCCGCATCCGAGTCGGAAGATCGACCCTATGAGGAACCACTCCTCTGCTTGGAATGTTTTGCTTTATACCAAAACCGGTCTTCGTCCCGAGTCCTCGAAGCGTACCTGCTTTCGCGTTTGACGCTCCCCTCTATCGCTATAACTATCATATTGTCGGTTCAGCCACCTCGGCCGACCATACCGAAGAGATCGGAAATTCTCATAATTTCCTCTACGTTGCTGATAGGGACTTGAGGGCTTCTCATACTTCTGCTCCTGGCCCCCGTTTGACTGATTTTGCCAAGGATGGCGCTGAACTTTGCCGACACTGGCAACTAAGTCTTCTGACATACCAGATTTCTGAATGGGTTTGCCCGGATCGGCGAGGACATTATGGTGCCCCAATTGAGCCATGGACTCGATGTCCTTTGGTTGGCGTTCTTGGAAAAAACGCCACCAACTCACTAGAACACGAGGACAACACCTTGTCTCGCAGCACCAAGTCTAGCAAGCCACAATAGTCCTTCGTTATACCCTTCATTTCGACCCATCTATCCAGCAGAAGCTTGATCTTCGAGATAAAATCCTCGAAGTCCTGGTCTGCTCTTGGCATCGCGTTTGTAAAACGCGTCTGGTAACCGTCAGCAGTCAGACGGAACTTCCGGAGCAACCTTTCCTTAACTTTATCGTAATCAGCCCTTTCCTCTAGCGGGAGGCTATAGAAAGTCTCCATCGCAGGCCCCACTAGCAGCGTCGATAACAGAGATGGCCACTAATCTCTGTCAGCCTTATAGGCCACGCATGTGGACTCGAATCTTTCAAGGAAGAAATCTAAGCTATCAATTTTATCATTAAAATTTGGCAGACGCAGATTAAAGGGACGATGAGCCCCTTCAGGAGTCGAGTTCTGACCACTCGCACCCACTTCCAATTTTTTCAATTGTACTTCCTTATCCATCCTCATTCTCTCTAATTCTAACTCTAACTCTCTCTCTCTATCTTCTTTTCATGTAATTCTCGCTCTATCCTCTTTTCTTCCAATTGTCTATCTTCTCTCAACTTCTTTTCTTGTAATAAGAACTCTCTCTGTTTCCACTCGTTTCCTTCTTTCATTTTCCTTTCTTGTAACTCTTTATCTTCTTTAATCTCCTTTTCTTGTAACTCTTTATCTTCTTTCATCCTCTTTTCTTGTAACTCTTTATCTTCTTTCGTCTTCTTTTCTTGTAACTCGAATTCTCTTCTTTTTAGCTCTAGCTGTTCAGCTCGAGCATCTCTTAAGGCATTCTGATTCTCGACTGAATAAAATTCAGCTTTGGCATAGCCATTTAATTCTTTGCCAGTGTACCCACATTCTTTCCTAATCTGAATGAAAGCCTGTAGATCCATGATGTACATTCAGCATACACCCTATTATCTCCTGCTATAAATTTTCTATACCACTATTCAGTCGTATATATTTCACTTATATCACCTGTGAAATACGCAGTAATAATGCAGCATACGAAATATGCAGTAATAATAGTAACTATTGATATCACTTCTCAAGATACACACACACACACACACACACACATATATATATATATATATATATATATATATATATATATATATATATATATATATATATATATATATAAGCGTGTAAGTATAAATCACATCACCTCTCAATGTGTACACAACATCAACCTTTGCCTCTTATAATGTAAATATAGTCTTACTTTGCCCCTTGGCTTACTGTCTCATCGCTGTGAAAATTTGGTCTAACAGACCACTTAGTCTCTGAGATACACTGAAACAAACTTATTATAGTCGACAGTTGTATAATAACAACTTGTGAAACTTTCTGGTGCTATGACACCACTATACCAACTTAGTCACAAATCAGTTTTTTTACTTCACAGTCTGTTACTGGCACCCATACTGGTGCTATATTAAGATAATACTTCACTTACTACTAATCTCAATAACCTATATTATGCAAGTACTACCTATGGCAAAATGAGCACTACACAGATGAAAGAAACACATACATCACATTACGAAAACAAAATTCCAGTCACGAGGAATAAGATGATAGACAAAGAAGAGAAGAGGTAGATTAATATATACAATGCGTGACTGCACACGAACGAAAACAAGGGATACCTGTAAACGTATTTACAAGATAGAAAGATGAAACAAGAGAATACACCACTTAAACACAACAAAAGAATTACTGGATGTACACGACAATATAAATACTTACTACACGAATACACCTAACAGCAACAGGGCTTGGAATGTTAAGCAGGGCAGTCGCCGGAAATCTCGTCTGCCTGACTCCACCACAAAACAAACACAGCCACACCCTAAAAGAATGGGTCTAATCCAATCTTTTCCACAAGAGGCCAAGACTGGATTAAACTCACCACCCTTCCTCCCTTGAACACACCAATACAGTATAACACCAAAGACTCAACAATAACTACAGTCAACAATGAGTTACTGGAAGCTATCTCTTCCACTGAGCACTGATGAACCACTCCAGTGAAAGTAAACTAAATAACGTATCAGCAAAATTAACTCTATAACACTATAACTAAATCATCTAATCACTCCACGTACTAAAGAATACAGGGAAAGATCTACTCCAACTAACTATTCACGTACATATATACAAACTAAGTCATACTCGGAAAATAGAAAAAAAAACACAACAAAAGGAAAGAAACAATAACAAAAATAGAAGCACATAAAGAATCAGCAGTATATTACTATACAGATTAGGCTAAATGATAGTTATTACCAGATAGAAAGACAGACAAGAAAATTTAGAGTTTCAGAAAAAAACAAGAAAATATCAATATAATACATTATACAAAATCAAACAAACAATAACTTATCTGAAGGTCCAACGACGCTTGAGCAAGAAGTATCCTCAGCACTGACAATGTATGATGAACACGGTACAAGCCAGACTCCACTAGAAAACGTACAATCCAAAAGAATCTAAGTCCATGAAACAAGCTTCTCTGAAAGTCTGTGTGTCAGTAACTCGCAACAGAATTCGTTGTCGCGGTATGGTAACCTCTAACACGACAACTACACTGTTCTATATGGTGCTCACACAGCAATGTCCACAATATAAACATAACTGTCTAAATTCCTACAAGTTCAGCTGCACAGCTACTATCACCAGTCTATACGTCGGATAAATACATGTAAGTCCTTTGGCACTGTAATATGACTGTAACACGAAAAGTTTACTTCACAGTTCGACATTCCACGGATCGCAACAGTCTACAAGGTAACGTATACTGGACCCCCGCAGGTTGGCAGGACAAACTGCACATAAGAATTCACCCCTGGTCGGGCTCGTCTGCGTGGTAAGGAAACGTCACAGGCGCCGGCTTTCACCCCTGGTTGGGCACATCTAAGTAGTAAGGTCAAGTCAGAGGCGTTGAATTTCACCCCTGGTTGGGCACATCTCAGTAGTATTGACAAGACCAAAAGTCCAACACGATGACTTGAGGTACCAGACACCCTATCAACCTCATAACAACTACAATTTCCTAACACCAATCTCCTTCCACCCTATACCGAAGTTGACCAAGCTATCTCCCATATGACACGCCATTTGCCGTCTGGGCCAATCTAGCTAGATTGTACCAACACCCCAAGCTCCGCTGCTCCACCTGAATCACCGTCACCAACCACCAATAAGACTTAGAGATACACCAAACTGACCTGCCTAACGCACGCTGCAACCCTAGCCTATCACTTCAACACACTCGTACCTAGAACTGGAAACATAACAGTGCAAACAATTTGAAACTCACATGTACAATACTTTAACGACGACAGACTGAAAAATAGCCATCACTACTGAGACGCTGTAAGTAGATCAGCTGTCGTAATCGAGGTCAGGTCAAACAACCGTAAACAGTACACTACACTGACTGACAAACACACTGGACTTTCTACTGGACGATCAAAAATAACTCACTCCCGTGAGTTGATACTAACTATGAAGGCGCAAACACGGGCTGCCAACTCCTAATACTCTGTGCGTACAATTCTTAATGGCCTGACTATAGCAAGCACAGGCTCTACGGCCTTGTTATCAAATATTATAAGATACTTCAAAACCACATTGCCCCACGGAGTATAAAATAGACACGCCATTCAGATGTCAGCTAGCTGGGAATTAATATTACAAAATACAGGCCCCACTGCCTAAAGAATGGACGAGCCCGCAGCTGTCAGAACACACACAAGACTACTTGCGCTGTCGGATCAAACCCTATTTGTACTGTGGACTTAACAGGTTAACACATGGCAAATCTATAGACTTAAGCTCACTATCCACAGGTATTACCACAGCACACAATCGCTGCCATTAAATAACCAATAACACCTGGAACAGGTAAGGACCCTCTAATAAATATTGTACACACACAAAAGCAGCACACGGCTAGCAATACACCTGAAATAACAATGCAATAGAAATGCCAATTGTAACAATCCTTTTTCATGACCACCAGGAATGTAACGATACTTTTTCTGTGTACTGTTATTGTATGGGTGTGTTGATGCGCCACTAGAATGTTGAAGGCTGTACGATCTACCCCAATGTTCCTGCACGGTGTTACTGTAGGTTTCTGTGCGTGCGTAGTTAGTACGACCTGGGCCAAACAGCGTTGTTGTGCATGATTAGCTCACCAGGCGTTGAGGCGCTAACAGGGTGTCATGTTGACATTCAAACATCATACATCTCTTGAATGTGAAGTACTCGAAGTTTGTGTGGGTTTATAAGTGATGTGGGTGTGTAGACAACACGAATGCGTTTAGGCTCTTTGACAGGTAAACAATGCACCCACTCACTCACATGCAGTAGTCAGTAATTGTTGCAACTGCTGGAACTTTTCAACCATTTATTTACGAGACACAGTGACATTAACAGTTACAGTCAAATGGACGAGGATCAAGGACATCATATAAACTGGAAATGACTGGCAAAAACATCTGGCATTATAAAGCTTGAACCACTCATCTATCAGGACGTTATCGAGAATGGTCTGTCCTTTAACACATAGTTCATACTGCAGCTCACGTACCACTGACTCAGCGCGTCAGGTACTTTAAACAACTCCGCCGTACCAAAAGGCGAGTTCTCAATTGCATAATAATAATGCTGTAATTCATCTAGCATAATACGCCAGATACATCTTCTTCTGCTCAAAGATATCGGCCGTAATGTCGGGCCTCTATAATAATGTAAACAACTGTGTATTCTTCATAGGCAGGCATAATCATCCATGCCGAAACATATCGCCAACATGCGGTTTTCATAATAATATATCTTCACTGGGCTTCTGTATGACAGTTAGACAAATAGTCTTAGTTGGCTACATCGAGCACAAATAATGGACTCTGCATCTCAAAGGACTGTGAGCTCTACTCACAGGTTGCCACAAAATGTTCTGCAACTTAGGCATAATAATTAAGTTTCTTTTACCTTTGACAGAATCCGAGAAATACACAAATAACAACTGTCGTCATTTTTGACGAACAGAATAACTCTAGGGAGAATCACTGACATCACAGTCACACTGAAGACTATCTTCCCCCAGATAATGCAGAGAAGTACCACGGACATACTAGTCCGGTCAGAACCCAGATCATTACTCCCTGACGTTAGTCTCTCCGTTCGCGCTCAAAAAACCTGCGCAAGTGTAGATAGCACAGATCTGAGTACAGCTCACCCCGACTTAAGACAGGTCAACAACAATGAATAAAACAAAGGGAAGATAACCCCAACTCAACCTGTCCCAGGGAGTTCATAAACAGTTCTCTAACTTAGATCATCAAAAGTATTAAATAGATTTACGTCTTATGATAATGTCAAAAACGACAGCAACACCAGTCTACTTGCCATAATCAACAGTTCAATATAACAGTACATAATTACCGACATATCCTATCCAGTGAATAAACCATGACTTTCGCTCACCGGCTAAGCCCTGTACTGTAGTAAAGCAATACTCAAACGTACAATACTTAACGTAAATGATCTACAGGAAAAAAACCACTAGAAATTACACCACCGTTCTAGCGATATACAAAATAATCCTGATCACAAGAATACCGGCAAGAAATGTGAACCACAATGTCATTCAAATAATCCCCGCAAAAACCGCTGACAAAGGGACCACGTCCTCTCAGGACGGCAGGCATTACGTCTAATGATTTGCGCCAAAAAATTGTATATCCTCTTCCGTTCTGGCTCAACTGACCCAACCGGTTTTTTATTCTAACAGCGTTGCCACTCTTCAACGTAACCAACTTAATATTTCGGCGAATGTCTATCCTGTGATATATATATATATATATATATATATATATATATATATATATATATATATATATATATATATATATATATATATATAGATGGGTGTGAGAGCTGGACACTCACTGCAGATACGGAGCGAAGGATTCAGGTTTTCGAGCATAAATGTTATAGAAGAATTTTGCGCATTTGCTATAAAGAACACAAAACAAATGTCTATGTTAGAGAGAAGATAAACACCTATGCAGGCCACAAAGAACCACTTTTGTCAGTAGTAAAACGTCGAAAGCCTGCCTGGTTTGGGCATGTAACTCGTCATGACTCCCTTTCGAAAACGATCCTCCAGGGAACAGTCAAAGGTAAACGGAGAAGAGGAAGGCAAAGAAAATCCTGGGCTGATAACATCAAAGAATGGGCAGGACACGGTTTTTCCATACTTGTACGCATTGCTGAGGAAAGAGAGCAGTGGAGGACCCTGTCTGCTGATGCTTCCACCATGGCACCCCTACGACCCATGACGGATTACGGGTTGAGATGAGATGATATATATATATATATATATATATATATATATATATATATATATATATATATATATATATATATATATATATATATATATATTCAACCACTCACATCTACACACACACAGATAAGGGACGAAATCTAGACGCACAGACGTAAAAACTATATAAATAGAAGAGGGATCTTTTGGGACAAGCTGACCAACACACGTAAATAAAAGTTATGTAAATTTTATTTATCATAAAGAACTTCACAACAGCAATATTTTGAATATCAAATCAAATACACATAAACATAAGTTAATGAATTAATTAAACGGTTAGACTCATAGGTGTAACCCTCCCTCCCTCTGTTGAGACAAGATCCCGTTAGACGAAAGTTATTAACCCCAAAGAGTCAAAGATTTATACGCTATGGTCTAGTATTTCCCTCTACAGTAAAGAACAGAGTTATACGTTAATCTCTTCTGGAAAAGGGACAGCATTAGCAAAACTTGCATAAAAAATACACAAAGTGAGTACTTGGATTCTACAAGATATATGTATGTATATATACATACATATATATACATACATATATATATATATATATATATATATATATATATATATATATATATATATATATATATATATATATATGAGAATTATTCGTTCATCCTTCCTCTCTTCTCAGACAAACATGGCCACGAGCATTCTTTCTTACCTAAATACTTGTGTTGTATCTTCTTGAACAATCTTTAGGACACACACACACACACACACACAGCAGATCCAGTGTTATTTTTGGCAAAGGGAACCCCAGCTCCTCAAAGACAGGTTAATTTCAATTATCCGGTGAGCATTCCCTTTGTTATGTTTTATTTAGGATTACCTGTTAATGTCATAATAAATTTGTCCAGGTAAGAAATTTAACAGCGCTCAGTGTCAACAGCTTGAGGTTTCCAGTACATAGGAAATGTCAGGTTGGTAACTTCTCTCAGTATAGAATTCTTGGTCACACCACAACTGGTCAAATGTCGGGAAATGGTAATGTTTGTTAAGTCACCGCAACGGGCTGACTGTAAATGAAATTGAAAAAGAAATCTGGATCTATATGCCCAGTTACAAAGTCACTCTTAATGTTCTTTGGGTGGTATTCTGTCTCTTTCTGAGTGCAAACACAACCTCAGACAGTTTTTACCTTGAAGAAACCCAGATACTAATTAAATTGTTCTTTTGTATGGTTACTCTTGGAAGAAAGAATTGAGGCTCTTGAAATGTGGATATATAGAAGAATGGGGCGTATCTCATGGAAAGAGATGAAAACAAATAAGGAGGTCCTAGAAAATCTAGGTATGAAAAGAGAACTAATGAGAGAGATCAAAGTTCGGCAGCTAAAATACTTTGGCCACATAAAAAGGCATAACACCTTGCAGAAGACCATAACAGAAGGGAGAGTTGAAGGTAAACGTGCAAGGGGAAGACAGCGCTATAAGTGGGAAGATAACATCAAGAGATGGACGGGAAAGAGTCTATCAGAGTGTACCACCAAGACAAGAGACAGAAGACGTTGGAGATCCATTACAGCCAACCTCCGTTGTGGAGATGGCAACTGATGATGATGATGATGATGGTTACTCTCAGATTTACATGGAAGCCGCTGGTAAGGTTTAGGGTTTGACCCAATACTGTGTAAAGGAAAAAAAATACAAATACTTAACCTTAATATAGTATTTACAATACTATCCTTAACCCGCGTAAAATAGAATATATTTATCCACTTCCGTTTTTTTAACTTAAATTGAAACTACAAGCTTAGAGCTTGCCTCATCATTTAAAAACTCCCGTGAAATAAATTCTAGTCATTTAAAAAAAAAACTTAATCATCATGAATTAGAAATAAATATATATTTCGTCAATACTCATAATGAACCATGCCTTTACTAGTTGGTTAAAATATCCTCTGACTGGTTACTAGCTATTAATTACATTTATTTTATAGCTGGCATTGTTTAGCCTGAAATTATTATTTATTCTGCTAGCCACTGTAACACAGTAAAACCTAGAGAAATATAAATGAAGGACCTATTTAGTAAATCACTCTGCACAGAAAATCTAGTGAAATATAATCGACGATTTTACCACTTAAATCACTCAAACCACTAGTATAGTATTTATCTTCACACACGCTTCTAAGACTATCTCCACCGAAAACTAAGAACTCTACTTCATACAAGTGATTCTAGAATCGTAGCTAGATGTCTTCTGAATCTTTGGCGGTACTGCATAAATTGAATTAGAATGCTGGGGTTTATATATCTGAAATCAAAGGGAATATACACCATGCACCAAAAACCAGACTTTCTGCCAGATTTAGCACCTACGTGGAAATCTGTGCTCAAATTCTATTATCAAAAGGAATCTACACACTATTACCGCTACAAATTCGAGCACCGAGCGAACGGTCTCTCTTTAGATCAGTCGTAACGTAACTGACCAGACCGTGCGAGATTTCTTCGATCGTAAAATCACACTATTTACCCCTGCAGACGTGGTCAATGAACGAAATCGAGCGAAGCCCGTCCTTTGATCTGGCTATTCTCACCGTGTTTAATTACTTTCAAACGAACAGTTCAGAGTAAGGTAATAGAAATTGTCTGCCCCTTTGTTCCAAAATTATCTCCTCCTGATCACTATCTGATCCTATCCCAAGATTTTCAATGGCTGGCGTTAAACTTTACAGATAATCCGCTCAGCTAATAGGTCTGCTCGTGAACATACATCAAAGGAAATAGCGAACAGCAATAAAATGCGTGCTAAATTACAAAAAGCTAGCCGATAGGATTTACCACATCATTAAGTAACAATAATTAACAGTTTTAGCAATCATATGTTTTTCTACTGTTTACGGTAAACACGAGATCTCAGAGAGTCTCGACTTTAACTATTCAAGGTGACATTGTGTATCCAGGAAATCAACCACCAAATTAGGCGTTCCCCTTATAAAATATAATTATTGAAAGGAGGGACTGGGGCCCAATTCTGACGAAAATTACTCTGAACCTTATAAATACATGGATTTTTATGTCCAGCAGATTGTCTCACCAAGAATAGGGTAAGAAGCGAGATTGCGTGGCCACTATGACAGAGAGAGAGAGAGAAATATTTTTCTTTGGTACAGAAAACATTGTATCATATGGACTCTGTTTGACTATTGTTTAATTTTATTGGATAACGTTTAGTGGGAACTGTGTTCTTTTTTTACTGTCTTGTGTAACCTATTGCTAACCTTTAACCTTTGGGGTTATTGATTTGGTGTGTTCTTATCTTCTCAATGAGGGGAGGGCATAGGTATTCTGTTATTTTTTCTATGCATGTAATCCTGATGTATTTGATCTTTCTATTTTAGATAATTGATGTTGTAAAGTTTAGTGATAATAAACAACAAAAGAACTAACTTTGTGTGTGTTGGTCAGACCCATACCCATTGTGACGTGGAAATGTAAATATAGCCTCAGTAATCCGACCACCTTTGCTCCCTCAGTTAGCGTTTATGTTTTGCGAAGGCACAATCACACAATTCGTTGTCTGTTGACTCTCTTTTGAAGCTACGCCTATTTTCCTGGTTTACATGCACTAATGAGTGTTTCATCATCATCTCAGCCCGTAACCCGTCATGGGTCGTAGGGGTGCCATGGTGGAAGCATCAGCAGACAGGGTCCTCCACTGCTCTCTATCCTCAGCAATGCGTACAAGTGTGGAAAAACCGTGTCCTGCCCATTCTTTGATGTTATCAGCCCAGGATTTTCTCTGCCTTCCTCTTCTCCGTTTATCTTCGACTGTTCCCTGAAGGATCGTTTTCGAAAGGGAGTCATGACGAGTTACATGCCCAAACCAGGCAAGCTTTCGACGTTTCACTGTTGACAAAAGTGGTTCTTGGTGGCCTGCATAGGTGTTTATCTTCTCTCTAACATAGACATTTGTATTGTGCTCTTTATAGCAAATGCGCAAAATTCTTCTATAACATTTATGCTCGAAAGCCTGAATCCTTCGCTCCGTATCTGCAGTGAGTGTCCAGCTTTCACACCCATACAAGAGAATAGATAATACAAGTGATTTGTATAATTTGATCTTCACAGGAAAACTGATGTTACTTTTCCAGATCACATTCAACCTTGTCATGGCAGCTGAGGCCATCTCAAGTCTTGTCTTGATTTCTTTAATTGATCTTCCATCACTGCATATAGTGGACCCGAGATATTTAAAGGTGTTAACTTCTTCTAACGTTTGCCCATTTAACGTAATGTTGGTCGGAACATGTTTCTTATGGCTATTCACCAATATCTTGCTTTTTTCTATATTAATTTCCATCCCACACGTTCTTGTTACTTTCTCCAGTCTAGAGGTAAGGTCTTGAAGTTCTGATTCTGATCCAGCTATCAGATCAAAATCATCAGCAAAACGTAGGTTGCACAGAGGTCGGCCTCCAATCGATATGGTTGATTTATAATCGTAGAGAGCCTCTTGCATAATATGTTCTAGGTAAATATTAAAGAGCACTGGGGACAGGATACATCCCTGCCGAACTCCTACAGTTGTTTTGAAAAATTCTCCAATGTCGTTGCTTGCAAAAACAGCACTGCTTGCGTCCTTGTATAGTGCTTCAATGATATCTATGATGTTGGTATCAAAATTGAATTTTTTCATTACTTGCCATAAGCCTTCATGCCAGACTCGATCGAAGGCTTTTGTGAAATCGATGAAGTTATGGTATAAATCGTGTTGATGTTGGAGATGTTTTTCGATAAGTAATCTAATATTGAAGATTTGTTCTGAGGTACTTCTTTTTGGTCTAAAGCCAGCCTGTTCCTCTGACAAGATTTCTTCTGATTTCTGTTTTATTCTGTTCAAAAGTATCCTTAACATCACCTTACTTGGATGACTAATAAGGCTAATGGTTCTGTAGTTCTTGCACATTTTTAGATTTCCTTTCTTTGGAAGCGGTATTACTAATGACTGCGTCCATTCTTTTGGCCATTTTTTTGTACTCCATATCTTCTGGCAAATTGTTGTCATGATTTTTATTATATCTGGTCCTCCATATTTCAAGAGCTCTGCTGGGATATTATCCACACCCGGTGACTTCCCTCCTTTCATCGAACATATAGCCTCTTCCACTTCTTCCCGTAATATTGCTGCATTTCCGAGTTCCCTGTTTTCGCACTTAATGTTGTTTAATATGCCTAAGTTAGTGTCAAGTTTACAGTTATATAATTCTTTACAATATTCTGTCCATCTTCTCATTACAGCTGTTTTTTCATTGAGCAGAGCCCCATTGCTATCTTCTATGACAGTTACCCTGGGCTGTGGGGTTTTGATAGTTTTCTTAATGTGTCAAAAGCTGCCTTGCTGTTACCTTTTATTAGCCCCGTATTAATGGACTCACATTGATCAGCTACCCATTTTTCTTTGGCCTGTTTCATTTTCTTCCTAATATTTTTATTCACCATACTGTATTGCCATGCTGCTTCAGGAACCTCTTTCTTAACCTTTTTCATTTCTCGCCGTGTATCACATAACTTCAGAATGTCATCTGTAACCCATGGTTTGTTTATTTTCTTTCTTTTACCAAGTATTTCTGTTGCTGATTCAATGAGCACGTCTTTCATGTTCTCTGTGATTGAGTTGATATCATCCTCCAAAAAGTTGAGAGCTGCGAATTTTCCTCCAACAGTTGCCTCAAAGATTCCCGCGATTTCTGGATCTTTCAGTTTGTCTAAATTGAATCTTAACTGAGAACATCTGTTTTGATTATAGTTCTTTTTAAGTTTAAGCTTGAGCGTCATCAATACCATGTCGTGATCACTACCAATGTCGGCGCCAGGAAAGATCCTAGTCTTGGCTTTATTAATACTGGACTTGAATGAGTGTTTACAAACAGACATATTAGCTAGTCCGCGACCTGCCAGTGGTAGGCGGCGAGCCATGATTCGCTTACCTGAATTCTCACGCGAGCTGATTCGCCAATTATCGGTCATTAGACAGACGCACGTGACAGATACAGTCGGGTTCTTTGAAGGGGAAACGTAGGCAGAAATTTTTCTGTCGTACCTGTTTGATGTTCATACATACATGGAGATAATCATTTGATTTTAGAAGCAAACAGAAAATCTCGGGAGGAAAACGGTTACACGAGTAAGCCTTTGCTGTCGATTTGCAACGGTTAACAGAGTGACCGAGGAATCTTGATCGGGGGGGGGGGGGGGAAATAGTTTCCTGAATTTCTGCTATACACGAGAAGTGTGAAAATTTACACTCTCGCGATAATAACACTCAAATCTGTATATATGTATACAGCGCTCTCTCAAACTCAGTATTAGTCGCTCAGAAATTTCTTGGATAATCTAAGCACGTTGGACTAGAACAATTTCTTCGCTGGATGTGTTAAATTGTCCCGTGGGGATTTAATTTTCTTATTTGTGGTAATAGAAATTGTGCTTAAGTGTTAGAAATGTGTTAGGTTTACCATTTTATTAAATATAATTCCCTAGCGTTTAAAACTAGTGAAATAACCTAACGCATGGATATTTCTTGCAAGTCGTTCAGAGTAATGTAATTTCAAATACCCCATTTTTCTGACACAAGATACGGCTTAGCTGACTGAGATTATTAAGTGTGACGGATCAGTGACAGAATATAATTCGCATTATATTTCATTGTGTGAAATTAAAATAGTGACTGGAGTAATTGTTATGTGACTAAACAACAGACGCTGACAAATAGCTAGTAGTGACAGGCAGATTTTGTTAAAGTGCGTGTATAGATAAATTGAATAAAGGACTTTGTGCGCTGTTTATTTTCCCGCAGGCAACAAGGAGAGGGCACATACCCTTCTTTCCCGACATGCCATAGCAGAAAACCTATGGATAGTGTTAGCAATGTCACTGTAACATTGTGTTAACTCTTTTTATAGTGAATCATACGTTTCATTGGGGTATGTATTGTCACGTCTTCTCAAAAAATCAGTAACCAAGGAGTCTGATGACAAATATAGAAATCGCTTATGGTCTGAATCCGTGTATGCGTTTACCATAGTAGCGAATTTTTCTGATTCTTTTAACCATCTTCGAAACTCTTTAGAATCCCCTGTAAATGATGTGATAACCGACCTAATCTGGTTATACTTTGCATAATGGTCAACGTTATGTAATGTGTCAGTGATGCTTTTGAGAGCAACCATTGTGGGTTCCTGTTCCAGAGGTAGTGGAACAAATGCAGGTTGTTGTTGTTTCTGTTAATGTTGTTGTTGCTGTTGATACAGTAGATCCGAATGCGATGTAGCCATGTTGTCACTAAGAAGGACTGGTCTCGGCGCCAATTCAAAGTGTGTGTTACATATTCGGCAACATTTTGAATGGCAATCCTTCAAAACTTGAAACTAACTTAATAATGTACTGTAACAATGTATGACGAGTCTATTCAAAGTATGTCAAACATCAGGGGTACTTCACACATGAATTCTATGTCTTGTAACTTCTGTATTCCTCTTTAACTTATTCTTTTCTCCTGTAGACTTCCTTAGTCTTCCAAAAACCTACTCCTATTTCCTCATATACCAATGCTCTTTATTAGCATTCTATACCTGATTTGTTACTTAAATATCTTCCTCGACAAACTGGTCAGACAGTCTCTATAACTGCTCCTAGAAACAAAATTCATCTCATGCATAAATAATTGTATGTACACCCTTCTGATACTTACAAGTGAGAGAGCACATTTGAAGTTCTTCTATAAAAGTCAAAAATCACTTTTTCTTGAAGATCATATGCAATTCTGGATACTTCATACCTTGTTCAATATGGCTCCTCTGTAATATCTCTAGTTTCCTTCAAATGTTTACAGCCTTTTGGTTACTTTACACATAGTCGTTATAACCATCCGTTTTTCTTGGTACATAGTCGTAAAGTTCTCGTAATGAACTGGCATATCGTGCTTCTGCAAGATTCTCCTGTAAACAAAATTCTACTCTGTGCAAAATATAATCATAGTTCAATACTTACAAAAAAACACAGCATAAACGCTTATCTCCTTTCAGAAATACACCTTAACTGTGAACCACAGAATCAAATCAAACTATCTCCTGATAGAATAACACTGGCTAGTGATGGCTGGACATCTAAACATATTCACATAAACCCTATCTGTAAAACCACAGAAGGTTCATCTTGTCTGCACAGCGATCACACCTTCTTCCTGAAGCACACATCAGGACTGCCTGTCATCTAATGACCTCTGGTCATTTTTTGTGGTGTGTTTTGTTGCCAATCTTCTGATTCGCTGACCCAAATCTTTTTACTTAAATTTATTGGTCAAGCCTGTTTTTTTCTTGTTCTCGAACTTTCTATTTACAACTCACTATAATCACTCACTATTAGTTAACATGAACTGGTATTCTGAACCATTGTCAGTTAGCAATATTATTAATTTC
This sequence comes from Oreohelix idahoensis, assembly GCA_024509875.1. Taxonomy (NCBI): domain Eukaryota; kingdom Metazoa; phylum Mollusca; class Gastropoda; order Stylommatophora; family Oreohelicidae; genus Oreohelix; species Oreohelix idahoensis. The sequence goes on along the minus strand of JAMPIV010020911.1, from coordinate 21,503 downwards.
ATTCATTATTTTCTCTTGTGAGCTGTCTTAACTGTTTATCTCACCTTAACAATAGCATGAATAATGCTTGGGCAAACCCCATGGTGACAATTGCATACCCAGATACCATCTGTTCAAAAACTGACGTCAGACAGACATATGTGTGTGCATGTGGGGAGGACAAACAGATGTGTGTGCATGTTATGAGGACAAACAGACAGATGTGTGTGCATGTGGGGAGGACAAAATGACAGACGTGTGTGCATGTGGGGAGGACAAACAGACAGATGTGTGTGCATGTGGGGAGGACAAACAGACAGATGTGTGTGCATGTGGGGAGGACAAACAGTTGGATGTGTGTCCATGTGGGGAGGACAAACAGATGTGTGTCTATGTGGGGAGGACAAACAGTCAGTAGAACATGTACTCCAAAACTGTGGGCTCCATGAGAGGACCAGGGTGTCAGCATGACCTTCTCCAAGTCAGTTGAGGGGGAAACTGTGTGGTGATGAGAGAAGTCTGAGAATGTGTGGTGATGAGAGAAGTCTGAGAATGTGTGGTGATGAGAGAAGTCTGAGAATGTGTGGTGATGAGAGAAGTCTGAGAATGTGTGGTGATGAGAGAAGTCTGAGAATATGTGGTGATGAGAGAAGTCTGAGAATGTGTGGTGATGAGAGAAGTCTGAGAATGTGTGGTGATGAGAGAAGTCTGAGAATGTGTGGTGATGAGAGAAGTCTGAGAATGTGTGGTGATGAGAGAAGTCTGAGACTGCCAGCTTTATAAGAGAGATCATCATCATCATCATCTCAACCCGTAACCCGTCATGGGTCGTAGGGGTGCCATGGTGGAAGCATCAGCAGACAGGGTCCTCCACTGCTCTCTATCCTCAGCAATGCGTACAAGTGTGGAAAAACCGTGTCCTGCCCATTCTTTGATGTTATCAGCCCAGGATTTTCTTTGCCATCCTCTTCTCCGTTTACCTTCGACTGTTCCCTGGAGGATCGTTTTCGAAAGGGAGTCATGACGAGTTACATGCCCAAACCAGGCAAGCTTTCGACGTTTCACTACTGACAAAAGTGGTTCTTTGTGGCCTGCATAGGTGTTTATCTTCTCTCTAACATAGACATTTGTTTTGTGCTCTTTATAGCAAATGCGCAAAATTCTTCTATAACATTTATGCTCGAAAGTCTGAATCCTTCGCTCCATATCTGCAGTGAGTGTCCAGCCCTCACAACCATACAAGAGAATAGATAATACAAGTGATTTGTATAATTTGATCTTCACAGGAAAACTGATGTTACTTTTCCATATCACATTCAGCCTTGTCATGGCAGCTGAGGCCATCTCAAGTCTTGTCTTGATTTCTTTACTTGATCTTCCATCACTACATATAGTGGACCCGAGATATTTAAAGGTGTTAACTTCTTCTAACGTTTGCCCATTTAACGTAATGTTGGTCGGAACATGTTTCTTATGGCTATTCACCATTATCTTGCTCTTTTCTATATTAATTTCCATCTCATAAGTTCTTGTTACTTTCTCCAGTCTAGAAGTAAGGTCTTGAAGTTCTGATTCTGTTCCAGCTATCAGACCGATATCATCAGCAAAACGTAGATTGCAAAGAGGTCGGCCTTCAATCGATATGGTTGTTTTATAATCGTAGAGAGCCTCCTGCACAATATATTCTAGATATATATTAAAGAGCACTAAGGACAGGAAACATCCCTGGCGAACTCCTACAGTTGTTTTGAAAAATTCTCCAATGTCATTGCTTGCAAAAACAGTACTGCTTGCGTCCTTGTATAGTGCTTCAATGATATCTATGATGTTGGTATCAAAATTGAATTTTCTCATTATTTGCCATAAGCCTTCATGCCAGACTCGATCAAAGACTTTTGTGAAATCGATGAAGTTATGGTATAAATCGTGTTGATGCTGGAGATGTTTTTTGATCAGTAATCTAATATTGAAGATTTGTTCTGAGGTACTTCTTTTTGGTCTAAAGCCAGCCTGTTCCTCGGACAAGATAAATAAGAGAGATAGATGTGGTTATTTGAGAGCCAATGACGACGTAGAAGAAGAGACTCCCAGAACTACAGGGGCCAATATCTGACAAGTTACCGATTTTGCCAGGGCACATCACTTATTAACTCCTGTTTGTCACTCACTCTCCTAGACAACCTCCTGGCACCATTTTATTAGCTGGTAAAAATAAGGTATACTGATGAATTTAACGTGCACGACACTAGTCGCTTTAGAAATATTTCATAAAAGAAATGTTGATTCTGAATGACAACAGCAATAAATAACTCAATTTTATCAAAACGTTTTTTATTTTTACACTGATGCCAAGTATGTTTTACATCTTCCAAAATTATGAAAGAACACATTTAACAACCATTACTGAGAACAATCCATGGGTCTGTTATACCCCTGCTACATTTAAAACTGCATCATTTTAGTCTTAAGGGTTGGAGCAACAGTAAAATTCTATTTTCATAAATAACTGCAGGTTTACTGTACACCTCGTGTTAAGTTTAAGTTAAAGTGTCACCAGCAGTGTTGTTAAGGTTTTAGTTAATGTGTCACCTGCAGTGTTGTTATGGTTTTAGTTAATGTCACCTGCAGTGTTGTTAGGGTTTTAGTTAATGTGTCACCTGCAGTGTTGTTAAGGTTTTAGTTAATGTGTAAACTGCAGTATTGTTAAGGTTTTAGTTAATGTGTCCACCTCAGTGTTGTTTAGGTTTCAGTAAATGTGTCCACTGCATTGTTGTTTAGGTTTTAGTTAATGTGTCCACTGCAGTGTTGTTAAGGTTTTAGTTAATGTGTCCACTGCAGTGTTATTAAGATTTTAGTTAATGTGTCCACTGCAGTGTTGTTAAGGTTTTAGTGTTAATGTCACCTGCAGTGTTGTTAAGGTGTTAGTTAATGTCACAAGCAGTGTTGTTAAGGTTTTAGTTAATGTCACATGCAGTGTTGTTAAGGTTTTAGTTAATATCACCTGCAGTGTTGTTAAGGTTTTAGTTAATGTCACCTGCAGTGTTGTTAAGGTTTTAGTTAATGTGCCCACTGCAGTGTTGTTTAGGTTTTAGTTAATTTCCTTCAATTCAACCTGCAAGTCTGGAAGGAAGAGCTGGAGAAGAGAGGGATGGTCATATGCAGCTCTAAAACAAAATCCATGGTGATATCACGAGAAGAAAGATTCATCAGATTAAGCTGGGAGAACAGGTCCTGGAGCAGGTAGACCACTTTAAATACCTCGGAGCTATTATTGACCGAAAGGGAGGCATCAAAGAAGAGTTGGCCACTCGAAAAGCAGCAGCTGGGAGACTTTTTCAGGCCATAAATCGAGGATTCCTCAGCAAGAGAGAGGTTGGTAAGAAAACGAAGATGGCTGTATACCGCTCCACTTATGTCCCAGTCTTGACATATGGATGCGAGTCATGGGCAATGACTACAACCCACAAAAGCCAGATCCAAACCTCAGAAATGAGATATCTGAGGAAGGTGGTTGAAGTAACAAGAAGAGACATGGTACGCAACCAGACGATACGTCAAGGCCTTAAATCCCACCCCCTGCAGACCCAAGTAGAACAGTACCAACTAAGATGGTTTGGCCATGTCTGCAGAATGGGAGAAGACCGGCTACCACGACAAGCATGGGAAACAAAAAGCCAAGGATCCAGACCCCCAGGATGACCCAGAGTCCGCTGGGAGGACAACATTAGACAATCTTTGAAGGACCGAGGACTAGAATGGATCTAGGCCAGGAGGAAGACAGCCGATAGGATGGTCTGGCGCTCTCTCTTCCAAACCTTCACACCTCACGGTAGAAGGGGAACGACTAAGTAAGTAAGTAAGTAAGTTAATTTCACCTTCAGTGTTGTTAAGGTTTAAGTTAATGTGTCACCTGGAGTGTTGTTAAGGTTTTAGTTAATGTAACCTGCAGTGTTGTTAAGGTTTTAGTTAATGTCATCTGCAGTGTTGTTAAGGTTTTAGTTAATGTTACCTGCAGTGTTGTTAAGGTTTAAGTTAACATGTCACCTTTAGTGTTATTAAGGTTTTAGTTAATGTCACCTGCAGTGTTGTTAAGGTTTTAGTTAATATCACCTGCAGTGTTGTTAAGGTTTTAGTTAATGTGCCACCTTCAGTGTTGTTAAGGTTTAAGTTAATGTGTCATCTTCAGTGTTGTTAACATTTTAGTTAACGTGTCACATGCAGCGTTGTTAAGGTTTTAGTTAATGTGTCGTCTGCAGTGTTGTTAAGGTTTTAGTTAATGTGTCACCTGTCATATTTTTTCTTGAACACTAGCCCTGACCCAAAATTAAAAATTCAGCCAACTGATCTATAAAAGCTATGTACTTTTAAAAGTTGTGTGGGTATAATTTAAAAAAAACACCTCCTCTCTTGACGCCACTTATAATATATGAGAAAAATATTTGATGTGATATACCTGAAGCTGGCTAGTAAAATCTATGACATAATTACTGTATGTATGTCTATAAAAATGTGTGATGGATCCTTATATATGGATTACTGACTGGGGTGGGGATAATTTAAAAACACACAAATCACATTTACTTCACACCATTTAAGAGTGAAATCTAAGAACAATCTTTCATACTGAATGAGAACAAAATATATGAAATGCAGATATAATTAATTACATGAAGATTAGTAATATCACTGACAAACTCAAAAACAGAATGGAAATTCATGAAGTCACGTCTTAACAACCTGCAAGCCACATTATATTTTAGCCCATACCTTTTTCCAACTGCCGTATTAACCCTTTCTAGTCCATGAGCCATATGGTATATTATTCTGGCAGGGGTTGACTAACAAGCCCATTTGGTTAGTCAGATATCCTCATGTCTGTACTTTTTTCAGCATATTAAAATAGCACTAATTTATGCAAGTAAAATTAACAATTGTAACCCCCCCCCCCCCCCCCCCCCCCCCAAAGATCTGTAGCTAAAAGTACATTGTTTTGAAATGATTTTTTTTTCTTGGCTCGTTATAATTAATCAGCACAAGAAGTCAGCAGCATCAACACTTTTTTTTTGTTTTTACAACATAAAATGTATCAACAAATTATATACAGCAAAACATATAATAACATTATTTTATTTTCTATCGCAGTGCCTTATGTTTTCCACCAAAACGAACTTTCATATTTAAAAAAAAACTTCATTCTAAAATGAACATCAAAGGATTCCACTTTTAGAATATTGATAATCATGCCACACTCCAGTTGTCAAAAATAGACCTACCTGATGAAATGCATTATATAGTAAAACATACAGTGCAGTCCACTTAAGCAGAACTCACTTAAGCCAAATATTTTGCTTTAAGTAGATGCATTTGTGGAGGTCCCGGCCATGTCTTCTTTGGCTTTGTTAAAAAACTCCAGTTATGTTGAATTCTGATAACTACAATTTTAGGATAAGTCGAGGAAATTTGTGTGTCCCAACTCAAATGTAGACTCGCATAAGTAGAAGTTCTGCCTTCATTACCTAAGTTTCAGTACTACGTGGCCATACATATATATTTTTTTCATGAACAGGCGATAATAACTGGGTAATAAACGTCCTAGCTTCAGCTAGTACATTATAATGCCAACAATCATTAAACCAGCAAGCATGTACTTGTCAGGCTGACTGAGCAAACACTGGTTCACCTCGATTTGAGAGAAAAGGGTTAGCGTTAAACACTGACAGGAAAGGGACTACCTGTTTGAGATCTGAAGATAGACAAAGAGTGAAACCAGACTTCTGTCTATAGTCAATATTATTAACATAAACCAGTATTTGGCAGGTGCTGGTAAGAAAGAAGGAAGGAAAACACTAGATAACAGGGATCTCTTTACGTCGGCTTACTTTTGACAGGCGAAAGTTATCGTTCTAAAAAACCGTGTGGGCAATGCTAACAGTGCATGCAACAATACCATGCCAAAATGTGATTTGAAAGTTTTTACACTTGCTACTATGTTACTAGCAATTAACTTGACACTATATTTTTAGGCTTCACTAAATTGCTTTTGAAAACTTTAAGAGATGCAGAAATGAAAATTAAAATAGTTTTTTTCTGCATGGTTAAAATCCTTGCTTAATGCTATACCTGTTATCCTGATGTAAATATCTATGAGCAGAATTCCTGATTAAGTAGAAGTATTTTTGATGATCCCTGTGACTTCTACTTATCCGGACTGCACAGTATAGCAGGAACAAACATGAGTAAATGACAGGTCAAAATTTAAAGTACAATAGAAGAACCGAAACTGAAATCAACATATTTTTGTGTTTTGAAAATAAATTATTAGAAACGTAAATAAAACAAAACAAAAAATAAATGAGGGAATCTCTAAAGAGATACAGTGCAGTCCACTTAACTCAAACTTGCTTAATCGTATTTTTGCTCAACTCTAAGCTATTCTACAAGTCTCAGGCAATTGTCCTCTCGGTCTTGTTAAAAATAAATCTGTTTATGTTGACTTCTATTGATTAGATTACTTGGATAAGCTGAGTTAATTTTTATGTCCCAGAATATCGTTCACTTAAAGCACAGGACAATGTGTACAGTTTCTGGTTTCAAATATTTCATTAAGAAAGCTCTATGTATATGCATATCAGTTACATAATCTTTTTCATGCATTATTAGATCAGGGGTTGTTTGTGTAGTGTATAAACCAGGGTTTCTAAAATGGAGTTTCACGGAACCCTAGGCTTCTGCGACAGGGGTTCCACAAGAGATAATGATTGATTCGGTTTTTTCCCTTTGCGTCCCTGGTGATGTTAGCACTCATAGTGGTGGGCAGGGATGGAGCTGCTTCGTATGGCAATGTGAAATAGGACAGTGTTCACTTGGTTTTTGACGCAAGACAGGGCAGGCTGTTGATAATTGGTGAGCGCTGTTGTTGCGTCCTTTTTTAAGTCCTAACAGACTTTAACAATATAGACAGTCTCAGGTCCTGTCTTTGTTAAAAGTGTACGCACCAATTGAGATACAAGTAATACGCTTGGTATATTAAATTTATTGTGCACGAGAACGCACATTTTTGGGGATTTGAAAATTAACGCGCTTGTTGTCAAACAAAGGCAGATGACGTATCTGCTTGGAGAATAAAGCAGGATTCCATAACCAGACTGTGAGTCTGATGCTTTGTCCTTGATTTCGGACTTTGTATACTTGCTTGATGACTGGCTCACTGCATTTAAGACATAGCCCTTCGGTCATCCAAGCCAGGTAATGGATTTTATTAATCAAGGATATTTTCGTATGTATTATTATTCGTCTTCCTACGTGTGACCTCCAGCTGGTACTCGTACAACCCTGGTATCAGAAAGGAACGTAGTCGCAACGTTAATATTTAGGAAGTCTTGAAAGTATTCAAGGGATAAACCTTATGTATAAATGGAATGGTCTCTGGGTTATTATATATCCAAAGGAGCCGGACTGAAAGTATCGGCGGTATTACAGAGGTGAATCAAATCTAATTATATTATCTGTCTATGCGCCAATGGATGTTGTCCATAGACAATATGTTGAAATATTTTTAAGATGCTTAATCATGAGGCTTATAAAGTTAGGAACTTACTCATTCGAGAGACCTCAGATGTGAGAAGACATAACGGGGATCTGTTATCATACTCAAGGTGAAAGGGATAAATGAAAGTTACTGTTTGATCTAACTGCCTACTCATACAATGTACTTCATTAATTCAATATGCTCAATCATAAATTGATTATGGAATATTTGTAAGGATCTAACCGGAAAGATATATTGCCATTATGAACATTACGCCAGATTTCACTGTCCTGTTTTCTTGTTGATCATTAATGCATCAAAAGTACTATAGTCCGTTCGGAAATTCGTACCCACAGAAAGTGTTAATTTTTTCCAAAACTGTATATTGTATGGACATGAATTTTTGCATGCAGTCTTAGATTTTCCATGCAGTTATTAATATATTTTTTGCCCTTACAAAACTCATGTCATGTTCGAATTTTCTTCTTTACGTTATTGTGGCGAGAGGTTTTATTTTGGCTCTAAGATCAGTATAGTACTGACAATTACAGAAATAGAATTTCTACAGAAAATGGTGAAGTCCCAGTGTCTGAGAGAACTACTGGTATCACAAATTAGTTACGGCTGTGAATGTTCTGATCTCGAAACAATAGTAGAGAGGAGACCGACATAAAGTGCTACCTCCGCTGTGTAACTAACTGTGATATTAAACAAAACAAGGAAACAGATTTTTACTTAACAATGATAAACTTGACAAGTCGTTCAAAATACAATTTCCTTATATTTTATTTAGTATATACACTATCTACTCTTGTGCTGCAGGGTGAATGTTGAAAAATGGAAGGTAATGGATTTGTAAGTTTACATATGATTTACAAATGTTTATTTTTATAAAAAAATATATAAATATTTTACAAGTTTTCCAATTATAGGAACAAAAAATTATATCAGCTGTGCTGTTAATTAAGGATATAACACTTCTCAGCTATGCTGTTAATTTTGTCTCTTGCTATGTTAAGTCACTTTCTCATCACTGACAATTTCTATGCTCACAATGCCGACAGAAATGGTACTAATGTGTACTCATCTCTCTTAAGTCTGTTCTTCTTTGTTTGGTTCATACAACACCGGCAGAGTATCGTTCCTTTAGCCCACCCAAGACTGAGGGGGACCAAACATGTAGAGTCTGGTCAACCTCTATGCTCCTGCGGAGTTCCAGGCAGCGGGATTGACTCGAACATACGACCTCAGGTTTTTAGGACACAAATAAACCTGTAACAAAGCAAAAATAGGGGCTAATTTCTGTCCTCAAGCCCACCTATTTCTAGTGTGAGTGAAATGAGCGTGTCTCAGATGTATGCATGTAGAATGAATGACAACATGGCTCAGTATGATTTAGCAATAGCGAGACAAGACAGGTGTCTACTTGCAAAGCATTTTTTCTGATAAACTAATACATGGATACATTCAAAAAAATATAGATTCAATACATGAATACATTTTATACATGAATACATCCCATAATATAAATCAATACATGAATAAATCCAATAATATGTACACCTAGGTGTGATACAACAATGTCCTTCCCCCTATACTATACCACGCCCTCTCTGACAAGTGCTATACTAGCTGGTAACATATATCCTAATAATATTGTTATGATCTATATGATAGGAGTATATGAGACGAGGACTGTTTGGTTATATATCAGGTGGGAGTTATAGGAGACAATAGATTGGAGTTAGATGCGACAATAGATGGAGTCCTGACAAGGACTGTTTTGGTTATATTTGCAGTCGGAGTTAGATGAGACAATAGATTGAGTCCTAACAAGGACTGTTTTGGTTATATTGCAGTTGGTCTTATCTGAGACAATAGATTGAGTTATAGGAGACAATAGATTGAGTCCTAACAAGGACTGTTATGGTTATATTTGCAGTCGGAGTTAGATGAGACAATAGATTGAGTCCTAACAAGGACTGTTTTGGTTATATTGCAGTTGGTCTTATCTGAGACAATAGATTGAGTTATAGGAGACAATAGATTGAGGTATGAGTCCTATTAGTCTTCGTCTATTCAATCATAATAGGAAATACAATCATTATACTTAATTCCCCCAAGATAAATGACACACAACAAATACCAACGGTTTTCGTAAATATATTTACCCTCCTAAGATTTTAAACTGGCCAGGTTTTGACGCGACTTAGTGAAGTAGGTTGCAGGTCGATGCCCTCAGGTAAGCAATAAATCACAGTGACAGGTTCTTCCTCTTCAGTCAGTCGGTATCTCTGGCGTCAAGTTCGGGGTTGCGTGTTTTAGCATAAAATCCGCCCGATTATATAGGCCGGTAAATACTTAAGGAAAGCTTTCGGTTGGTTCCTGGCGGAGCAAGTTGATTGGTTTCCTCCGGTTTGGTCTTTTGCTCATACAGCCTAATTTTATTCAGTTTCTAGCCGCCATCTTGCGTGAACTGCGTGAACAGTATAATTTATTCTGTCTCAGAGACTGGTGAACGGTGCAAGTTGATTGGTTGAAGCAAATTCTGTATTTCGACATAGTGATTAACCAAGTAGTGGCTTACACTCGTTTCACGACATAGCCCCCTCCTTTCCTAGCTGTGACTTGTCATAGCTGACGTGTAAACCCCTGCTGTGGTTAATCCTTTTGCGTCTGTCCTTCCAGAGTACTAGGGTGTCAACTTAAAAAATCAGCTCCTACCTTGTCTCTTCCCGGAATGTAATTCACGGTAAAGGAATAAGGCGCCAGAAGCAGACTCCACCTTAACAATCTCGAATTTAGTTTTTTAGATGCAGCCAAGAATGTTAAAGGTTGGTGATCGCTTTGGACAATGAAGTGTGTCCCATACAGATAAGGTGAAAATTTGTTGATGGACCAAATTAGAGCTAAACATTCTTTCTCTATGGTCGAGTAATTCAACTCAGCTGCATTCAGCTTCCTACTGGCGTAGGCGACTGGTAAAAGTTCCTCCGGCTGGGCTTTTGATTTCTGCAAGAGAGTTGCACCAATACCTATACTGCTAGCGTCCGTCCTTAATACAAATTCCTGTGTGATATCGGGTAGTGTAAGGATTGGTTTGCTGGTGAGTTTTGCTTTTAGATCTGTGTAAGCTTTTTCACAATCAGCATTCCATTGGATTTTGTCAGGCTGTCCTTTCTTCGTTAAGTTAGTTAACAGTGCACACAGAGAGTTAAAGTGGGGTATGTACTTCTGATAGAACCCACATAATGACACGAATGATCTCACATCTTTCTTCGTTTGAGGTCTGGGTGCCTTCTTTAACTTCTCTATATTCTTTGGGTCAGGAGACATATGACCTGTAGAAATAGTGTGACCTAAGAATTCCAACTCCTTACAACCGATATAGCACTTGGTTGGACGTGCAGTCAATCCAGTGGCTCTCAGTCTGTCAAACAACATGGAGAGCGCTACTATATGCTCTTCAAATGTGTTTGTAGCAACAAGAATGTCATCCATAAAGTTAGTGATATGGGGATTTTGTAGAGGTTCCAATAATTTCCTCATCATTCTTGAAAAGATACTGGGAGCATTTTTCAGCCCAAAGGGTAGTACATTAAACTCGTAGTGTCCGTCCGATGTACTAAATGCCAGCATTTTCCTAACTTCTGGTTTCACTGGTATTTGGTAGTATCCCTTGCTTAGATCTACCTTCGATAAATACCTAGCCTTACTCAGTGTAGAGAACAGCTGGTTGGTGTCAGGTAATGGGTCCACCTGAGATTCTGTGATCGCATTAAGCTTCCGGTAGTCAATACATAACCTGTGTTCACCACTCGGTTTTCTCAATAGCACCACACTTGAGCTATAGGGAGAGTCTGACTTCGAGATAATTTTCTCCTTCAACAGATAATCAACTTCCTCCCTTAGTGCTTGGGCTTTCGCATAGGGTATAGGGTATGTTCTCATGCATACTGGGGTAGGGTCTGTAACCTTCATGTCGTACTCTAAAAGATTCGTACGACCTGGCTTATCTGTGAGCACATCAGCATGGGTTGCCAACACTTTCTGAACCCTCTTCTTCTGCTCTGGAGTTAAATGTTCACTAATATTAACTTGAACATAATCCTCTGTAGTTGTGAGTGGATACTCCATAGAGTGAAGTGGTTCACCGTGCATTTCTGTTGCAATGGCTAGGGTCATGATATGTGCAACTTCTGATGATTCCTTGTCATAGTATTTTTTAAGAAGATTGACATGATATACCTTCTCCTTTCCTTTCTTGTCAATCTTATAATTGGTCCTGGAAAGTTTCTCCAGTATGACATAGGGTCCCTGCCATCCAATCTGCAATTTATTATTGCTGCTTGGCAACAGTAATAACACCTTTTCACCCACCTCCAGTTCCCTATCCTTTGCTTTTTTGTTGTAGTAGGCAGCATGCTTCCTCCTGGCCTGTCTTAAGTTATCATTGGCCAGTTTCCAACCTGCTTTCAATCGAGATGTCAACTCGTTGACGTACTGGTATGAGGAAGTCACTGTTTCCTCTGCCTTTTCATCAGTCCATGTCCGCAGCAATGCTTCCAGTGGACCTTTTATTGGTCTTCCAAACAACAAGGTAGCTGGAGCCAATCCAGTTGAATTGTGGGGTACTTCCCTATATGCAAATAGTGCAGCGGGTAAGTATGTATCCCAAGTATCAGGTTTTTCACTCGCCAGCTTTCTAAGGATTGAAATTAGCGTACCATTGAACCGTTCTACTTGACCGTTCCCTTGGGCATGGTAGGGACTACAATGATAGTGCCTGGCTTGAAATATCCTGAATACTTCTTGTGTTAGCTTTCCCTTAAACTGAGACCCATTGTCAGTCAATATCTGATGCGGGAAACCTAATCGGGTAAATATTGTCAACAGGGCCTCTGCCACGTGCTTTGAATCTATAGCTGACATGGCCACTGCTTCTCCCCACATAGAGCAAGTATCAACCAAGGTTAAGATGTAAGCATTTCTCTTCTTGGTCCTAGTGAGGGGTCCAACAATATCTACTGCAACACGTTCAAAAGGGGTTCCCATAATAGGCATTTCTCCCAGTGTTGCTGGTGCAGTCCTATGCTTAGGAGCTACTCTTTGGCATTCTGGACAGGATCTTACATATCTTTTTATGTCCTCTGTAATTCCTGGCCAAAAGTAGTGACAGGCTATCCTTTGTCCAGTGGCCCCTATTCCCATATGTCCACTGAAGGGTATAGCATGTCCTAGCGTCATAACCTTCTCCCTGTAAGATTTTGGCACTACAAGCTGTCCATGCCCTTTAGGTCCTGTTCCAGCTTTTCTGTATAGTAGGCCATTCTTCATATACAAGTCTCCTTTCTCTGGAGGATTATGGGCTTTTGACAATTTGCCAAAACAAGGCTTCAACGTGCTGTCTGCTGCTTGAGCCTTTTTCATCTCTTCTGGATGAGTATTGATAGGATTTTCCTCCATTTTCCTGGAGCTTTCCCTGGTCTGGACTGTTGCCATAACTACAGGTTTTATAGGTTCTCCAAGGAAAACATACCTACACCCCAAAATCAAAGGGTAAATAGGGTCGTCCATCACTGCTGCTTTGATTTCTCCTTCCACATAACGAGATCTTATGTTGATTCGAGCTATGGGTAGTGTCATGGTTCTTGCTCCCTTGATCGGTCCTCTGATTTCCACTGTTTCTGTGGTTATCTGGTCAGGACTCACTAGAGAAGAGCACACAACTGAATCAAAGTCCAATCCTGTGTCATATAAACACAGTACTTGAGTGCCATTCACGGTCACTTCCTCACAGACAGGGGGATGATGGAAGTCTTTCTGACTTACTGCCATTTCCTTCCTTCCCTGATTCCCTGTTGTAAGACATGCAGCATGATGAGGAGGATTCTTCCTTCTGCAGTGCGCAGTATTGTGGTTACTCATTAGACAAGTTTTACACCACTTTCCTTCCTTCCGGTAAGGTGTCTTATCCGATCTTAGAGGGTTTTTGTCCTTTTGGTCAAATCTTTGTTTGTTCCTTGTGGTATGGTCATTTTGTTCATATTTGGTATAGTTTTGTGATGATTGGAAGTTTTCACTCTGCTTCTTCTTATTTCCTAATACTTCTGCCTGAGCTGCTTGATATCTTTCAGCAACAGTTACAATATCTTCCAATCTCTCTGCTCCTTGTTCCATGATAAACTTCCTCATTTCTTGAGGCATGGACTCTTTCACTTGCTCCATCATTATCATTTCTTTCAGATCCTGACACTTTCCTAAACTACTCCATTTTTCCAAATAGGTTTCCAGTCTAGCAGAGAATTGGTGATAGTTTTCTCCTGGAAGAAGTTTAGCTGTTCGGAATTTCTTTCTATATGATTCTGAGTTCTTTTCATATCTCACAAGCAGTGCCTGCTTCAGGATTTCATAATCTTCCTGGTCATCTCTTGAGAGCTTCAAATACACATCGTAGGCCACACCTCTCAATCCCTGAGATAGTTTAAGACTCCATTTTTCTTTCACTAAGCCATAGGTAGTGGCTAGTCTTTCGTATCTATCCAGGTATGACTCAATGGCGTCTTCTTTCTCAACAAATGGGTCCAGATGAAAATTCATGGCCCCACTTGAGGTGCTCTGGCTGGAGCTACTCTCAGAGTGAGGTGAGCTACCACCATTATTGCCAGTATTTGCCTGAATTTCAAGCTCTTTTAATCTCAACTGATGGTCTCTCTCTGCTTGTAATTTCCTTTCCTCAGCTTCTAACCTTTTAGTTTCTCTTTCAGCTTCCAGTCTTTTGTCTTCTCTCTCATCTTCCAGTCTTTTGTCTTCTCTCTCAGCTTCCAGTCTTTTGTCTTCTCTCTCAGCTTCCAGTCTTTTGACTTCTCTTTCAGCTTCCAGTCTTTTGACTTCTCTTTCAGCTTGCAACCTCCTTTCTCCAGCCTCAAATTTCTTTGCTTCTCTATCAGCCTCTAATTTCTTTACTTCAGTCTCTAATTGCAACTTTCTTTCTTCCCTATCCATGTGTTTGTCCACTTCTGTTGTGACATACTGAGTGAAAGCATCACCTGTCAAATTTAATTCCTTACCCATCTGCATGATCGCAGTCCTGAACTTCACTAGATCAGCCATGGCGTTACTTAGATAGGGTATGTATATTTACTATAACCAATTATTGTAATTAAACTTTAATTAATTTAAATGAACAAAAAATTTCCGTGCAACTTTGTGAGCATCAACTATTTACTGAGTACTAAATGGTACTCCTCCTAAGAAAATAATTTTGTTAAAATCCTATAATGATTTTCTCAACAAAAAAATTTATTTTCTTATGTTACCTATGGTTGGCACAAGTTAGAGTGTAGATAGATGAATAGACTAAGTATGGCTCAAGATATACAGAAATATCCCAGGAACGAGCCCCCAGTGTGGCGAGAGGTTTTATTTTGGCTCTAAGATCAGTATAGTACTGACAATTACAGAAATAGAATTTCTGCAGAAAATGGTGAAGTCCCAGTGTCTGAGAGAACTACTGGTATCACAAATTAGTTACGGCTGTGAATGTTCTGATCTCGAAACAATAGTAGAGAGGAGACCAACATAAAGTGCCACCTCCGCTGTGTAACTAACTGTGATATTAAACAAAACAAGGAAACAGATTTTTACTTAACAATGATAAACTTGACAAGTCGTTCAAAATACAATTTCCTTATATTTTATTTAGTATATACACTATCTACTCTTGTGCTGAAGGGTGAATGTTGAAAAATGGAAGGTAATGGATTTGTAAGTTTACATGTGATTTACAAATGTTTATTTTTATAAAAAAATATATAAATATTTTACAAGTTTTCCAATTATAGGAACAAAAAATTATATCAGCTGTGCTGTTAATTAAGGATATAACACTTCTCAGCTATGATGTTAATTTTGTCTCTTGCTATGTTAAGTCACTTTCTCATCACTGACAGTTTCTATGCTCACAATGCCGACAGAAATGGTACTAATGTGTACTCATCTCTCTTAAGTCTGTTCTTCTTTGTTTGGTTCATACAACACCGGCAGAGTATCGTTCCTTTAGCCCACCCAAGACTGAGGGGGACCAAAGATGTAGAGTCTGGTCAACCTCTATGCTCCTGCGGAGTTCCAGGCAGCGGGATTGACTCGAACATACGACCTCAGGTTTTTAGGACACAAATAAACCTGTAACAAAGCAAAAATAGGGGCTAATTTCTGTCCTCAAGCCCACCTATTTCTAGTGTGAGTGAAATGAGCGTGTCTCAGATGTATGCATGTAGAATGAATGACAACATGGCTCAGTATGATTTAGCAATAGCGAGACAAGACAGGTGTCTACTTGCAAAGCATTCTTTCTGATAAACTAATACATGGATACATTCAAAAAAATATAGATTCAATACATGAATACATTTAATACATGAATACATCCCGTAATATAAATCAATACATGAATAAATCCAATAATATGTACACCTAGGTGTGATACAACAATGTCCTTCCCCCTATACTATACCACGCCCTCTCTGACAAGTGCTATACTATCTGGTAACATATATCCTAATAATATTGTTATGATCTATATGATAGGAGTATATGAGACGAGGACTGTTTGGTTATATATCAGGTGGGAGTTATAGGAGACAATAGATTGGAGTTAGATGCGACAATAGATGGAGTCCTGACAAGGACTGTTTTGGTTATATTTGCAGTCGGAGTTAGATGAGACAATAGATTGAGTCCTAACAAGGACTGTTTTGGTTATATTGCAGTTGGTCTTATCTGAGACAATAGATTGAGTTATAGGAGACAATAGATTGAGTCCTAACAAGGACTGTTATGGTTATATTTGCAGTCGGAGTTAGATGAGACAATAGATTGAGTCCTAACAAGGACTGTTTTGGTTATATTGCAGTTGGTCTTATCTGAGACAATAGATTGAGTTATAGGAGACAATAGATTGAGGTATGAGTCCTATTAGTCTTCGTCTATTCAATCATAATAGGAAATACAATCATTATACTTAATTCCCCCAAGATACAATCAGTAACCTGATAGGTAGTATAAATGACACACAACAAATACCAACGGTTTTCGTAAATATATTTACCCTCCTAAGATTTTAAACTGGCCAGGTTTTGACGCGACTTAGTGAAGTAGGTTGCAGGTCGATGCCCTCAGGTAAGCAATAAATCACAGTGACAGGTTCTTCCTCTTCAGTCAGTCGGTATCTCTGGCGTCAAGTTTGGGGTTGCGTGTTTTAGCATAAAATCCGCCCGATTATATAGGCCGGTAAATACTTAAGGAAAGCTTTCGGTTGGTTCCTGGCGGAGCAAGTTGATTGGTTTCCTCCGGTTTGGTCTTTTGCTCATACAGCCTAATTTTATTCAGTTTCTAGCCGCCATCTTGCGTGAACTGCGTGAACAGTATAATTTATTCTGTCTCAGAGACTGGTGAACGGTGCAAGTTGATTGGTTGAAGCAAATTCTGTATTTCGACATAGTGATTAACCAAGTAGTGGCTTACACTTTTTTTAGATGCAGCCAAGAATGTTAAAGGTTGGTGATCGCTTTGGACAATGAAGTGTGTCCCATACAGATAAGGTGAAAATTTGTTGATGGACCAAATTAGAGCTAAACATTCTTTCTCTATGGTCGAGTAATTCAACTCAGCTGCATTCAGCTTCCTACTGGCGTAGGCGACTGGTAAAAGTTCCTCCGGCTGGGCTTTTGATTTCTGCAAGAGAGTTGCACCAATACCTATACTGCTAGCGTCCATCCTTAATACAAATTCCTGTGTGATATCGGGTAGTGTAAGGATTGGTTTGCTGGTGAGTTTTGCTTTTAGATCTGTGTAAGCTTTTTCACAATCAGCATTCCATTGGATTTTGTCAGGCTGTCCTTTTTTCGTTAAGTTAGTTAACGGTGCACACAGAGAGTTAAAGTGGGGTATGTACTTCTGATAGAACCCACATAATGACACGAATGATCTCACATCTTTCTTCGTTTGAGGTCTAGGTGCCTTCTTTAACTTCTCTATATTCTTTGGGTCAGGAGACATATGACCTGTAGAAATAGTGTGACCTAAGAATTCCAACTCCTTACAACCGATATAGCACTTGGTTGGACGTGCAGTCAATCCAGTGGCTCTCAGTCTGTCAAACAACATGGAGAGCGCTACTATATGCTCTTCAAATGTGTTTGTAGCAACAAGAATGTCATCCATAAAGTTAGTGATATGGGGATTTTGTAGAGGTTCCAATAATTTCCTCATCATTCTTGAAAAGATACTGGGAGCATTTTTCAGCCCAAAGGGTAGTACATTAAACTCGTAGTGTCCGTCCGATGTACTAAATGCCAGCATTTTCCTAACTTCTGGTTTCACTGTATTTGGTAGTATCCCTTGCTTAGATCTACCTTCGATAAATACCTAGCCTTACTCAGTGTAGAGAACAGCTGGTTGGTGTCAGGTAATGGGTCCACCTGAGATTCTGTGATCGCATTAAGCTTCCGGTAGTCAATACATAACCTGTGTTCACCACTCGGTTTTCTCAATAGCACCACACTTGAGCTATAGGGAGAGTCTGACTTCGAGATAATTTTCTCCTTCAACAGATAATCAACTTCCTCCCTTAGTGCTTGGGCTTTCGCATAGGGTATAGGGTATGTTCTCATGCATACTGGGGTAGGGTCTGTAACCTTCATGTCGTACTCTAACAGATTCGTACGACCTGGCTTATCTGTGAGCACATCAGCATGGGTTGCCAACACTTTCTGAACCCTCTTCTTCTGCTCTGGAGTTAAATGTTCACTAATATTAACTTGAACATAATCCTCTGTAGTTGTGAGTGGATACTCCATAGAGTGAAGTGGTTCACCGTGCATTTCTGTTGCAATGGCTAGGGTCATGATATGTGCAACTTCTGATGATTCCTTGTCATAGTATTTTTTAAGAAGATTGACATGATATACCTTCTCCTTTCCTTTCTTGTCAATCTTATAATTGGTCCTGGAAAGTTTCTCCAGTATGACATAGGGTCCCTGCCATCCAATCTGCAATTTATTATTGCTGCTTGGCAACAGTAATAACACCTTTTCACCCACCTCCAGTTCCCTATCCTTTGCTTTTTTGTTGTAGTAGGCAGCATGCTTCCTCCTGGCCTGTCTTAAGTTATCATTGGCCAGTTTCCAACCTGCTTTCAATCGAGATGTCAACTCGTTGACGTACTGGTATGAGGAAGTCACTGTTTCCTCTGCCTTTTCATCAGTCCATGTCCGCAGCAATGCTTCCAGTGGACCTTTTATTGGTCTTCCAAACAACAAGGTAGCTGGAGCCAATCCAGTTGAATTGTGGGGTACTTCCCTATATGCAAATAGTGCAGCGGGTAAGTATGTATCCCAAGTATCAGGTTTTTCACTCGCCAGCTTTCTAAGGATTGAAATTAGCGTACCATTGAACCGTTCTACTTGACCGTTCCCTTCGGCATGGTAGGGACTACAATGATAGTGCCTGGCTTGAAATATCCTGAATACTTCTTGTGTTAGCTTTCCCTTAAACTGAGACCCATTGTCAGTCAATATCTGATGCGGGAAACCTAATCGGGTAAATATTGTCAACAGGGTCTCTGCCACGTGCTTTGAATCTATAGCTGACATGGCCACTGCTTCTCCCCACATAGAGCAAGTATCAACCAAGGTTAAGATGTAAGCATTTCTCTTCTTGGTCCTAGTGAGGGGTCCAACAATATCTACTGCAACACGTTCAAAAGGGGTTCCCATAATAGGCATTTCTCCCAGTGTTGCTGGTGCAGTCCTATGCTTAGGAGCTACTCTTTGGCATTCTGGACAGGATCTTACATATCTTTTTATGTCCTCTGTAATTCCTGGCCAAAAGTAGTGACAGGCTATCCTTTGTCCAGTGGCCCCTATTCCCATATGTCCACTGAAGGGTATAGCATGTCCTAGCGTCATAACCTTCTCCCTGTAAGATTTTGGCACTACAAGCTGTCCATGCCCTTTAGGTCCTGTTCCAGCTTTTCTGTATAGTAGGCCATTCTTCATATACAAGTCTCCTTTCTCTGGAGGGTTATGGGCTTTTGGCAATTTGCCAAAACAAGACTTCAACGTGCTGTCTGCTGCTTGAGCCTTTTTCATCTCTTCTGGATGAGTATTGATAGGATTTTCCTCCATTTTCCTGGAGCTTTCCCTGGTCTGGACTGTTGCCATAACTACAGGTTTTATAGGTTCTCCAAGGAAAACATACCTACACCCCAAAATCAAAGGGTAAATAGGGTCGTCCATCACTGCTGCTTTGATTTCTCCTTCCACATAACGAGATCTTATGTTGATTCGAGCTATGGGTAGTGTCATGGTTCTTGCTCCCTTGATCGGTCCTCTGATTTCCACTGTTTCTGTGGTTATCTGGTCAGGACTCACTAGAGAAGAGCACACAACTGAATCAAAGTCCAATCCTGTGTCATATAAACACAGTACTTGAGTGCCATTCACGGTCACTTCCTCACAGACAGGGGGATGATGGAAGTCTTTCTGACTTACTGCCATTTCCTTCCTTCCCTGATTCCCTGTTGTAAGACATGCAGCATGATGAGGAGGATTCTTCCTTCTGCAGTGCGCAGTATTGTGGTTACTCATTAGACAAGTTTTACACCACTTTCCTTCCTTCCGGTAAGGTGTCTTATCCGATCTTAGAGGGTTTTTGTCCTTTTGGTCAAATCTTTGTTTGTTCCTTGTGGTATGGTCATTTTGTTCATATTTGGTATAGTTTTGTGATGATTGGAAGTTTTCACTCTGCTTCTTCTTATTTCCTAATACTTCTGCCTGAGCTGCTTGATATCTTTCAGCAACAGTTACAATATCTTCCAATCTCTCTGCTCCTTGTTCCATGATAAACTTCCTCATTTCTTGAGGCATGGACTCTTTCACTTGCTCCATCATTATCATTTCTTTCAGATCCTGACACTTTCCTAAACTACTCCATTTTTCCAAATAGGTTTCCAGTCTAGCAGAGAATTGGTGATAGTTTTCTCCTGGAAGAAGTTTAGCTGTTCGGAATTTCTTTCTATATGATTCTGAGTTCTTTTCATATCTCACAAGCAGTGCCTGCTTCAGGATTTCATAATCTTCCTGGTCATCTCTTGAGAGCTTCAAATACACATCGTAGGCCACACCTCTCAATCCCTGAGATAGTTTAAGACTCCATTTTTCTTTCACTAAGCCATAGGTAGTGGCTAGTCTTTCGTATCTATTCAGGTATGACTCAATGGCGTCTTCTTTCTCAACAAATGGGTCCAGATGAAAATTCATGGCCCCACTTGAGGTGCTCTGGCTGGAGCTACTCTCAGAGTGAGGTGAGCTACCACCATTATTGCCAGTATTTGCCTGAATTTCAAGCTCTTTTAATCTCAACTGATGGTCTCTCTCTGCTTGTAATTTCCTTTCCTCAGCTTCTAACCTTTTAGTTTCTCTTTCAGCTTCCAGTCTTTTGTCTTCTCTCTCAGCTTCCAGTCTTTTGTCTTCTCTCTCAGCTTCCAGTCTTTTGTCTTCTCTCTCAGCTTCCAGTCTTTTGACTTCTCTTTCAGCTTCGTCTTTTGACTTCTCTTTCAGCTTGCAACCTCCTTTCTCCAGCCTCAAATTTCTTTGCTTACTATCAGCCTCTAATTTCTTTACTTCAGTCTCTAATTGCAACTTTCTTTCTTCCCTATCCATGTGTTTGTCCACTTCTGTTGTGACATACTGAGTGAAAGCATCACCTGTCAAATTTAATTCCTTACCCATCTGCATGATCGCAGTCCTGAACTTCACTAGATCAGCCATGGCGTTACTTAGATAGGGTATGTATATTTACTATAACCAATTATTGTAATTAAACTTTAATTAATTTAAATGAACAAAAAATTTCCGTGCAACTTTGTGAGCATCAACTATTTACTGAGTACTAAATGGTACTCCTCCTAAGAAAATAATTTTGTTAAAATCCT
>JAMPIV010020910.1:247500-603271 GCA_024509875.1 Oreohelix idahoensis | reverse complement strand
TTTCGGCAGTCAATCTTTTTTCTTCTGCCTCCCTTTGCAGTCGTTTTTCTTCTTTTTCTGCCTCTAATTTTTTCTCCTCAAATTGGAGCCTCTTTATCTCAGCCTCTCTATCAGCCTCTAATGCCCTAGCCTCCTTGTCAGCCTCAATCTGCAGCCTCTTAATTTCTTTTTCAGCCTCTAACTTTCTTTCTGCTTCTAACTTCCTGTCTTCCCTATCTCGTTCAATAAATTTGTCACATTCTACCGTCACATATTGCACCAACTCTGGTCCATCCATGCCCATCTCTTTAGCAGTCTGTCCAGCCGCAGAGCGAAACTTGGCCAGATCTGCCATTCTAATAAGTACAAAATGTTCTAACAAAATCTCTAACTAATTATAAATTTACTTAATTAAATCTGGGCTCTGACACTTTCTTCACTTCCCAAATCTTGGGAAATACTATATGGGGATTCCCTGGGAAAATTAGACTGTTGTTAAAGCTAAACCCCAGACCCCAATGTCTGTAGTACTAATAGAAATTCAGATGCCCGGACAAGCCTACCAATTTATGTAGCAAAGTTGATTTTGCTGGGGAGGTTATGATGGTATCCTAAAAGAATGAAATGGTGTCTGCTATAACCGTGTGAGGCCTCTGACTCTATAAATGATGATGATGAATTATGTGCAGAGAACCTACAGCTACCTCCCTAGGTCTCACACGGTTACTCTTATGGCTCTAGTGTATGGTGTATGGTGTACCTAGTGTCTAGGGGAGAAATGAATGATGGTACACAACAATCAAACACTTTAAGTTTCTATTACAGAAGTTAATAACTAGCAGTTAAGTTTTTCTTTGAACAAATATTTACAATTTATTTTGCCTGTCCATTCATAGCTTGTAGACAGGTCTTTGAAAATAAGGACAAGATAGTTTACAGAAAAGAACAATTAAAAATGTTGGGACAATCTGCCCAATAACTAAAAGTTATTATGTATTTATAAATGTCCTTCCTGTATGAATTATTAAATTAGTTCACTTTAGTTATCTAATTTATAAATGTCCTTCCTGGATGAAATATTACAAAGTTCACTTTAGTTATCTACCTGGAGAGTCACTGTGTATGAGGGCTGTAGTTCATCCTACCCCCATAAAATTCCTGTGTAATATTTTGAAACACAACAAATTGTCAGAGATGCCCCAGATGTTTTACTCTTCACCTGGGAGTCCTTGTTGTAAGATAATTCAATGGGTAGTTGCATAAATTTCAAGTTCAACACTCGCCAAAGCTCCTACTGGATATTCAACAGCATATAAGTCTGGTTGGAGACTGGATGGCGTTTATAAGCACTCAGCAGGTTTCCTGTCACCAGCCGGCAACAGGAACATAGACCATCTGCAACAAAAGGACACCCTGGCCTTTTATCTCTGATCATTTATTCTAACACTTAATTCCCTACGTGGGTATGGGGTCAGCCTCGTGTGCCTTACAAATGCACTCGCCCCGAATCGTACAGGACCCATACCTGGTTGTGACCACACCTCAAGTCCTTATAGTAGATACGCCACTGTACGTTCACATACTTTTCCTCCATACAATAATGTGGAGTAACCACATTTCCTGTGATATGATCTCTTCTTTTCTTTTCACTTATATTTGCTTCAGGCATGTAAACAGTGTTCATTGAACACAGAGGCTTGCTAAACTATTTTAATACAATAATATGTCAACATAATCATAACAACATACATCAGTCAGATACCGTTTAATGTGTGGACTCAACAATGTCTGCTTCCGACATGTCCTTCACTTTTTCCCCAATAGCAGTATCTAACTTTGTAGTTGGACCAAACATATTAAATTTCATAAAATATCCTTACCACAATCAAGAAATATATAAACAAATGACGCTGATTTGGTGAAGAAATGGCCTCAGCTTCCTCCGAACTGCACAGACTGTGAATTTATTCTTTATTTAAGTTTAAAATTAACACAGCTGTTTTTCAGCGTATATGTATACAAATATTAGTTCAACTGTCAATAAATAATCAAAGCCTTTTGCTAATATCTACCAGCACTAGCCAATCGTAACATTCTACTACTTGAATTCAAATGCAGTTTGAATGAAAAACCAAAATAATTTTGAATAACTGGTGGTCGATTGGCTATTCTGCTCTAGTCATGCCCAATACAAAAAGATATTACGTTTAGGATTACATTTCTCCTACCGCTCCCCTTTCCCATTCATACCCTGTTCACTCCAAGCGAATTTGAATGTACCTCCCTGCCTCTCCCAAGCTCGCGTCCCCCTAACGTTACCAAAAAAACATGAGCAGGAACGCCAGTGTGTCTGGTCGTGTGTTCTCAGATATTAGTATTTCTTCAATAACTTCTCTAATACTAGGACTATCATATTATTTAAAGTACATTCTTACTCAGCTAAATCTACGTCATACTACCATATAATTCTTATGGGGAACTTCATAATGGTTTAAAATTTCCAATTTATGTCATCGTCCATCGTCAAATAAAATTTTACACAAGTCCGCCATCTTTCCTCTCTTGCGAGCATGTATTTTTCAAATAACTAACTTGTTTTAGTTACGTCAGAAATGCTACCACCAGGAGGAAATAAAATTGTCTGCGTGGTTATGCCTTGGCTGGCTTTTCCACAGTGTGAATATATGCGTTGCAGACTGTGTCATCGAGGCGGGGTGTAGACGGGGCGGGTTAGGACTTTGCGTTACTAATTAGCATTGTATCGTGTAATATTACCAAAAAATGTAAGGATTACTACGGATTTTGCTACAAAGTTGACAGAAAGTGTTACTTCAGATAGCTATATTGCGGTATGCTTCCGCCAATAGTTAATTGTAAGGCTAGACTACAAAGTGTATACAGCAGATTGGGCAAAAGTTAAATATAGTAGTGTTTGTCGAAAACGAAACTAAAGCGTGTCAGACTTTTTCCGTGAAATCGTTCTATAGGCTTAGCACTGTGCAAAAAGCAGCGCTGCTGGCTTCGAAGATGCCAACCGTCAGACACATGCGGGCTAATGTATTTATTATCGTTTTATGCCTAAATCGTACTGAATTGAGCGTTTATTCTCGCATATTTTGCTACACATATACTTCGGTAAAAAACTGGTGTCAACAGTTTAAGTGCGGCCACTCAAATGTTGCTGATCTGCCAAGATCTGGTAGACCAGTCTCAGAGCGCAACGATGAAAATGCAACAAGAATGAAGAAAATCATTGACCAGGATCGAAAAATGACAATTGTGGAGATAGCTAGTAGAGTAAAACTAAATGAAAGAACAGTTTATATCATTTTACACAACAGACTGAACATGAGAGAAGTGTGTGCACGCTGGGTTCCGCGACTGTTGACACGTGACCAGAAGCAAACGAGGGTAAATTGCTGTCAACAGTTGCTCAAAAAGTGTCAGTCAAAACATTTTTTGGAGACCATGGTGATAGTAGATGAGACTTGGGTACACCATTATGACCCCGAATCCAAAATTGCCAACATGCAATGGAAAACCCAGGCTCCCCAACACCTGTCAAGCCGAGAGCGCAGAAATCTGCAGGAAAAGTGATGCTGACTGTTTTTTGGGACGGCAAAGATGTCCTTTTGAAAGATTATCTGCCTCGTGGCAACACAGTTAATGGACAGTACTATGCAGATCTTCTCACCTGACTAAGAAAGATTGTGACCAGGAAACGAGGGATAACGCGCACTCAAAATCTTCCTTTGCTTCAAGACAACGCGCCCTCTCACAAAGCACGGCTTGTGCAGCTAGCAGCCAACGATCTGAATATTGAAATTCTTCCACACCCACCATATTCTCCAGATTTGGCTCCATCAGACTTTTTTCTATTCCCAAATCTTAAAAAAACAGCTAAAACGAAATCATTTTGACAGCGATGAAGAGGTTATACTGGCATGTGATGACTGTTTTGGTTTGAAAAATAGGGTGTTCTACTCCCAAGGTCTTTTCAAGGTCAAGCAGAGATGGCAGAAGTGTGTCAATTCAGACGGTGGCTATATTGGAAAGGAATAAACACTATACAAAATTTCAGCTCTCTGTGACATGTCCTTCATGGTCAGGCCCAAGACATATGTCAATCCCCTTGTACAACAGCGGTCGTCAAGCTAGAAGCCGTAGCGATCAACTTTAGAAGTACCGAGCTCTCTTTGATAAACTCATGCCTGTTTTCAGGTTTCAGGGTATCTGGATTCTGAAATAAGTCCAGTCTATATGTAACTTTTATCTCTGTCGCACGATCTACTTTCTGCAATCCCATCAGCACTAAATTAAAACTAAATATTGTACCGAATGTTAAATTTACTTCAAAGAAAAGATCAGTGCTGTGGAGTCGGCCAACAAATTTTACGACTCCGGAAATGTTAAAAGTCCGACTCCGACTACAGTTTTTTAACTAGTAAAAATAGGATCCCTTTACGCGCCCATTGAGGCATATATGGAATATGGTGTTATTTTTAACTAGTGATATGGTATAAAATTATGCACTTCTATGGAGTGATATGTATAAGTATGGTATGTGTGTGAATAAATAAATACGTGGCTTTCGTAGACTACATTTTAAATTATTCGTTCGTTCGTTCAGTAATACACAATAACAAATCATCCACATCTGTACACAAATGACTGCTTTGCCAAACACCATGAGGCAAAGGAGTTCATAGCCTACATCTGACAATCAAAGGAGTTCATAGCCTACATCTGACAATCAAAGGAGTTCATAGCCAACATCTGACAATCAAAGGAGTTCATAGGCAATATCTGACAATCAAAGGAGTTCATAGCCTACATTTGACAATTAAATGAGTTCATAGCCTACATCTGACAATCAATGGAGTTCATAGCCTACATCTGACAATCAAAGGAGTTCATAGACTACATCTGACAATCAAAGGAGTTCATAGCCAACATCTGACAATCAAAGGCGTTCATAGCCTACATCTGACAATCAAAGGAGTTCGTAGCCTACATTTGACAATCAAAGGAGTTCATAGCCAACATCTGACAATCAAAGGAGTTTATAGCCAACATCTGACAATCAAAGGAGTTCATAGCAAACATCTGACAATCAAAGGAGTTCATAGCTTACATTTGACGATCAAAAGAGTTCATAGCCAACATCTGACAATCAAAGGAGTTCATAGCCTACATATGACAATCAAAGGAGTTCATAACCTACATCTGACAATCAAAGGAGTTCGTAACCTACATTTGACAATCAAAGGAGTTCATAGCCAACATCTGACAGTCAAAGGAGTTCATAGCCAACATCTGACAACCAAAGGAGTTCATAGCCAACATCTGAAAATCAAAGGAGTTCATAGCCTACATCTGACAATCAAAGGATCTATTTCACACAAAACGTTAAGATATCTTGCATTAGATATATGAATCATCTAGCTACTACAGACCAATTTTCCTTCCATTATTAAACATCTAATGAATCACACACTACAATCCTGCACTCCAACACTTAACAACGAAAAATTTGCTCATTGAAAAGCCAGGTATTAGACCCAAACAGTCCTGTCACATTGCACTTACTATAACAGCATACATCTGGTTCTCTTAACTTCTAATATCCCCGAACCTAAGTGTCTTTTATGTTTGGACATGCGCCCTAATATAACCGACTATGTTGAACGGGACGCGCCTCGCCAAAAGGAGGCAAAACTTTATAAAAAAAAAAAAAAATCTGGCTCTCGCATGGCACTTCCCTGTACTGTATTTAACTGAACATTGCAATTTAGCTCACAAGACGTACCAGCTGGCCAAAACAAAACCTTTCTTTAGACGCTAGACAATCAATATATACCTCACACATACATGATTGAAATGTCAATTTCTATTTTTAAATGTGTATATCTTTATTTGTATTCACTAGATATACATTACTCAAATGCCAAAACAATAAAAAGTAACTGCCACTTGACAAGCAAGTTCTACTTCTTTATGTTTTCATATCAGAAACTAAACACAATCTAAAATTGTCAATAACATGGCGTCACAAACGTAAGCAACGAACATTGACGCCCTCTATAAAATTATTTGTTAAACAAATGGGATTTCGTTGATTAACTAGGGTTGCTGAGCTCGTCGTTCGCTAGCATCAATGCCAAGTTGAAGGATTTGCATGTGTTCTGTAGCTGTTGAGTGGTGGGGAGCCCGGCAATAGCTGTCGTCTTTCTGTGAAGAGTCCTGGTCAAGCGAGCAGCACATGCTGAACGTATGTTTACAGTTAAACAAAGGGAATCTCACGTTGGGTTATAATGTATGTGTAAAATTGCACTTTCTGTATTAAAGGAACGGCTAATTATCTTCATTTTGATGTTTGTTTCATATTAATAAGTTGAATTGGATAGAGGTGAAGAGTTCACCATTTAAAAATAGGATGTGATTTTTCAATAACCCAATACAAACACCTCGGCACTACTGCGCCACGCGATAAAAACGCTTCACTCTAAAAACAAGAAGTAAACTAGAAGTATATACTGTAAGCTAGAAATATATACTATAAGCTAGCAGTATACACTAGAAACTAGAAGTATATACCATAAACTAGAAGTATATACTATAAACTAGAAGTATATACTGTAAGCTAGAAGTATATACTATAAACTAGAAGTATTGTCGTGAATTATTCTAATCCCCATATATAAATTAAAACGTAAATGCAAAGCCTAACAAATAAATTTAATAAAAGGAAAGAAGAATGGTAAAGAACAGTGCTGTCACAATGACTGTACTCGAAATCCCCCTTGTTTTCTACTTCGTCTGCAAATTGTAACGCTTTCACGTTGATAGTAAAAGCCTACTGTATTATTACCCGCTTTCTTCAATGAAACGTGTACTGTATTTCTTGGAAAAACCTTGAGATACGCAAGCTGATCAATGACCTAAATTTAATATTTCATTCATTCCATTTTATACACGGTGTAACTAAAAGACAGATGGACTAAAGGATAGAGAGAAGGGAGAGGCAGAAAGCAGGGACACCTGCAACACTAAACACGCGTCGCGCGATACACAATTGCTGCCATCACGCGTGTAAGGCCACATGCACTAACTTTATTTCAAATCGACAGTGATAAAATTCACTACCCATACCAGAGTTAGGTTTTAAAATCCTGAAAAAAACGCTTATTGGGAATTATGACATTATACCGGTTTACGTTTGAAAACATGACAGTACCCAGACACCACATGGGGATTGAAGTGAACAGGAGGTGGTAGAAAATGCACATTTTGAACGCAGCCACCTAGCTCCCTTAAATTCGTATATTTGGGTTCCTTAGGGTTTGCTGACAAAGAATATGTAAAACGTTACGCAAATAGTCTAGGAATTACCAAGTTATGGCCAAAATAAAATAGTGGGGGTGCCTGACAGCATGAAATCATTTCTGCTCATAAAATTTTTTTATAACGTGTTTGAAAAAACATTACGTTACGGAAATAGCCTACCATGTTAACTCCTATTTGATTGGAGCGCAACAAATGAAAGACTAAACACGATTGGTCGGACTATAAATACTATCTTGTGTTGTCAGGGGAAACGTGAGAAAGGGGTACTTTTTTGAAAAGATGTGTAGACATGGTTTGATTGGGTAGAGCTACGAATATACTCAATTCAGAGCGTCTGTTCATTGCCACATCTTGTAATAAACCTACTAAGAAACAGTACGTTGAGCACCAGTGTATATTTTTTATAAAATAAAGCCTGGGACATCGGCAGATCGGAGTTGTGCTATATTCATTGCCAGTCAACGAAACTGTTTATTATTATTTCCATGAATTGTGGTAAGCTTGAAATATTCAATATTTTTAAATGAAAATTGAATGTAAATTGATAATTTATGTCTGTATATATGTGTGGTTCAGTAGCGAACATGATGTAAAGCCTATAGTGCTCCAGCCTGAACAGAAGGTGTCGGAGGAAAGTAAAACTGCATGGAATGGCCAAACAGTACACTGACACCTAGATTATTAACTAGAAAGAAATAATGCTGGAATTGCAGAGGCGTAGTAACCATTAGGGAGGGAAATACTGGTATAAAGTATTTCAGATGAAGCTGACAGTTGGCCTAACGCTCTGAACTCAATGTTTGTGATGTATTGTGCTCAGTGTAGAAATGGAGTATAAATTAGTTCTGACGTAGAAGGTACAACCTTCTTGTTTCAGGGACCGTGGTCTTAAAGTTATTGAGCAGCACCTGGTCAGAGCTTTGCTGAAGCCAGAGGTGGACAGCATACTCCTTGGTCCATATAGCAACCAGTGGGGTGGCTCCAGAACTCATTAAAATAATCGAGCAGAGGAGTCTTTTACTGCAGTCATCACGCAAGATAAGAGAGTGTGGCCATGGAGCTCAACATTATGTACCCCCATCTTAAAATGACATTATAAACTAAAATTAAGAGGGGAATTTAATTGTTTTAATACCAGGAACTGAGAACATCTCCAATACTAGTTCCAATAGAAACAAACTATTGAAGTCATGATGACAAATACCAACAGAGCTTGAACAAAACAAAACCAGTATTACCTCATATTACCACTACACAACTGACACACATAGGATACCATTAATAATATATGTCACTATAAGAATCATATTAATAAATTCTGTACATATAACTTGTAATTAAAATTGATTGTGATTCCTGGTTCCCTTTGTATTTGAATCAGGACACATATACATTCATGACAGCACTGAATACATATTGTTATTTGAAAAGTTATCAGTGACTCCTTTAAGATATCCTCTTAGAGTGTTATATGTATGTGAGTGTCACAGTGTTGTCAAGTGTGGTGGAATAAATTAAATTGTTTATCTGTCTGTTGTTGTTATGACTTACACTTCATCATACACATACCCTAGACATATAACGTAGTCATCACACTATTCCAGAATAATTCTGACTGAGGTATACATATGTGGCAGTAAGTAAGGTTATCTATAATACACTACTCTTATTAGATATAGATACCTTCACAGCTGATCTCAGTCAGTACACTAAGTCCCCTATAAATATTTATAACATCCCACTTTACCACATATATTGGGGGCTCGCCCTCGGGATTTTGAATCTTTCCCTATTACAAATATTGGGGGTAATTCACTTCAGGGAATAATAAGAATTAAAAGGTATCCTTGGGTGAAAATAAATAAGGTTGAGCTCACAGTGCCTGTGTTGTCTTGAGTTAATTAGTCATAGATAAAATTGTTTAGACATTTATCTGTTAGACAATGGCCGACCTGGCAAAATTTCGATCTGCTGCTGTACAGACTGCGAAAGAGTTAGGAATGGACGGGCAAATTATGATTTCTTATGTCACTGCTGAATGTGACAAATATATTGAACGGGAAGAAAGAAGATTAGAAAAAGAGGCCGAAAGAAAATTAGAATCTGAAAGATTGGCCGAAGATAAGAGAATAGAAGCTGAAAAAGAGATTAAGAGGTTGCAGATTGAGGCTGAGGCTAAGAGGTTGCAGATTGAGGCTGACAAAGAGGCTAAAGCATTGGCTGCAGAAAGAGAAGACAAAAGATTGGCTGCAGAAAGGGAAGAGAAGAAATTAGCTGCAGAAAGAGAAGAAAAGAGATTAGCTGCAGAGAGGGAAGCAGAAAAGGAGGAGAAGAGATTACAAAGGGAACATGAGTTACGACTAAGGGAGTTTGAGTTTCAAGGCCATGCTCCTGAAAATGGTGCCAGTCCCTTTGCCTCGGATGCCACTGCTAGCCAAGGAGCCTCAACCTCAGCTATGAATTTTCATTTAGATCATTTTGTTGAGAAAGACGATGATATAGAGAGCTATCTAAATAGGTATGAACTATTAGCTACCACATATGGGTTAGAGAGAGAAAGGTGGAGCTTAAAGTTATCTCAGGGACTTCGTGGGGCAGCTTATGAAGTTTTTGCAAAAATGAGCAGAAGTGATCAGGAAAATTATGACATGCTAAAGCAGGCTCTTTTGTTAAGATATGAAAAGAATGCAGAATTTTATAGGAAAAAATTTAGGAATGCTAAACTACTGTCAGGTGAAACCTATCACCAGTTCTCTGCACGAATAGAGACATACTTGGAGAAATGGACTTCTCTGGGGAAAACCCAAGATCTTAAGGAAATGGTCCTTATAGAGCAATTAAGAGAGTCCATGGCTCCAGACCTGAGAAAGTTTCTCATGGAACAAGGTGCAGAGAGGCTGGGTGAGTTGCTAAATGTTGCTGAAAGGTATCAAGCAGCTCAAGCAGAGGTAACAGGTAATAAAAAGAAACAAGTGGATAACTTTAGGGCACCACAGAACTTTAATAAATTTGATCCTAGGGATCAAAACAAAGGTAAGCACCAGTTTGATAGGCCACGGTATGAAAATAAAAATAAAACCCCACAATTCGATGAAAGGAAATATGATGAAAGAAAATCTTACAACCAAGGAAAAAGGTGGTGTAAAAATTGTAAGATGAACAATCATGACACTGACCATTGTAGAAGGAAACCTGTGTACATGGCAACCCTTCAGGTCAGGTCGACCTCAAGACAGGAGGAGGATATTATGTTGAATACCACTCCAGAAGAGATGAGGAAGGCACAGGCTGGGGACAAGACCCTCAAGCCTTGTTTCAGGAAATTGTCAACTTGTCATACAACTCCAGGCAAGGGAGATTTTTACATGAAAAACAAGTTGATGTATAGGAAGACTGGAGCTAGATCCAAAGGTCACGGACAGCTGGTTCTTCCAAAGAGATATAGGACAGAATTAATAAGGAGCCTACATGTGAAACCAGATGGGGACCATGAGAAAATAGGTACCATCATCCAAAAGGTGGCTCACAATTATTATTGGCCCAAAGCAAGATGGGACATTGAGAATTTTGTAGAAAGGTGTAGCATAGCACATGAGGGAACACCCACAAGTGGGAACATTGATCAGGACCTGGACACGCCAAGGGGCAAAAGTAGGCCTGAAAATACAAAGAGATATAAATTTGATAAGGTGGACCAAAGGGAATGGGAAGCCCCTTTTCACGGACAAGCTTCACTTAACTGTTTTACAATGGCCACTATGCGGAGAGTGCAAAAGGATGTCTTACCCCAGGATAAGCCGAAAATCCCTCAATCGGACTTAAACAAACTGGAGGAAGGAGATGGAGAGAGGAAATCTCTCATCAAGAATTTTAAGTGGGGAGAAAGCCCCAAAAGAAAAATTGGTAGCGGTCGTTTTATGCATGATAATTCTGGGAAGAAAAATCATCACTATAGAGCTTCGAGTGGAAGAGACCATACCGGTGCATGGACAAATAGGTCCACAAAATTAAAGGTCCATATGTAGCTTTGTTAAGAACGTGGACTGATGAAAAGGCAGAGGAAAACATTACATCTTCATACCAATATGTGAATGAGCTGACCACTCGTTTAAAAACTGGCTGGAAACTTGCCAATGAAAATTTGAAACAAGCCAGGAAGAAACATGCTGCCTATTATAACAGGAAGGCGAAAGACAGAGATTTGGCTGTGGGAGAGAAGGTACTGCTTCTTCTCCCCGGGAGTCAGAATAAGTTACAGATTGGATGGCAAGGTCCATATACAGTTTTAGAGAAGGTGTCTAGAACAAATTATAAGATAGATAAGAAGGGGAAAGAAAAAATCTATCATGTGAATCTCCTGAAGAAATATTTGGAAAGAGAACATCAGGAAGAGACACACTTGTTGACCTTGTCCATCGCCATGGAGATGAAAAAGGAACCACTTTCATCATTTGAATATCCATTACACCCCTGTGAGACAGCAGCACAGGTGAAAATCAGTACACATTTAACAAAAACTCAGAAAGAGAGAGTGCAACAGGTTCTAAATAATCATGCAGAGGTGTTAACAGACCGACCAGGGCATACAAACCTATTGGAATATGATATGAAACTGATAGACCCCACACCTGTCTGTATGAAACCATATTCGATTCCGTTTGCTAAGGAGAAAGCTTTGAAGGAAGAGATAGACTATCTGTTGAAGGAAGGAATTATTTCGCACAGTGAATCCTCATATAGTTCCGGTGTTGTACTCTTAAGGAAGCCCTCTGGAGAACATAGACTCTGTATAGATTACAGGAGACTGAATGCTATTACAGAAGGACAGGTGGATCCATTGCCGGATACAAATCAGCTGTTTGCCAGACTAAATAAAGCTAAATATTTCTCAAAAGTGGATCTGAGTAAAGGATACTATCAGATTCCAGTAAAGCCTGAGGTTAGACCATACCTAGCTTTTAGTACCTCAGAAGGACACTATGAGTTTAATAGATTGCCATTTGGATTGAAGAATGCGCCTAGTGTCTTCTCTAGAATGATGAGAAAATTATTGGACCCTCTGAATAATCCATGTATAACAAATTTCATGGATGATATCCTTATAGCAACAGAAACATTTGAGGAACACATTGACTCTCTGAAGATGCTGTTTGATCGACTTAGGGAAGCAAATTTAACAGCCCGACCAACCAAATGTTGCGTTGGATGTAAAGAATTGGAATTTTTGGGACACACAGTTTATCAGGGAAACATGACCCCTGACCCAAAGAATTTAGAGAAACTAAAGAAAGCCCCGAGACCACAAACCAAGAAGGACGTGAGATCCTTTGTCTCATTATGTGGTTTCTACCAGAAGTATATCAAAAACTTTAATTCCATATGTGCACCGTTAACTGATTTGACACGTAAAGGACATCCAGATCGCATTACATGGACACCACAATGTGAAATGGCTTACCAAGAATTGAAGGAAAAGCTCACAAGTAAACCTATTTTGAAATTACCTGACTTAAGTCAAGAATTCATAGTAAGGACGGATGCCAGTAATATTGGGTTGGGTGCAACTCTACTACAGAAATCAGATGCATTGGATGGGGAATTAAGCCCAGTGGCATATGCTAGCAGAAAATTGAATAAAGCTGAAATCAACTACTCAACTAGCGAAAAAGAATGTCTTGCAGTAATATGGGCAATAAAGAAATTCAATATTTATCTGTATGGGAAGGCATTTAAGTTGCAAACGGATCACAAACCTTTATCGTTTTTAGCCCAGGCTAGGCATGAGAACTCTAGGTTACTCCGATGGTCCTTGCTTTTGGCTCCCTATAATTTTAGCATTGAGTATATATCTGGAAAAACAAATTTGGGAGCGGATTTTTTAAGCCGCCATCCGTGTGATGAGAATCACCGTAAACCCCAGAAATAATAATAAATTTCTCTATGTGTATATAGAATAAAGGACTGACATATAATGTCTGTTTTAAGAGGGGAGATGTCGTGAATTATTCTAATCCCCATATATAAATTAAAACGTAAATGCAAAGCCTAACAAATAAATTTAATAAAAGGAAAGAAGAATGGTAAAGAACAGTGCTGTCACAATGACTGTACTCGAAATCCCCCTTGTTTTCTACTTCGTCTGCAAATTGTAACGCTTTCACGTTGATAGTAAAAGCCTACTGTATTATTACCCGCTTTCTTCAATGAAACGTGTACTGTATTTCTTGGAAAAACCTTGAGATACGCAAGCTGATCAATGACCTAAATTTAATATTTCATTCATTCCATTTTATACACGGCGTAACTAAAAGACAGATGGACTAAAGGATAGAGAGAAGGGAGAGGCAGAAAGCAGGGACACCTGCAACACTAAACACGCGTCGCGCGATACACAATTGCTGCCATCACGCGTGTAAGGCCACATGCACTAACTTTATTTCAAATCGACAGTGATAAAATTCACTACCCATACCAGAGTTAGGTTTTAAAATCCTGAAAAACGCTTATTGGGAATTATGACATTATACCGGTTTACGTTTGAAAACATGACAGTACCCAGACACCACATGGGGATTGAAGTGAACAGGAGGTGGTAGAAAATGCACATTTTGAACGCAGCCACCTAGCTCCCTTAAATTCGTATATTTGGGTTCCTTAGGGTTTGCTGACAAAGAATATGTAAAACGTTACGCAAATAGTCTAGGAATTACCAAGTTATGGCCAAAATAAAATAGTGGGGGTGCCTGACA
This sequence comes from Oreohelix idahoensis, assembly GCA_024509875.1. Classification (NCBI taxonomy): domain Eukaryota; kingdom Metazoa; phylum Mollusca; class Gastropoda; order Stylommatophora; family Oreohelicidae; genus Oreohelix; species Oreohelix idahoensis. Next base: position 589,196 of record JAMPIV010020910.1, on the reverse strand, counting down.
GCATGAAATCATTTCTGCTCATAAAATTTTTTTATAACGTGTTTGAAAAAACATTACGTTACGGAAATAGCCTACCATGTTAACTCCTATTTGATTGGAGCGCAACAAATGAAAGACTAAACACGATTGGTCGGACTATAAATACTATCTTGTGTTGTCAGGGGAAACGTGAGAAAGGGGTACTTTTTTGAAAAGATGTGTAGACATGGTTTGATTGGGTAGAGCTACGAATATACTCAATTCAGAGCGTCTGTTCATTGCCACATCTTGTAATAAACCTACTAAGAAACAGTACGTTGAGCACCAGTGTATATTTTTTATAAAATAAAGCCTGGGACATCGGCAGATCGGAGTTGTGCTATATTCATTGCCAGTCAACGAAACTGTTTATTATTATTTCCATGAATTGTGGTAAGCTTGAAATATTCAATATTTTTAAATGAAAATTGAATGTAAATTGATAATTTATGTCTGTATATATGTGTGGTTCAGTAGCGAACATGATGTAAAGCCTATAGTGCTCCAGCCTGAACAGAAGGTCGGAGGAAAGTAAAACTGCATGGAATGGCCAAACAGTACACTGACACCTAGATTATTAACTAGAAAGAAATAATGCTGGAATTGCAGAGGCGTAGTAACCATTAGGGAGGGAAATACTGGTATAAAGTATTTCAGATGAAGCTGACAGTTGGCCTAACGCTCTGAACTCAATGTTTGTGATGTATTGTGCTCAGTGTAGAAATGGAGTATAAATTAGTTCTGACGTAGAAGGTACAACCTTCTTGTTTCAGGGACCGTGGTCTTAAAGTTATTGAGCAGCACCTGGTCAGAGCTTTGCTGAAGCCAGAGGTGGACAGCATACTCCTTGGTCCATATAGCAACCAGTGGGGTGGCTCCAGAACTCATTAAAGTAATCGAGCAGAGGAGTCTTTTACTGCAGTCATCACGCAAGATAAGAGAGTGTGGCCATGGAGCTCAACATTATGTACCCCCATCTTAAAATGACATTATAAACTAAAATTAAGAGGGGAATTTAATTGTTTTAAATACCAGGAACTGAGAACATCTCCAATACTAGTTCCAATAGAAACAAACTATTGAAGTCATGATGACAAATACCAACAGAGCTTGAACAAAACAAAACCAGTATTACCTCATATTACCACTACACAACTGACACACATAGGATACCATTAATAATATATGTCACTATAAGAATCCTATTAATAAATTCTGTACATATAACTTGTAATTAAAATTGATTGTGATTCCTGGTTCCCTTTGTATTTGAATCAGGACACATATACATTCATGACAGCACTGAATACATATTGTTATTTGAAAAGTTATCAGTGACTCCTTTAAGATATCCTCTTAGAGTGTTATATGTATGTGAGTGTCACAGTGTTGTCAAGTGTGGTGGAATAAATTAAATTGTTTATCTGTCTGTTGTTGTTATGACTTACACTTCATCATACACATACCCTAGACATATAACGTAGTCATCACACTATTCCAGAATAATTCTGACTGAGGTATACATATGTGGCAGTAAGTAAGGTTATCTATAATACACTACTCTTATTAGATATAGATACCTTCACAGCTGATCTCAGTCAGTACAATAAGTCCCCTATAAATATTTATAACATCCCACTTTACCACAAGTATATACTGTTAAGGACTGTTTCGGGGTGTAAAGTAACATGAATAGTTTGGGTTTTTTCATATAGAAGTTTTTGCACCTCGAAACACCCTCTAAACTATAAACACATTGTTCACATACCATTGTTGATGATGATTGTTGACGTTTTAACTCAAATGAGAAGGGCTCATATTAGTGTTCATAAACAGTCACGACATGACGGCTCACGAAGTCGCGGGTTAACGACTGTTCACAACGATCATGTATCTGTTTTGACGACGTTGGTAGAACAAAGGAACATTCAGTGTGATTTTCGCTTTTGAGCGAACTGGAGGCGTTCTGCCCTCTGGAGGTATGTGTGTGTGTGGTCCATGCCATTCTATTCCTGTATGTGGAATAATTATTGATTATGTATATCTCAACGTGAGAATTCTATTGGAGTTTGATAGATAACAGGTAAGCTCCAGCGCTGTTTTGGAACTGTAATGTGTCGTCTGATGAAATATCATGTATTATGTAAATAAATTGTAGGAGTCGTCTATGCCAGGCGTCCGAGAACATTTTATCTAAGTGTGGTGTTTCAGATGTGTTGTGCAGTCTGTAGTATCGTGGGCATTCCCTAGTTTCACAGAACACCTTCTAACACACTATCAAGTCAAGGGAAGCCATCACCAAACAACAGGAAACACTACAGACCACTCACTAACACAACACGGGGAGATTCACACCACCTTCTCAACATTACAATTTAGTAAAGAACCCCGCGACATTAGTGAAGATGCTCTATCCTATTAATCTTTGTTCGCAACAATACTATAAACTAGAAATATACACTACAAACTAGAAGTATATACTATAAGCTAGAAGTATATACTACAAACTAGAAGAATATACTATAAACTAAAAGTATATACTATAAACTAAAAGTATATACTATAAACTAAAAGTATATACTATAAACTAGAAGTATATACTATAAGATAGAAGTATATATTATAAGAGAAGTATATACTATAAGTTAGAAGTATATACTATAAGTTAGAAGTATATACTATAAGTTAGAAGTATATACTATAAGTTAGAAGTATATACTATGTTAGAAGTATATACTATAAGCTAGAAATATATACTATAAGTTAGAAATATATATTATAAGAGAAGTATATACTATAAGTTAAAAGTATATACTATAAGCTAGAATTATATATTATAAGAGAAGTATATACTATAAGTTAGAAGTGTATACTATAAGTTAGAAGTATATATTATAAGAGAAGTATATACTATAAGTTAGAAGTATATACTATAAGTTAGACGTATATACTATAAGTTAGAAGTATATACTATAAGAGAAGTATATACTATAAGTTAGAAGTATATACTATAAGCTAGAAGTATATACTATAAGTTAGAAGTATATATTATAAGAGAAGTATATACTATTAATTAGAAGTATATATTATAAGAGAAGTGTATACTATAAGCGACAGGAGTAAAGTACACATGAGGGCAAGTTCGGGGCACAGCGGATTGATCTACCGCTTGCTTGTCACATTGATCACAGAAACAACAATTAAAAGTCTGTTGTACCAATATACGCCGCTAGGTGTGACGGAACAACGGACGATTTCTTGTTGCCCTAATGACGCCGCAAGGTGTTATGGCCGAAGACTGCTTAGTCGGTCGGCGGTCAAAGGAATAATAATAATAATATACTATAAGTTAGAAGTATATATATATTTTTTTTCGTACGCCCGCTAATACTCGAGGCGAAATCTCAGGTTATTATTTTATGCCTAACCTGACATTGATTTTACGTGAGTATCCCTTTATTTCTTGTACAGAGACAGGTACCCTCGCCATTCAGGCAAATACTCGCCGATTTCGGAGGTACCCATTGCAGCTGCGTCGGCTCAGGAGCCGCCAGTCCCTGGTCGACGACACTCCTTCAGATGTCCTCGCCAGGTCTCGAGTTAATCCAGTTCAAATCCCGGTCGACGAAAAATCCTCAAATGCCGTCGCCCGGGTTTGATCCTCTATCACCCGGTCGCCAGAGCGGTGTTGTAACCACTACGCTAGCGCGGCTGCTAAGTATATAATATAAAAGAAGTATATACTATAAGTTAGAAGTATATATTATAAGAGAAGTATTTACTATAAGTTAGAAGTATATATTATAAGAGAAGTATATACTATAAGTTAGAAGTATATATTATAAGAGAAGTACATACTATAAGTTAGAAGTATATATTATAAGAGAAGTATATACTATAAGTTAGAAGTATATATTATAAGAGAAGTATATACTATAAGTTAGAAGTATATATTATAAGAGAAGTATATACTATAAGTTAGAAGTATATATTATAAGAGAAGTATATACTATAAGTTAGAAGTATATATTATAAGAGAAGTATATACTATAAGTTAAAATAATATGAAAGAACCGCCCCAAGTAGTTCCTGGGGGTCTCAGATGAGACAAAGAAAGAATAGACCAACTGCTCCGTCATGCATGTCGTACGAGGCGACTAATATAAGGTTGGACATGAGGCTGACAACATCTTCTTCTTTGAACATTAGCCGCCGACTGTCAAAGCAGTCAGTGGCCATCACGCCTGGTGGCATCTTGTGGGGAGCCAACAAACTGCTTCCACTTTGCTCGGTCGGCGGCCATCCTTCGTGCAGTGCCCCAGCTCTGGTTCATTCTTTGCGCTCTCGGCCTCCACAGTTCTCCGCAATGCTAGTTTCTGATCTGGCTCTCTTTCGCTGACAACATCATTATGTAAAGCATATTGCTACATAAACCACCGCTGCACGAGCTAGTGCGTGCTTGGGGCAGACCTCCTGCAAAAGAGACCAGCTGAAGTGGTGGTTCCATACTCCCTAAAGAGTGAAAAGGAAAATGATGCTGATGTACAACAACGTCTCTTGTTCTCTTCATTTTCTTTTACAATTATACAACAACTTCTTTCTTCTCTCTAGTTAGGGAACGGAAAGGCAGCGAGGAAGGGAACTTGTCACCCCAACTCTCGATGCTGGACCTAGTATGGTGAAGTCTCTAACACTTCACTCCCCAACGGCAGTATCTGCTATGGGACTACCTTTACCGTTTTTTGATAGTTTTTAATACCCTGTTCAAGCAGACCCGGGGTGGGCCTTATCAGTTATAATTGGGGTATACTGTGTTATTTATTCTATTCTGAAGCTACTGTGGGTATTCTCTCTCTCTCTATTTCTCTTACCCTGTAGATTCCAGAAGAATGGTTGTCAATCATCTGGTATCAATATATATAAAATCCCAGCTTTTTCTGTCAGTGACGCTAAGGGATGCAACTTTGGTTGAAAGTTAGACATTAATTGTATTGTTTCCCTTATATGTACTCTCCCGAAAATAGTAACACTTACCAAAGAAGAATGCGCAAATGACGGTGTGCACAAAAATATATTTATAGAATGTGTGATCCCGTATACACACATTGGGATCCTCGCTGCTGCTACGTAGTTCGTGTACTGTGGTGATGCACCAGTGGTTTTTTAAAAAGCGAGTAAAATTGCCGTTAGATATTGGTGATTTTGAATGTAATTCCCGTCCTATGGCGGGCTTTTACACTAGTTATATGACAATGTACCAATATTCCCGGATATAAAGTTTTCTTAAATACTTTTGTAACCAACAGTAAAGCAATACCATCAACTTTTCGGGAACATACGGAAACGACTTTTGTAACCTACAATAAAACAAATACCACCAGCACTTCGGGAACATAGGGAAATAGCGCATTGCACCGTGAAAAAATAAATTTAACACCCATCAAATAAACACACATGACTTTTAATTTTTTTAATGGTGCATTGACAATTTTCCTTACGTCGACTAAAGTGTGACTACAAAAAAATCCAGTGCAGCTGAAACAGAGTGGACAGGGAATAAATACCCGTATGAAAAATAATGCCGTCACTAGGACATGCATTGAAATGAGCGCATCAGACTTCATTGTCGTGATTTTGTGACGTGTTACTTACTCGTATTTTACTACTCCAGAAGTGCGTAAAAATGCAGTTTATTAAAAAACTGAATTTAAAATGTGCAGACTTTTGCGAGTATCCCTGGGTATCTTTTTTTTTTTCAATAAATAATAAATACCACACACATAAAGGTATGTTTTAGGCACACGTGAGACATAAAGAAGTAGAAACTAGACAACAGAAAAAAACAACAGAAGTGAGAGACTTGCCGGAGAATCGAAACCAGGACCATTCGAATTGCAACACCGCCTAGCTACTGAAACGAACCACACTATCCTTCCTGCCAACTGTGTACAACAAAAATAGTGCTTCGTAGTCAGAAGTTATTAGCGCGATTTTCCATACGCAACACCGGATATGTACCTAGGGCGATCCAGCCTAATTAATGACGCAATCACTTCTGCGGTCTCCATATTATACAGTATAGGTCAGATTACACAATTTATTCATCTTTTGTCAAACATATCAACGAGTTACTCTAATGTAGAAGTTTGCTAGAAATGATTGTTTTTAAATGTGCAGATGTGTACAAGAAAGCCTTCATACCACATAATATAGATGATGTATACAAACAGTCACTGTGCTGTCACGTGCTGGCCTTCAGAGCATGTAAAAATTGCTTAAACAGGGCAAACTACGCTGACTTGGCCATGTCCGCCGCATGGAAGATGGGCGCATCCCTAAACGTATCTTCTACGGACAATTGGCAGAAGAAAACAGAACCGTAGGGCGACCGCGGCTGAGGTTCAAAGATGTGTGGAAGAGAGACATGAAGGCACGGGACATAAATCCAGTCACCTGGGAGAGCTGCCGATCGCACCAAGTGGCGATGCTTCTTACGGCGCTACCTCAGTTTGAGTGAAAAGAAGCTCTCACCTATCACCTTAGGGGCGCATTCCCAGTCAGGCTGAAGGGGCGACGTACTATATAAACACGTATTCATTTATCATGACCCTTCAGTTATCCAGGAGCATAGGCCTTCAAAAACTAATGCTTTCCAATCTTCCAGTCCCGTACCATCAGATCAAAGTCTTTTCATGTCTTCTTCAGTCCTTTCATCTCTCTTCATTCCTCTTCTCCAAATGTTCCTTGCTCTCTTCTGTACCTCTCTACCTTGGGGGTTCCAGAACAAGTTATTCTAACAACAGGTTTCCTCAGTGTGTGTCCTATCCATCTCCAGCGCCTTCTTCTCATCTCTTGTTCCACCGGCACTTTTCTTCTTTGATCCATAGCCGCCGACCGTCAAAGCAATCAGTGGCCATCACGCCTAGTGGCGTCTTGTAGGGCAACAATAAATTGATTCCACTTTGCTCGGTCGGCGGCCATCCTTCGCACAGTGCCCCAACTCTTTTCATTCTTTGCCCACCAAAAAACTTTCTTCCTTTCTTTTTTTAATGAAGTCTCCGGTTTGTTCGTGACTATTACTAGTCACTCCTGTTTTCAGTGACACTGCTGAAGAAACAAGTGGGACACGATTGCTGATCAAAAATCGTTTAGACTTTTACCCGTCTGTAGAATAATGAAAAACAGGACTTAACAGGAACTTAATATTTTCAACACGTAGAGTGGAAATGGTCGCACGCCTTGTTCTACTTTTACAGACACGGGTAGAACGAATGAATCAATTCTATTTTCAATGGACGGGGAATAGGTCATGAAAGTCTGTCTAACATTTTACCATTTCTTACTCTCATCTTTTATACTGTATCCAGGGCCGGCCTTAGAGCAGGGCGACCAGGCCAAGGGGCGCCAGGGCCGACAAGGAATAAACAAGTATTTTTCTTAATTTTTTTCTAAACATGCTCGACCTTTCTTCAACTGTAACATTATTTTCGCCAAGACGAAAACAAGCAATGTCACACCGATTACGGAAACAACGGCAGATGGATTTATTTGTTGTTGCCCTAAAGACGCCGCTAGGCGTGATGGGAAACTACAACAGAGAAAATCAATCTGCTGTTGCCCTTAAGACGCCACAAGGCGTGATGGCCTCTGACTGCTTGGTCGGTCTTTGGCTAAGGACGGAAGAAGAAGAAAAAGAAAACAAGCAAACTAAATTTCTTATAGGAAGAGGTCAATTTCAAAGTATGACATATTTTGTTTTTGTAGTTATCATGTTTTTTGTTTTAATTTAAATAATCACTATATAAAACTGATATATAATGTTTTCCCATGAATCTTACTTAATTTTCCAGTAGAGTTTAACTTTCGGAAATGTCGGGGAGAGGAAGGCACATGTTAAACTATTCGCTTGGGGCGCAGAATACTCCAAGGGCAGCACTGACTATATCAGGTCATTTTCATGTGTATTTTACCGGATTTGATGGAGACACGATTTCTTATATATTATTTCTGTAATAATATAATTACTAAAGATATCCAAAAGATAGGAACTAGCGATGAGTGTAACTGTGGCACCGATACAATAACTGCTGAACATCTGCTTCAAAGATACTCAACAAATAAGCAACAAAGAAAGCACATATGGCCGTGTTAGAGTCATTGTATGGCCACCATTTCTGTTAGGTTCGTTTTGAGGGTGTTGAGTCTGTCTATATACTTTTGACATAACGCGAATAGATCCAATTCTAAATAATGTAGTAATAAGTCAACTTGAACTTCCAACCAGGGGCACATCAACTAATGCCAAGACGGTATACAGTACATTCAATTTATTTGACATCATACGGTTGACTAGACGAACATGTTGATATTGACGACGGACGGTTAACTTTCAACAGCACGGTACACAATGTAGAGTTCATATAGAAAATTACAATTAGTTCATTTAATAATATAATCCCTTTGATAACGTCGGACTAGTTATACAGTATTTATAACACGGCATACCAGTAAACAAGTGAGGCAGTTAGATTCAATCGATCTTCTTCCAGTATCCAATGACCTTGGCAATGTCTGAGATCCTCATTAGGTCTTCTATATCATATTAATGTTTCAATACTTCATATCTTCTTTCTGGTACTGGCCTCGTAGTTAAACAATGTTGAATTACAATAATACATATTTCTGCCAAAGACTTTCTGGGCATATGAGCTTAGTTATAACGAATCCTTGAGTCACCTCTGCTCAAAACTGCCACTATTCTAAGCGGCCTACGAATGACTCGTATCATTTAAAAATCCACTATAATCCTTGACAATCCTATTTTCCAGGAATATGACGGATTAAATAAAATTATATTAAATGTTCAAGCATGACTCCATTTTGGAACCAATAGGTCATTGGTCCAACTAGACGTCCACGTTGAAGAAAATTTACAATAATATAAATATAATACTTGCGTTCTCTTCCCGAGAAATCACAGGTACAGAGTTGACCATGGTCCTCATCTTATCAATAGACGGACGGTCATACAAAGAAGAATTACTCCCGTAACACGGGTTTCGAACTCCCAAAGATTCCTAAGCTGATCTTTGGATCCTAGCTTCTCAAGCCCACTTATGACGTCAACTAAAGTTTGGCAACACGTGCGGGCGGGGTAACCCATACTCCCATTAGTGCACAACCGTGCGCTAAGGAAATCAAACTCACCAATAATCCTTACTATCATGTAAGTCGGTGCATAAAGTTTATTACAGAGGTAGGACCACATATTAATAAATATGAGACTACCCTCATCTGTAAAAGACTGTAACGGCCTACGAAAAGAACGCTACAGGCCGTCATCAGAAAAATTTATGGAAACACTCTATGGAGATAGAAATAACCTCAAGCTACCACTGCTTTCTTTGAAAATATTCTAGTAGACGTCTGAGAGTTTAAGAAGAAGAATACATTGTAGTAAGAACATTTTAAAAAAAATACTTTCAAAGCAACTAAGCCAATCAAATCATACGTAACAATAGATTAGATAAAGGTTTCTTTACCTTTTTTTAAGGCCATGTGCTTCTTCGATTGGTCAATGAAGGCTGTGGACTAGTCTTGAGGGGAAAAAAAGTATATAAAAGAACAATAAAAACTTTACATTTTAAATTTTAGGTTCAGCGACCCATAGCTGTACTGCTTGCATCAGGACCAGCGAACCAGAGCTGGTCAAGACCGCACTCCACCTCCACGTGGTGGTCCTGGAAACAGTCTGCAGCAGTGCAGTCTGGCTGAGCGAGTGCGCATCGAAATGGGAAGGCAAACCCGGTCCCTAAAAAATGCCGTGCTGAAGTCGGATGTGTCGACCGAAAGGTGCAGATATCACAGCTTAGGCGTAAACAGACACAACGCAACCGCCGTGCTTTTCAGGGCGAATGTAGTGGGTTTGATGGTATTGTATGGTGGTGATGGTACTACGTGTGATGCATGAGGTCAGCTGTGAAGGCTCCTGAGATAATATGTAACTGTGAATTGTCAGAAGGCCCTTCTCGCTACCACTACGACCTCACACTTATCTTTTTTTGTGTTCTAATGAATGTGGCTACGTTAAATGTCTAGGGTAATGATATGTAATGTGGTGTGATAGTTATAGACACACACACAGATATTTACTAAGTCTAATAATATTAACAAATGTTATAATACACTGAACTAACTCAAGTGTGTAAAATTTTTGATAGAAATTTTCTTACATTTATTTTGTTCTGGATCAAGTTTTATTTTGACCAGAACTTATAAAAGATTTAGGAATTATGAAAAAAAATGCATGGAATATTACATAATAAATGCAAGAGTGTACATATGTATGTTACTAGACTATTTAGTTTTATTAATGTTTATAGTAGTCATCTAATTTGGGAGACCGTTTAATGGTTGTGCTGTTGGGGTGGCCTCATCACTCCAGTCTATATTGACTACACAGTGTCCAGTAAATTGCAGGAATTTTATGGGATTGTTAGTAACTATATTGAGTTGGTGAATTCTCAGCAGACCAGAGGCTCACTCAACTTTGAAGATGTAGCTCTGGTGCTGAGGTCTGGTGGCCCCACCTCTCCGTGCTTGGGGGCAATAATAGTGGTCTGGTGGCCCCACCTCTCCGTGCTTGGGGCAATAATAGGCTGCTCTGACACAAGGTTACTGCACGGATCCACTCGGGTAAAATCAACAACTCGTTTGACACCACCTTGGTGCCAACTGAAACTCACAGCTCTGCAATCAAAGTATTGGCTATGTGTCAAAATTCCATTCTCTAACCATGTCTGGACACAACACTACACAACAACAACACCATATAGACAGGTCAGATCTCTCTGACCATACAGCACATTTTACCATGGTGGTTTCACATCAGATAGGTTCTCCCAGACTACCGATTCTGAAATATGTTTATTAGTTTCCTCCCCTAAAATAGGATAGGTAATATGTTTCATTGATCTCAACACTTGATCTGTCCTTCCTAATCCTTGCTGGAGTTTATGTATTTTATTTGTCTCTAGACCCTGAACTGGGGCGGGGGGTCTAGAGCGAACCCTTACTTGTTGTAAGGAACAGATTATGCTATTGCAGTATCAAATCACTCGAACCTTAAACAAATATTACAATGTATAAAGAAATAAGTTTAGTCTTACCAGAAATATGAATATAGTACACAGTAAATAAGTGCTAGCAAAACTCTGCTGAGCTGCTGGCTATAGTATGGTGTCCCACTGAATATTATGTATTATTTCTGGGAAATCACCACTACAATTAATGACTATGTTACTGGACAGACTTATGTCGAATGGCAAAATTGTGCGTCTCTATCCCGCTAATGTAAAATGCGTTGGCCAATCAGATCAGAAGACCAAGCTTTTCAATTCAAAATTTGAAAATAAAGTCAAAATTACATCTTATTTTCTCAAATGTACGTCCGTCACATTTTATCTTTTCCCAAAAAAGTCAAAAGAACATCTCAATTTTTGAAATGTACGTCGGTCACAATTTATCTTTTCCCCACAATTTCACTTGTTTTTTTTGGACTAACACATGTAAAACTGCACGAACCTGCCTCCTAAGTTATTTTTAGCCACTACTGTCCGCTACTCCCCCTCTCTTGCATTCTAACTAGATTTGAACACTTGAGTCTCAAGGTTACGATTTTTGTGCAAATAGTGGCATGTTTGATTCAATGCAATGGGCCATCCGGCCAGCTAATTTTTATATTCCTAACATTAATATTAAGAAAAAGTTACTTTTTGAATTTTGTAATATTTCAAACATCTGCGTTTAGCCGCTGAATTCAAATAAAAGGCTTGGTATCGCAAAAGCGTCCAATAAATGACTGAGGCGTATAATATTCAAGGTCCCTTCTGTCGACTTCCTTACTTTATGTAAACTTGGGGGGGGGGGGGGGGAACACGTGAAACTTTTCCTCCTTCCCCACCAATTTGCGTCCATTAACCTCGTTAGTTAAAGTAAAGCGTTTAGGTCCGATGTTTTGTCATTTTGATCCTCGTTCCGTTTTTGCCTGCAAATTTTAACACTGAACCCGAACAAGCCCGGGCGATCATTGATTCCCAGCAGCTTACGGCCAATACCAAAGATAAGTCCTAAACAATTAAAAAAAAGGACTGAATAGAAAACCCAAAGCGAAAAGGCACAATAGACAGAATCTTAAAGGCCACCAGACGCAGCTTCTAAAACCGGAAGCAACCCAACGACCAGCCCGGCGCTTACAACCAAAACACAAATCAAATAACCAGAAATAAAAAATTACTCGAAAACCCCTTAACAAGTACAGTAGCCAACAGGGTACCAACGAAACCTAATACACGAAAAAAGACAGAAATCAAAGAGAGCAAGACTAGAAAAGTCGTATGAGCCAACTAAACCGACCCGCTCAGCAATCAGTAAAAAGAAAAAAAAACTGGAAATAAATACCACCAACAATTAAAAAACGAGAGCCAACATAATAAAAAAATACCAATCGCCAAAACAGCAAGTCAAAGAATACCCATACATACATAATGAACAAAAACAAAAACAAACTACACCAAACATAGGTCTAATAACATCAAAAACGCCATCCCTCATCAAAATCCGCATCAATCACACAAATACCAACGACTAATCATCCTCTACAGTAAGTTCAACAACTCTAATTCCTGTGTTTGTCGCATGCAAGTGCAAATGCTAGCCGCTAGTATAAAGGTAACAAAAAAAACTTGAGGTGTAAAAAACGTTAAGTAAGAACCCGTTAAAGAATCAGCACCATACCCCAAACAGCGCCAAAAAATATCACAAAGCAAACGCCCGTGACTACCCGAGAACCCGGTCACCCTTTAAATTATACTGTTATTCCTCAACCCATCTAAACACTAAACCCACCTCCAACAAAAAAAACAAAAGCATAAACTTTCCCCCACTAACCCATTAACATAACCCCTTTCTAAAAATCAAAACCCCTCCTCACCACCCTCCAAACCCCTCATCAAATGCTCAAAACTTTGATGAGAGAAAACCTTCTACCACCCATAGTAGCAACCATCTTAAGCTATCTAAAGACACTACAATTTCAACCTCTCATGTTTCAGGGGGGTCTCTCCTGTAAACCCCCTTTCTTTCAAAATTGGAAAGATTAAACAACGACAAAAAGAGTGTACATAAAAAAAAAGAGACAAACCACTCTCAACCCTCAAAAGAAAGTCTTACAAAATATCTCACTACACCCACCCACAATCTACCACCCCACACGCCATATAGAACTACCAAAGTCACACTCCAGCCCACAACCCAAAGCCATCCTTTACTCTAACCCAACCCCCCAAAGATACACCAACCAACAACAAAAAAAAAAAACCACTTAAAAATTAAAACAAAACAAACCCCCAAAATCCATATAAAAAAAACCATTCAAATACCCTATCACTGTTGAAAAACCCTTGTAAGAAAAAATAAATAAAATACCCTTAACCACGTACCACACAACCAAAAGTCCAGTAAATAACGTGATCCCGTCAGTTAACATAAAAAAAAAAACAATACCGGCTTGACGCCCCTCACGACCAAAAAATCCATTTAAATATTAAAATCAGTATAATGATATACAATAAAACCTGTCAAAACCAAAAATCGGGATTAAACTGATAAAAAACTATTATGCTCATATGAAATGTGCGCGTAAAAACATAAAACCCTGCAACCTACAGAATAACGGTAAAAAATTCAAAAAAATAAAAAAGAAACAAAGAAGTCACTAAAAAAATCAATATACATAAGACAGAACAATAAAAAATAACCTGAGATACAACCTTCTAATTAACGGGCGAACTAAAACCAACAAAAAATAAAATATAAAACTTACAAAAAAACAAAAAAAAAAAAAAAAAAGAAAAATCAATCTGACCAACCCATAAAAAACCACTCCTAAACCCGGGGAACAAAAAAAATCAAATTAAACCTAAAAATAACCAAACATTCGAATGATTCCCAAAATAAAAAACTTCAAATACATGTCTAACCGCCCACGAGAAAGAAAATAAAAAAACCGTCATAATTCCCTCATTCCACAAAATGGGGAAACAAAGAACCCAACCCCTTCAAAAAACAATAAAAACAACAACCAATCCCAAAAACCCCCCACATTTGTTTTTGAAATACACCAAACAACAAATAAATTTTTTTTTTTTGCACACCAAAAACCCCCTATTCCCAAAAATCAAACCAAGCGTCCCCACACCAACTTTAACCCACCTCACCCACCCAAATTACAAAAACATACTGAATAAAAACAATAAAACTATGCGCAAGACCAATCTAAACCAATAAAACCAACAAAAAAACCATCTAAATATTCAACAACAGAAACCCCCTCCAACACCTATAAAAAACCTCAAACAAAATTTTATGTAGGGGTAAATCAACCAACCCCCCAGCCCCACACCTCCTTGACACTAAATTAAAACAAACACACATAAACTCCTACCTCTTAAATATAATTTTTCATCAAACGCAATCCTTTTTGACACCATCCAATCCAATTGGCCCCCTAGTACACCCCCTTAAATACTCCCCCCGAATAAATAACCCCCCCCCTCCACCATCATGACTACTTTTCCCACAAATACAAAACAATTTTACCCCCCACACCAAAAACAGCTAATTTGTACCCGGACCAATACAAGACTATAATAAATTCCACACTAATCTACACCCAAATCTCTAAAATAAAATGCTCACCAACTTTATATACTATAAACAATAAATCGACAGTTCTTTTTTCTATAAAACCATCTAACAAAAATTAAATCCACTAATCTTCAACACAAACCCTTTATGATATAAACAAAAAGTTCAACCACAACCCACATCACAAAAAAAAAAAAATACAACTTTTCACCCAACACAACCCTGCAATACCAGATATTTACCTATCCAACACACCCGCTCCCTGATGAAGGTGGGGACAAAGAAAAATCTTAAACAAACCAGCACCATACAACTTCCAACAAAAAATTCGTAAATTACAAACTATAGGCTAAAAAATATAACGGAGAGTTATACCAATCAATGTAAATGACCACCAAAAAATCCAGAATAAATCTCATCCCCATTAAGAATACCAAAAAAAAAAAAACATTAACAAGAAATCAATATTTACAAGCCCTAAAAAAAATACCACAAAAATCAAAAAAAATAAACCGACAAAAAAAAAATCCACAAAACAATTATAATAGCAAAAAAACACCAAATCAACCCATGTCACAAATATTGGAAAAAAAAAAACCCCCACACAAAAACGCTCAAACACCACCTCAAAAAACCAAACAGGTTTAAACAAAAACCCCCCCAACGTGGCCTCCATAACCCGACCCCAAACCCTACCGCCCTTATATTAAAACAAACTCGTAAACCACTCAACCCCAAAACATGCACATTAACCACCCAAACCGTAAAAATACCCCAAAACCACCAAAACCAAAACAAAAAAATCCAAAAAAAACAAAAAAAACCAACAAAAACCACCAAACTAACCCAACCGAAAACCAATCAATCCCAAATCAACAAAATTTCCGAAATAAAAAAAACCCCCAACCCACAACCGCCCCCCAACAACAACAAAAAAAAAAACCCCAACCCCATACTTGCCCCCACCCCCAATGATTAAAACACGCCCTCAGCGTAAAAAAACTCACACAGTGTCATCCCACTATCGCAGAAACCAAAACCCACCAACACCCCAAAATTTGTTCACAAACCCCCCCAATACCCCCCACCAACAAACCCCCCACCCCCCACCCAAAACCAAAACCTCCCATACCCCCACATTAAGGGACCTCACCCACGCACTACGTTCAAAAAGGTGTACATCATTCCCAACCCCTTTTCACCCTCTCCCCAGTGGTGTCTGGTACAATGTTTTCAACACCTAAACCCATAACCCCAACCAAACCCCCAACAAGCGTAAAATCCCCCAACCATAAAACACTTCCATATATCTAACCAGCAAATTTTAGTCACCAATTGAACATCCAAAGTTAGTGCATGCCACCTTATCCCTACAAATGTGTATCGCTCCACCTGAAAGAACCCCTAACACCCCCCCCAAAAATCTTCCCCATTTTCTCCTTCTAACCCAAAATCCACCAAGCCCATTTATCCCAACACTTATACCCCCTTACGCCTAGTCGACAAAAATACCCCCCCACTTATTTTTATACATAAACCCTCCCTTTATTGCATCCTAAAAGGCAGTATCTCAAGGTTTTATCCTCGTTGTTTGGTAACAAGCAGAAAACAAAGGGGATTTCGAGTACATTCTTGGTGACAGCACTGTCATTTTCCCATTGCTCTTCTCTTTATTAATTTTATTTGTTAGGCTTCATATTTACCTAATAATTTATATGTGGATTAGAATATTTCATGACACTTCCCCTCTTAAAACAGACATTATATGTCAGTCCTTTATTCTATATACACATAGAGAAATTTATTATTATTTCTGGGGTTTACGGTGATTCTCATCACACGGATGGCGGCTTAAAAAATCCGCTCCCAAATTGGTTTTTCCAGATATATATTCAATGCTAAAATTATATGGAGCCAGAAGCAAAGACCATCGGAGTAACCTAGAGTTCTCATGCTTAGCCTGTGCTAAAAACGATAAAGGTTTGTGGTCAGTTTGCAACTTAAATGCCTTCCCATATAGATAAATATTGAATTTCTTTATTGCCCATATTACTGCAAGACATTCTTTTTCGCTAGTTGAGTAGTTGATTTCAGCTTTATTCAACTTTCTGCTAGCATATGCCACTGGGCTTAATTCCCCATCCAATGCATCTGATTTCTGTAGTAAAGTTGCACCTAACCCAATATTACTTGCATCCGTCCTTACTATGAATTCTTGACTTAAGTCAGGTAATTTCAAAATGGGTTTACTTGTGAGCTTTTCCTTCAATTCTTGGTAAGTCATTTCACATTGTGGTGTCCATGTAATGCGATCTGGAAGTCCTTTACGTGTCAATTCCGTTAAAGGTGCACATATGGAATTAAAGTTTTTGATATACTTCTGGTAGAAACCACATAATGAGACAAAGGATCTCACGCCCTTCTTGGTTTGTGGTCTCGGGGCTTTCTGTAGTTTCTCTAAATTCTTTGGGTCAGGGGTCATGTTTCCCTGAAAATACGTGCGTCCAAAAATTCCCAATTCTTTACATCCAACGCAACATTTGGTTGGTCGGGCTGTTAAATTTGCCTCCCTAAGTCGATCAAACAGCATGTTCAGAGAGTCAATGTGTTCCTCAAATGTTTCTGTTGCTATAAGGATATCATCCATAAAATTTGTTATACAGGGATTATTCAGAGGATCCAATAATTTTCTCATCATTCTAGAGAAGACACTAGGCGCATTCTTCAATCCAAATGGCAATCTATTAAACTCATAGTGTCCTTCTCTGAGGTACTAAAAGCTAGGTATGGTCTAACCTCAGGCTTTACTGGAATCTGATAGTATCCTTTACTCAGATCCACTTTTGAGAAATATTTAGCTTTATTTAGTCTGGCAAACAGCTGATTTGTATCCGGCAATGGATCCACCTGTCCTTCTGTAATAGCATTCAGTCTCCTGTAATCTATACAGAGTCTATGTTCTCCAGAGGGCTTCCTTAAGAGTACAACACCGGAAACTATACGAAGACTCACTGTGCGAAATAATTCCTTCCTTCAACAGATAGTCTATCTCTTCCTTCAAAGCTTTTTCCTTAGCAAACGGAATCGAATATGGTTTCATACAGACAGGTGTGGAGTCTATGAGTTTCATATCATATTCCAATAGGTTTGTATGCCCTGGTTGGTCTGTTAACACCTCTGCATGATTATTTAGAACCTGTTGCACTCTCTCTTTCTGAGTTTTCGTTAAATGTGTACTGATTTTCACCTGTGCTGCTGTCTCACAGGGGTGTAATGGATATTCAAAAACTGATGAAAGTGGTTCCTTTTTCATCTCCATGGCGATGGACAAGGTCAACAAGTGTGTCTCTTCCTGATGTTCTCTTTCCAAATATTTCTTCAGGAGATTCACATGATAGATTTTTTCTTTCCCCTTCTTATCTATCTTATAATTTGTTCTAGACACCTTCTCTAGAACTGTATATGGACCCTGCCATCCAATTTGTAACTTATTCTGACTCCCGGGCAAAAGAAGCAGTACCTTCTCTCCCACAGCCAAATTTCTGTCTTTCGCCTTCCTGTTATAATAGGCAGCATGTTTCTTCCTGGCTTGTTTCAAATTTTCATTGGCAAGTTTCCAGCCAGTTTTTAACCGAGTGGTCAGCTCATTCACATATGGTATGAAGATGTAATGTTTTCCTCTGCCTTTTCATCAGTCCACGTTCTTAACATAGCTACATATGGACCTTTAATTGTGTGGACCTATTTGTCCATGCACCGGTATGGTCTCTTCCACTTGAAGCTTTATAGTGATGATTTTTCCTCCCAGAATTATCATTCACAAAACGACCGCTACCAATTTTTCTTTTGGGGCTTTCTCCCCACTTAAAATTCTTGATGAGAGATTTCCTCTCTACATCTTCTTCCTCCAGTTTGTTTAAGTCCGATTGAGGGATTTTCGGCTTATCCTGGGGTAAGACATCTGTTTGCACTCTCCGCATAGTGGCCATTGTAAAACAGTTAAGTGAAGCTTGTCCGTGAAAAGGGGCTTCCCATTCCATTTGGTCCACTTTATCAAATCTATATTCTTTCTATTATCAGGCCTAATTTGCCCCGTGGCGTGTCCAGGTCCTGATCCATGTTCCCACTTGTGGGTGTTCCCTCATGTGCTATGCTACACCTTTCTACAAAATTCTCAATGTCCCATCTTGCTTTGGGCCAATAATAATTGTGAGCCACCTTTTGAATGATGGTACCTATCTTCTCATGGTCCCCATCTGGTTTCACATGTAGGCTCCTTATTAATTCTGTCCTGTATCTTTTTGGAAGAACCAGCTGTCCGTGACCATTGGATCTAGCTCCAGTCTTCCTATACATCAACTTGTTTTTCATGTAAAAATCTCCCTTGCCTGGAGTTGTATGACAAGTTGACAATTTTCTGAAACAAGGCTTGAGTGTTTTATCTCCAGCCTGTGCCTTCCTCATCTCTTCTGGAGTGGTATCTAACATAATATCCTCCTCCTGTCTTGAGGTCGACCTGACCTGAAGGGTTGCCATATACACAGGTTTCCTTCTGCAACGGTCAGTGTCATGATTGTTCATTTTACAATTTTTACACCACCTTTTTCCTTGGTTGAAAGATTTTCTTTCATTATATTTCCTTTCATCGAATTGTGGGACTTTATTTTTATTGTCATACCGTGGCCTATCAAATTGGTGCTTACCTTTATTTTGATCCCTAGGATCAAATTTATTAAAGTTCTGTGGTGCCCTGAAGTTGTCCACCTGTTTCTTTTTATTACCTGTTACCTCTGCTTGAGCTGCTTGATACCTTTCAGCAACATTTAGCAACTCACCCAGCCTCTCTGCACCTTGTTCCATGAGAAACTTTCTCAGGTCAGGAGCCATGGACTCTCTTAGTTGCTCTATAAGGACCATTTCCTTAAGATCTTGGGTTTTCCCCAGAGAAGTCCATTTCTCCAAGTATGTCTCTATTCGTGCAGAGAACTGGTGATAGGTTTCACCTGACAGTAGTTTAGCATTCCTAAATTTTTTCCTGTAAAACTCTGCATTCTTTTCATACCTTAACAAAAGAGCCTGCTTTAGCATGTCATAATTTTCCTGATCACCTCTGCTCATTTTTGCAAAAAAACTTCATAAGCTGCCCCACGAAGTCCCTGAGATAACTTTAAGCTCCACCTTTCTCTCTCTCCAACCCATACGTGGTAGCTAATAGTTCGTACCTATTTATATAGCTCTCAATATCATCGTCTTTCTCAACAAAATGATCTAAATGAAAATTCATAGCTGAGATTGAGGCTCCTTGAGTAACCGTAGCATCAGAGGCAAAAGGACTGGCACCATTTTCAGGAGCATGGCCTTGAAACTCAAACTCCCTTAGTCGTAACTCATGTTCCCTTTGTAATCTTTTATCTTCTGCTTCCCTCTCTGCAGCTAATCTCTTCTCTTCCCTTTCTGCAGCCAATCGTTTGTCTTCTCTTTCTGCCTCCAATTTCTTAGCCTCAGCCTCAATCTGCAACCTCTTACTTTCCCTTTCAGCCTCTAACTTTCTTTCGGCTTCAAACCTTCTTTCTTCGCGTTCAATAAATTTGTCACATTCCGTAGTAACATAGGCAACCATAACTTGCCCATCTAATCCTAACTCTTTTGCAGTCTGAACCGCAGCAGATCGAAATTTGGCCAGGTCCGCCATTGTCTATCAGGTAACTTAATACAATGTCTAACCAACAATTCAATCTCTAATGGACAACACAGGCACCGTGAGCTCAACCTTATTTAATTCCACCCAAGGATACCTTTTAATTCTTATATTCCCTGAAGTGAATTACCCCCAATATTTTTAATAGTTAAAGATTCAAAATCCCAAGAGCGAGACCCCAATATATGTGGTGAAGTGGGATGTTATAAATATTTATAAGGGACTTAGTGTACTGACTGAGATCAGCTGTGAAGGTATCTATATCTATTAAGAGTAGTGTATTATAGATAACCTTACTTGCTACCACATATCTCTTTATCTCAGTCAGAATTATTCTGGAATAGTGTGATGCTACGTTATGTGTCTAGGGTATGAGTATGGTGAAGTGTAAGTCACAACAACAGACAGATAAACAATTTAATTTAATCCACTACTCTTAACAACACTGTGACACTCACATACATATAACACTCTATGAGAATATCTTAAAGAAGTCACTAGTAACGTTTCAAATAACAATATGTATTCATTACTGGCATGAATGAATATGTGTCCTGATTCAACTACAAGGGAACCAGGAATCACAATCAATTTAAATTACAAGTTATGTACAGAATGTATTTAATATGAATATTGTAGTGACATATATTATTACCAATGTTCTATGTGTGTCAATTGTGTAGTGGTAAAATGAGGTAATACTGGTTTTGTTTTGTTCAAGCTCTGTTGGTATTTGTCATCATGACTTCAATAGTTTGTCTTTAGGGACCATTATTGTAGATGTTCACAGTTCCTGATTTTAAGACAAGTAAATTCCCCTCTTAATGTTAATTTTAAAAAATCAGTTCAAGATGAGGGGACATAATGTTGAGCTCAGCTGGCCAACTCTGCTTATCTTTAGTGATGGCGGCAGGAAAGGACTCCTCTGCTCGAATTCTCCTCTGGGCTCAGGAGACACCTCACTGATAGCTAAAAAGACCAAGGAGTATGCTGTCCGACTCTGGATTCAGCAAATCTCTGACCAGGTGCTGCTCACTACCATCAAGACCACTGTCCCTGAAATCAAGAAGGATGTACCTTCTACTTCATAACTAATTTATATTTTCTTTTTACACTGATCACAATACATCACAAACATTGCGTTCAGAGCGTTAGGCCAACAGTCAGCTTCATCTGAAATACTTTATTCCAGTATTACCCTTCCTAATGGTTACTACGCCTCTGCACTTCCAGCATTATTTCTTTCTAGTCAATCATCCAGGTGTCAGTGTACTGTTTGGCCATTCCATGCCGTTTTACTTCTCTCCGACACCCTCTGTTCAGGCTGGAGCATTTTAGGCTTTACCTCACGTTTGCCACTGAACTACACATATATATACAGGCATAAATCAACAATTCACATTCAATTTTTCATTAAAAGATACTGAATGGTTCAAGCTTACCACAATTTCATGGAAATAAACACAGATACGTTGATTAGCAATGAATTCTGGCACAAACTGGCACAAACTTCCTTCTGCTTATCTTCCAGGCTTTTAATGAGCCAAATATAAGCTGGCTTCAACGCACTGATGCTTTATCAAGCTATTTTAAACCAGTGGTCTCGAACTAACGCTCCCAAGTGTGTATATCAGCGAGACTGGCCAATGAGCCACGTTTCGACAAGTGTTTGAAAAAATGTTATCTTTTCCCGTCTCCCCTAACAACCAAGATAGTATTTATAACCCGACCAATCGTGGTTAGGCTTTCATTTGTTGCGCTCCAATCAATTTGGAGTTTACATGGTAGGCTATTTATGTAACGTAAGGTTTTTTTCAAACACGTTATAAAAAAAATTTTATGAGCAGAAATGATTTTATGCTGTCAGGCACCCCCAATATTTTATTTTGGGTATAATTTATTAATTCCTGGACTATTTGCGTAACGTTTTACATATTATTTGTCAGCAAGCCCTAAGGAACCCAAAAATACTAATTTAAAGGAGCTACGTGGCTGCGTTCAAAATATGCAATTTCTTCTACCTCCTGTTTCGAAGATGTGCTGTCTGGGTACTGTTATGTGTTCAAACGTAAACCCATCTAATGTTATCTTTTCTAATAAGAGTTTGTTATGATTTATAAACCTAACTCTGGGAAAGGGTAGTGTATTTTATCACTGTCCGTCTGAAAAAAAAATTAGTGCATGTAGACTTACACGCGTGATGGTAGTAATTGTGTATCGCGCGAAGCGGGTTTAGTGTTCGGCTTTCTGCCTCTCCCTTCTCTTTTTATCCCTTTAGTCCATCTGTTCGTTCGTTTTGGTAACGCAGTATAATTAATGTTAGGGTTAATTTAGGTCATTACGCAGTACGTCTCAATGCTTTTCCAAGAAATACAGCACACGTTTCATTGAAGAAGGCGGGTAATAATACAGTAAGCTTTACTATCAACGTGAAAGCGTTACAATTTGCAGACGAAGCAGAAAACAAGGGGGATTTCGAGTACATTCTTTGTGACAGCACTGTCATTTTCCCATTGCTCTTCTCTTTATTAATTTTATTTGTTAGGCTTTATATTTACCTAATAATTTATATATGTGGATTAGAATATTTCATGACAATTGTGGTGATCAAGTTCCTTTCTCACTGCCTTTGCCTTTTCTAACTTAAGAGCAGAGTTATTTAACTATTTACAGCTGGCTTAACTGGAGTGCTACAAGATTTCGATCTCGAACCAAACAAATTTACCACTGAAAGTCCAGCGCTGTAACCACTTAGCCTGTTGGATGCAGCTAGAATATGAGTTCATTTAAAACAAGGGTCAAATTTAACTGCTGGAAGAATAAAGTTATGTCCAAATATTGACTAGTGTGACGGACTAAAACAAAAGAATGGATATTCAATCAAAATTGTGATTAGTGTGAATTTGTGAAGAATTAAGAAGTTAAACATATTGATTAGTGTAAATGTTTGAAGAATAAAGTTATATCCAAATATTGATTAGTGTGACGGACTAAAACAAAAGAATGGACATTCAATTAAAACTGTGATTAGTGTGAATTTGTGAAGAATTAAGAAGTTAAACATATTGATTAGTGTAAATGTTTGAAGAATAAAGTTATATCTAAATATTGATTAGTGTGACGGACTAAAACAAAAGAATGGACATTCAATTAAAACTGTGATTAGTGTGAATTTGTGAAGAATTAAGAAGTTAAACATATTGATTAGTGTAAATGTTTGAAGAATAAAGTTATATCCAAATATTGATTAGTGTGACGGACTAAAACAAAAGAATGGACATTCAATCAAAATTGTGATTAGTGTGAATTTGTGAAGAATTAAGAAGTTAAACATATTGATTAGTGTAAATGTTTGAAGAATAAAGTTATATCTAAATATTAATTAATGTAAATGTTTGAATAATAAAGTTATATCCAAATATTGATTAGTGTAAATAAAGTTCTAAAAAATACTATAAATGTTATTTATGATGATTTGTAATTTATGAAATTGTTCGAAACTAATCGATTAATCTTTGATTCAAGAAATTCGATTAATCGATTAAGATTTTCTTAATCAGTCCCACCCCTAATATATATATTAGGGCTGCACCTAATATTCGATTCGGTGCCGAATAGTGCCTTCAATGAACTATTCGTATTTGGCCGAATAGTACGCTGCCGTCAAATACGAATAGTAAATTTAGGTCAACCCGAGATAATTTTAGACCCAGAAAGTAGGCTAACTTTCAGCTTCCACTGGTCCTGCTACTAATTCAACTGAAGCATTGACATAAATGTTGACCGAATGGGAAATTGATTGCAACAAAATGCATGTTGTATTGCGTGATAATGGCGCAAATTTGATGAAGGCCACAAAAGAAGCAAACTTGACAAATGTTACCTGCTTATCTCATACATTACAGCTTGTTATTCACGATGCCATTCTATGTCAGCCATCAGTAGAAGAACGTATATCTGCCCGCAGAATGATTGGGCATTTTAAACATTCTTCTGCAGCAACTGGTCTCCTTCATGAAATACAAAAAGAACTGGGACTGCCTGAACATCAGCTATGTCAAGATGTGACTCGTTGGAATTCAACATTTTACATGTTACATCGTCTTGCAGAACAGAAACCTGTAATCTCATTGTTCAGCGTGGAAGTTGGCAATCATGACACCAAAAGCCTGAATTCAACAACAAATCAGTGGAATCTGGTGTCTCGCGTTCTGACATTACTGA
Source organism: Oreohelix idahoensis (assembly GCA_024509875.1). NCBI lineage: Eukaryota > Metazoa > Mollusca > Gastropoda > Stylommatophora > Oreohelicidae > Oreohelix > Oreohelix idahoensis. Next base: position 564,550 of record JAMPIV010020910.1, on the reverse strand, counting down.
ATCCCTTTGAGCAACTGACTCGTGAAGTCAGCAGCGCAAATGCATGTTTGTCAGTGGTCTTGCCAGCCATTGAAGCTATCTTCCTGTATCTGCAGAAGGACATATGTGATGATGGAATCAAGCAGACAGTCACATAAATTATATCAGAGTTGAAACACAGGCTTTCTGGTCTGTTTGATCATGAACTTGTTGTTGTTCCTGCAGGGTTAGATCCCCGTTTTAAACTTAACTTCTTAACTTAAGTGCAGAAAATTAAAGGCAGGGCGAAAATATTAGCAGCTGTAACATTATGTCAATCTCAGGACGTCAACACTGTCAGTGACAACATTATGTCAATCTCAGGACGTCAACACTGTCAGTGACAACATTATGTCAATATCAGGACGTCAACACTGTCAGTGACAATATTATGTCAATATCAGGATGTCAACACTGTCAGTGACAACAGTATGTCAATCTCAGGACGTCAACACTGTCAGTGACAATATTACGTCAATCTCAGGACGTCAGCACTGTCAGTGACAACAGTATGTCAATCTCAGGACGTCAACATTGTCAGTGACAACAGTATGTCAATCTCAGGACGTCAACACTGTCAGTGACAACAGTATGTCAATCTCAGGACGTCAACACTGTCAGTGAATACAGTATGAAAGTGAAATATAAAAGTCCACCCAATAAGAAGAGTAAGATCGCATCAGATGATTTCTGGGCCTCATAGGATTTGGTGCAAACATACAATGACCAGCCAGACACCAATACTTCAAACCTTATTGAAGATCAACTGAACATGTTTCTGAATGAACCGTGTATTGATCCAATGTCGTGGTGGCAGACCAACGCTGACAGGATTCATATTCTCCGCTCCTGTGCACAACGATATCTTGATGCGCCTCCAACAAGCGTCCCAAATGAACATCTGTTCAGCACTGCCGGCAACACGTTTTCAGATAACAGATGTTGTCTTTGGCAGAAATTGTTGAGAGACTGGTTTTTTTAATTCTTTTTTGAAAGTCAATGCATGTTTCATGCAGCAATTTAAAAACTGATTAATAGCTAGTTATTTTTTTTTTTGCGCGTAAGTTTGTGTGATTGTGTGAGGATGTCCTGAACGAGGCCAGTGCGCAAAGAAAACTTATTTCACAAATTATAAAGAAGCAATCCTCTTTTTTTTTTTTTTAGGGGGGGGGGGGGCATGTTATGAGGGGGGGCATCTTGGGGGGGGGGGGGGGGGGTGGTGTTTTGAGTGGTGGGGGGGTGGGGGGGGGGGGGGCGGGGTGGGTGGTGGGGGGGGGTGGGGGGGCGGGGGGGGGGGGGGGGGGGGGGGGGGGGGGGGGGGGGGGGGGGGGGGGGGTGGTGGGGGGGGGGGGGGGTGGCGGGGGGCAGGGGGGGGCGTAATAAATCGTAACAACAGGTAAAATTGGAAGAAAATAAGATAAAGGAAGACAAAGAGAGCAAATACTGGACAGTTTAACATCGTGGCATGGAAGGAGATTAACAACAGAATTGATAAATTGTACAGGAGACAGGAAGTTGTGGAGAGACATGATCTCCTACACCACTAGGCATCGTACTTGAAGAAGAAGAAGTTTGTGTACGTCTTACTCTTTCCTTCTTCATATCTCCATGCGTGTATCCTGAACGCTGTCATTAAATACTACAGATTACATTGCTTTTTTTAAAAACAAGAATACTTTGATCTCTTCATCAATAAAAGTGAGCGACAGTGGGTGGTGCTCATTCAAGCAATTAATCAAGTCCACAAGTAGAGAATAAAAAACAAGACTCGGAAATTACACGGAAGCACGTGACATTTTCCGTTTATCTCCAATGTCCGGTGTGAGGTGTCCGGAATTCTCATTTGAATAATCAATTCTTCTAGTACATTAGAAGGGGCCATCGAGGAAGCTATATTGTCTCTTTTCTTTGTTCGTCGTTTGAAGAGGTTAACATTAGGTGCTACTTGATGGATGTTGTAATTGCTAGAAGATCTAAAAAGTTTCTGAACCGTTCAATTAAGTACATTTAATTTGCTTGAAATAACTAGTAACCTTTAAGAAGGCACAAATTGGCGCTTACGTAGAATAGAAGGTTGGAAATTGTGCGACAAGGTCACCAATCTGGAACTGATGACAAGAGCGACACAAGTGCTAGTGGAACGAGAGATGAAAAGAAGACGCTGGTGATGAAAAGGACGTTTCAAAGATGCCGAACATATAAGGAACAGAGAAAGCGCATATGGCCATCTCATCTCATCTCATAATCGGAACCTCTTCTACCCCGTAAAACGAAGTGTAGAGGTGACCCAAAGAGCACAAGGCTCCTGAGCAAAACATGTAATCAAAATTTCTGACAAACAGGTGATTAGCCCATTGTGTCCGAACTTGCCCTCAAGTGTACTTTAAAAAGCTATGAAACCATCGATCCTTACTGGTTTATTCCAGCCAAAACGGACCGAGCCTCATATATCCGAAGGTGTCGAAGGATGCCCCCCACCCCCCCCCCCCCTCTTCTGCCCGAAGGGATTTATAGAGCGATACTCAAGACTCGAAAGTCTGAGAAAAAAGCCAGAGACAGTGAGCAAAATCTGAAACGGTCACAGCGATCTGCCTGGTTTCTCAATACTGGGAGGTGCCCAAAACGGATGTACCACACACAGTCGATCAAGATAGAAGAACGCCTGCTGGTGGCATATGGCAGTCACCAGTACCATTCTTGGAAAACCTCTCCGGAGATACCAACAGCCACAAACTGACCACTGCTTTCTTTGAACATATTCAAATCGACGTCTGAAAGTGAACGAAGAAGAAGTATGGGACATACATTGAGGATACCTGTTTATAGCATTACAGAGTAGTCCTAGTTCTGGATCTCTCATGGTAGGAGAGGCAAAATTAGACACATACGGAAACATAGAGTAGAGAACTGTAGACGAAATAAAAAAAAGATTAGGAAGACATGGAAAAGAGCTTCAGTTAATGGTACGCCACAGGAGAACTTGGCATGTAATTATTTAAGGCATTAGCTCCTTAGGAGCATTGATTTGTAAGGCAAATGGAGAATATTTTTGTCGTAAGATGTAGTCAGGGCAGGTTTTAGAGCATTCGACGTACGGAACGAGAAGTTAGGCATGCACCTCTCCCACCCTCACCCCTCAAACACATTTGTATCGGCGAAAGTTCATTCAACTAATGGAAAATGTAATTACATTCGTGAATAGAAATGCAGATCAGTGTCAGATATTTATTAAGCAGAAGACAAAAAAATGTACGAAAACAAGTTAAAAATAGAATGTTAAAAAATATTCCACAATTTAGTTTTAGTGGTTTCTTATGAAAGATGTACATTGTGTGATTTGGCCTGGCCGAGTTATGTCACAGCAGAAGTAAAGTTGAGTTTCTTGACGAAAAACTTTCTTCTTCTTTGCCCTCTCCGGGGGCTCCTTTGCACTTTGCACCCAGGACGGTTGCCCAGCCCTAAGACCGGTCGTAGGTGTAAAGACTTATATTTGTTTGTCTTTTCTATCTCCCTGTCTTTCTATTATTACTATCCATTTGTGTCTGTCTCATTCTCGGTCTGTGTATCCTTCTGTCTTTATATATATATATATATATATATATATATACGAGGGTCGTTCAAGTCAAAACCGGGACTTTTTGTTCTGGAAGTACAGGAAGGTATGCTAGCGTGGTGGTACTACTGACAGTAGTAAGTAACAAGTGTGACCTACTCGTATTACCGTTATCGTTACCGTTATTACCGTTAGGTAGCGTGCGCGTCACGGGTCAGTCCCTGATAGATAATGAAAATGGCGGACAACAGAGTTATTGCACATTGGGTGCCAAGACAGCTTTCCGCTTTTGACCGGCAGAGAAGAGTTCAAGTCTGCACTGAGTTGAAGGATCGTTTTGGCAGGGAAGGCCAGAATTTTCTGAATCGGTTCTCATTTCACTCCGGAATCAAAACGAGCATCCATGCAGTGGAAGCATATGGACTCACCACCACCCAAAAAATTTCTGAACATTGCGTCTGCTGGGAAAGTGATGGCGAGTGTTTTCTGGGACAAATGTGGCATTATTCACGTGGATTTTCTACCCCGTGGTGCCACTATCAACAGTGAAGAGTACTGTCGCATTCTAAGTGATGTGCATAACCATCTGCGGAAAAAACGGCCTGGTTTGATAAGAAAAGCGTCCTGTTTCTACAGGATAACGCACGACCACATACCGCTCACCGCACCACGTGCAAATTACAGCAACTCGGGTGGGAGGTATTGCCACATCCCCCTTACATCCCAGACCTCGCTCTGAGCGACTTCCACCTGTTTGGACCCCTGAAAGAGTTCCTGGGAGGTCAGCATTTTAGCACTGATGACGAAGTGAAGCAATGTCCTGCTTTGGTTCAGGAGTACCGGTACTAACATATCTTTCTACGCTAAAGCTTTTCAAGCATTAATTAAACGCTGGGATAAGTGTATAAATGTTGCAGGGGATTATATCGAAAAATAAATGGCAATTTGACTCCTACAGGTTTGTTCTTTTAGTTTGTACAAACAAAAGTCCCGGTTTGACTTGAACGACCCTCGTATATACATATATATATATATATATATATATATATATATATATATATATATATATATATATATATATATATATATATATATTATATATATAATATATATATATATATATATATATATATATATATATACATATATATATATATATATATATATATATGCCTGCTGACTGGTCTATCCTATTATCTGCTTGCGTACTTGCAGAAATATATTTGTGTAAATACGCCTACATATAAGTCTTCGTTTGTCGGTTTAGCCACCCGTGACTTTCTATCATTGTCTGTCCGTCAGTTATTTTTCTGTCCAAGCCATTTTCTTTCCGTCGGTTTGTCCTGACAAGTCAGCTCTACCTCGTTTCGTAATTACCTTTGTTAACGTTATCATCATCCAGTGATGCAATGTACAAACATGTAATAATAAAGACCACATGAAACAATTAAAACATTTGGTTTGTAAATAGAAATGTAATATGTAATGTAATAATATATCCTACCACAATACCATTACTATCAGCAACAAAGATTGTGTCCACATCTCACGCATGATGGAAATCATAACCAACCTGTAGTCTTCCTTACACACGGACAACTCCATCTGTGCTCTTCATAGTATAGAAAATATATGATACAGATGTAAAAACAAGAAGCAATAACTGCCATTTGACAAATAAGGTTTTTTTAAAATTTAATTCTTTACAGTCAAAAACACAGTAAAGGAAAATAAAATATAAAATGGCCAATACAATGGCGATACAAGAGATAGCAACAATTGTTGCCTGCTATTTGATGTTGGTTTGAAGGACTATCTTCATTGCACACGGACAACTCTATCAGTGCTCCGATCTCCTCCCTTAGTTAGATTACACTAGGAGGATCTCAGCACAGTGCACGAACTCCGTAGCACCGTCGAGAATCCCAATGTGTGTATATAGGAATCACACATTCTATAAATATTTTTGTGGTGGGTAGGTTTCTAATTTTTTTTTAAATTTTGCCAGGGCAGCTGCCTTGTGGCCTACTCTTTACGATTTCCAACTGCCGTGGGATTTTTAACGTGCGCAACTTGCACACGGGACCTTCAATTTTTTCGCCGTTGTCCGAGAAGGCTAGGCATCCGTTTTCACTACCTAGGAGACCAGAGGGGAATACGACATCATTAGGACCACTGGTTCTAAAAAATAAATTTCATAAATTATATTCCCTGTATTGGGAAACGAACCCGGTACCTGCAGAATTCGAGGCGCACGCCATACCTCTTAACCCATCCGACCCCAATGGAAAGGTTTCCCTTTAAGGAAATCTGTTGATAACATTACACGGCAGTCCACCTTTTGAACTTTTTACAAGGTAAAAGTGGTCGACCAAACAAACAAAACAAAACAAAATAAATACAAACAAGAGAACTAGAACCGGAATTGAAGGGATTAAAAAAAATAACATATGGAACTGCTTTAGGCGGATGGCACAGGACAAAAAGACTTAAGGGGTATTTTTTTAAGACTTTAGCTCGCCTGGGATCTACAGGATAATGACAAAGATGATGATAATTCTCCACATTGTTACCTTGGCCCTTTTTCCGTACTTCCCTGCTAGTTCTGTGCAAGTACCTGCTTACTTTCTCCAAAGGTCAGTAGTCTCCCTATACGCCAACGTATGTTGTGCGCAGTGACGTGGAATTAGATCCTTTAATTACTCTGGAAGCTAGCCTGTCGTGTGTATTCGGCGTGGGTACCACAGTGCGTCAATTCTGGGCATGGCGTAGCCTTTGCTTGGTCTGGTGGAAAAGGAAAACTAATGGCAGAACTGTGTTTTGGAGCCAGCACAAACAAGGCGTGGCTAATGGATCTGTCATGTAAATGAAAAGATCTGCGACGATTAATGACCCACAGACACGCTCGTTGTCGCTTTCCTCTGTCTGAGTAAGCATAGGTCATATCTGTCAGCAGTGCTTCTAAATCTGCGGTCCACGAAAAGATTCTAGTGGGTCCGTGTACATAACCTAAAAATTAAAATGTAATTTTTTTTAATTATACTTATATGTACATTGTTTCCAAGAACGGATCCGTAGCCTTCATTGGACAATCAAAGGGATCCATAACATTCATCGGACAATCAAAGGGATCATTGGCACACAAAAAACTTTAAGAAACCCTGATCCTCAGGTTGTCGTTTCAAGCTCGTGAGTATTTATTACGCTTCTGGCGTGGATTAATTAAAATGGGAAAAGATGATTGTATATGTTTTATGCATTTTGATAAGAAGAAATTATGTGGCTGTCTTAGGATGGATTCAATCAGTCAATACCCGTTAGTGCCCAAGAAGTATAGACCTTCAATAAATGCATGTCAAGTTCTCCTGTCACGGGTCATCAACAGAGCCGTCTTAAGAGCATTGTAGGCCCTGGGCAAAGCAATGCACTGGGCCCCACCAGCCCTACCCACCCACGGGAATAAAAATGATGTCTTATGAACAATATAGCAGCATCCCAGCATGAGGCCCCTAGAATCGTGGGGCCCCTGGGCACTGCCCAGTGTGCCCATACCTTAAGACGGCACTGGTCATCAACTCAAGCTATATTCATGTCTTCCCCATCATTTCACTCCAGTTCTTTTCTCCGTATGGTTTTTTTTGTGTCTGCCTCTGCTTCTCTTTCCCTGCGAATTTCAGAACAAGGATTGTCTTGTAAAGCTATCAACAGGTTTCTTCAGTGTGTGTCCTATTTATCGCCAGCGTCTTCTTATCGCTTCAGGCGAGTATTAATTAAATTGGTAGCAGATGATTGTATGTATTTTGTTTATTCTTACACGAAGAAGAGCATCCGATTGGCAGAGTGGTTAGAGCGATGGCCTCTCGTTGAAAAGCTACCGGATTCGAAACACGGTGGCTTCACGCTTGAGTCTACCCAGCAGTAAATGAGTACATGACTTTGCTCTTGAATTAAGGAAAGCAAAGGTAGAGAGGAAGGGAGCTGTTCACTCCCACCTCTCGAAAGTTGATAAGACCACTCCCATATACAGGATCTATTATAGGACTACATTGCAAGAATACATTATATGGTTTTTTGAGGGTGGATTTCTAAAATGAAAAATCCTTTGTTTTGTAGATGTTTATTTAGTGAATGAACATGTGAACTTCATATTTACTAAGAGATTAGAATACCCCATTGTAGTTCTCGGGAGTCTTTGAATAGACAAAGAAAGAACTGGCCTACTGTACCCTTTGGCACCAGATATAAGGCGATTAATATTTAAGATTGTGTATGGGAACTGGCAGATGCATAATGTAAAACAAAATGCAGCAAGACACACTGCGTGTGATTGCATGTCGATGCTTTCTGTAAGGCAACCAGCTGCTGTCGTGGTTCCATGCTCCGTGAGGAACGCAAAGGAAAGTGATTATATATGTTTTGCTATCGTTTTTGACGGAGTCATAATGGGTAAATCTATTTTATACTTTTGTCGTTTTGACGGAGTCATATAGGTAAATCTATTTAATACTTTTGTTGTAAAACTTTGTTGGTCAAAGTTGGATAATTGGGTATTAACTTCTATGACAGGTTGTTTAAAGGGTTATCTTCTCTTTCTTTCAATCGTTGTCGTGATCTGTCTGAACGATGCTCATTTTTATGCCGTCTAGGCATGCGCAGAGTTCTGAGCGCGAACTGTGACTTCCGTCATCTAGATTGTGATCTGGGCTGTCGGACGACGATGTCGGTTGTGTTTTCCTCTAGATCATCATGGGGATTGGCAAGTTTCGATATGACTGAAATGTCAATGTTTTCCCCAGTGATTGTTTGTTAAAGGTGTATCCGGAAGATTCTGTATGAAGGTAAATGACATTCTTATTACTATGCCTTTGGCTGCAGAACATTTGAAATTACCTATCTGTTGAGTGAAGCTCACAGATCTTGAGAGACAGAATTTCTTCCTTGCTTCTAGTTCTAGCCAAATGAGATTATATGTTTTCAAGTGAACAGAAGCCTAATGATGATGATAAATTATTGTGGACGCCACAGGTTGGCGGTATATATATACGTACAGGAACATTGGCTCCTAAATACCATCGCAATAAGGAAGCTGAAATTTTTCGGTCATATAAAAAGACATAATAGTCTGGAAAAAACAGTGATGGAAGGCATGGTCCCTGGAAAAAGGGGAAGGGGTCGACCTAGACGACGGTGGACCCAGGACATCACAGAGAGTCTGAACTTGTCTTGGGCTGATGCAGGTCGACTTGCCCAGAATCGTGATGCGTTCAGAGCAGCTGTAATGGAGACAACGTTCTGGAAAGAATACGTCACATGAAGATGATATATATATATATATATATATATATATATATATATATATATATATATATATATATATATATATATATATATATATATATATATATATATATAAAGAGATATAAAAAGAGATATATATATAAAAAGAGATATATTATATAAAGATATATATATAAAGATATATATATATTATATATATATATATATATATATATATATATATTATATATATAATATTTATATATATATATATATATAAATATATATGTTTAGCATGGTTTTGATCGTGCCTGCTAACAAGGATACACAGCTGTCTACATATTGAGGCCCTGTATTACGGCCAATATTTTCAGCAAGAGGAAATATATCTGGCGAGCTATGCCAGTTGAATAACAGCCTTATGTATTATTGCTACGCAATTTAGGAGCTCGTTTGTTGAACGACAGAGCTAATTAATTACCTGACGCGCTGAGTCAATGGTACGGAAGCTACATTACATATTGTAACATTAGGACAGATGATGTTTGATGTATGATGCAAGACTTTGATTACCAGACATTTAACAGTCATTTATTATCTATGTGAAGTTCTTGATCTCGTCGATTTGACTGTCCTTTTGATGCTACTGTCAGTTTCGTAAATAAATGTTTAAAACGTGCCAGCAGTCTTCGATTCATCATTGACTACTGCATGTGAGTGTATGGGTGCATTACTGACTTTACTAAGAGCCTCAAGTATTCGTGTTTTCGTCTACACCCACACTCAGCACATCATAATACCAATATCACAGATCTACAACATGTACGCTGTTTACTGTGAGTGACCATAGTACCCCTGGCAGTGCCTCACTCTGGTGGCCGTTACATTCCTGGCCGTTACATTTCTGGTGACCTGCATCGACACCGCAACATTACACAGTCCAGGTGATAAACGACACGTTCACTCTGCCAGCTTTCACCTCACTCATAAACAGTACGTTACATTTATGGTGGCCGTTACAAAACAGACGGTTACAATATGTATATATAGGGAGCGGCGTAATGGTTACCACACTGCGCTTCGATCGGGACTTGGACTGGATTAATTCGAGTCCTGGTGAAGACATTTGAAGTAGTGCCTTCGACCAGGGGACTGGAATAACCCGAGCGGCTCTTGAGCACAAACCCTCTGTAGAAGGGAAGGAGCGAAGCTCCTGACCGGGTTGGAAGGAAAGTCCATAGACTCCCTATTTTGTTTCATGTCATTGGGCCGAAGTGCTGAAAGCCCAAGTGCCGCTGGTTAGGAAATATATATATATATATATATATATATATATATATATATATATTATATATATATATATTTATATATATTATATATATATAATATATTTTTTTATATAAACACTTAACTGTGTGAATGTTTTATTGGGTGTTACCCCTTCAACAGGAATCAACACAAAAATTGTGCGGCTAAAAATCTGTCATTGAAATAACTCGTTTAAGCTCAAAGCTAAGAATTTAGCAAAAATATGGAACATTTAAAAATTGCCTAAAATAGTTTGTGTGTCAGACATCGAAAAATACACGTCATAAAAATACATGCAACAATAAACACAGTTATCACGGATACCTTTCCGAGTCTAAGTGTTTATAGAAATTTAAATTTATAAAAATATATATTATTTCTGCTTTACATTCTTCAACAACTTAGGTAAAATTCGGCATAATTCAAAAACCGATTTAAAAAAAAAAATTGAAGAAATACGCAATTTCTCAGTTGTTACGCGTAACTACCCGTAGCAGCAGTAGAACCGAACTTAAGAATTCTTATAAACGGTACGCACGGACTATCTTTATAATCTCAATTGTTACGCGTAACTAATTACACGTAGCAGAAATAGAACCGAACTTAACAATTCTTACAAACGGCAGAAATAGACCCCTTAGTTCCATATCAGATAATTGGTTTTCACTGTTATTTGCCGCATATTGTTTCAGCGTGCCCAGCAATTGTCTTTCAAGCAGCCAATGGTTTCTTTGGCTCGTACGTTGATTCGCTTTAAATAGATATTTTAGTTTATGTATCTTTACATCAAAAGCGACTCACACTTATGACATATATGTGGCATTTCTTTCTCTTCTCACAGCAGTAACCCATTAAATTCAAAATATGTCGAGAGCTAGTATTTACAGTAGTACCTGAATATTTTGAAATGCCATAGATTCAGAATGCTATAATACGAGTATCTTATACGTGTGTGTATGCGCGTACAAGTATGTATGTGCTTTGTATCAGTTGGTTCAGGTGTTATTAAGACTCGAACTGAAGTGTGCTACTGAATAAGTGTGTGTGAGTATTTAACTCAGTGAGTGAGTTGTTTAATCGGCGAGTTACAGAAAGAATAAGTGATAAACCTAGATAAGAGCGCGTGTGTTATTTATTCCTCGAAATATCTAGAGGACACTGAATATCTAATCTTTGTACTTACTTAGTCGTTTCTCTTCTACCCTGGGTTGTAGAGATTCGCCAGAGAGAGCGCCATACCGTCATATCAGCTGTCTTTCTCCTGACCTGGTTCCAGTCTAGTCTCCGAACCTTCAGAGATTCTCTAATGTTGACCTCCCAGCGAACTCTGGGTCGACCTGGAGGTCTGCATCCCTGGCTGTGAGTTTCCCATATTTGTCGTGGTAGCCAGTCTTCTCCCATTCTGCAGACATGGGTAAACCATAGTAAATGGGACTGTTATACTTGGGTCTGCAGAAGTTGGGTTTTTAGACCTTGACGTATCGCTGGTTGCAGACCATGTCTCTTCTTGTTACTTCAGTCACCTTCTTCAGATACCTTATTTCTGAGGTTTGGATCTGACTTTTGTCAGTTGTATTCACTGCCCACGACTCGCATCCATAAGTCAAGACTGGAGTGGTATACACGCCATCTTTGTCTTCTTGCCAATATCGCTCTTGCTGACGAGTCTTCGGTTTATGAAAACGTCTCCCAAGTGCTGTCCTCGAGTAACCAACTCTTCTTTAATTCCTCCCTTCCAGTCTGTGACAGTCCCTCTAAACTTTTTAACACTTTTTATTAACTTGACGTGATCGCTGCGTGTGTGTTTCAAATCTTTAACGCATAAAATCTCTATGTCCACTCATCGTAGAGAGATGAAAACTTTGCACGCAGTTCTCTTTCTTGATATTTTTAATCTGTGAAGTTTCCATTGTCATTGGCTCATCCAATTCTATATATTAATTTTTAAAAGTTATAAAAAAAAGTTGAAATAACTCGATTAAAATTGGAATTTTAAAGCAAGGGAAATAATAAACTTGTATTTGAAAGGGCGAACATAAGATTATGCATGTGATCAGCCGATTAAATCTTTGAGTTCATTTAAATAGTTAAGACAGCTAGTAGAGCATATCCCTTCAACAAACGTTGGCCAAGTCTTCCTGTCACGTGCCATCAGCTCAAGATATTCCTTATCATGAAGACATTTTCATGTCTTTTTCATCCCCTTCATATCTGCCTCCATTTCTTTTCTCCTTTTTTTTTTATTGATGTTACTAAATGCACTGAAAAGCAGAAAGTAAATTGTTCATTCATTTTATTGCATAGCTTAAAAGTGGATTTACATATATGTTTAACATTCTTCTGTACAACGTGCAGGTGGATTTCCATTCATTTCATTCAACTCTTTGTCACTCCTTACGTAGTGTTGTACGGTAGGTTAATTGGTTTTATTTGGGCCCGTCTAAGTAAAGAGTAAAGGTTGACTGATACACGAGATTGTATAGAAAATAGATTTCACAGGTGGTAGGTTGAGGGAAAGGTATGTCTCCGGAGTGAGTAGGTTGCTCTCATCCAGCCTATCCGTACAACTGTGCTTTGTTACAAGTCAGTCTTTGCCTCCCTATCTAAAATTTACTCTACACACACACACACACACACAAAACAATTTGTGACAACAAGACACACAAACGTGAAAACACTAAGGATAAATGGGTATGGGTCTGACCAACACACAAAGTTAAGTTTTCTTGTTGTTTATTATCACTAAACTGTTTACAACATCAATTACCCAAAGATATCAAGAAAATCATTTACATATAGAGAAAGTAAAGAAGAATGGTGTGCCCACACCGTATAAAGGAAAATAACCCAAAGAAAATATTAACCCAAAGGTTGAAGGTTGGCACTAGGTTTACAGAATAACACTATTGGTACAATATATGACCAAGTAAAGTAAACAAACTCAAACCACCAAACATTAATAGACAATTTCCAGCAACAACAAAAATCAACACACGCTCTTTCATTCATGTGGCCACCTCTCACACTCTTACCTATTTTGTATTCTTCCCTTGGGTCTGTGGTATCCCTTGGTAAATTTATTCCACGAACATAATCCCTATTTTTACTGTTGACTAATGTATCACCCCAGCTGTCGAGGATACAAATTGGCCCCAGTTCACCCCCCTTTCCCCAAAAAAAAAAATAATGAGGTGAACGCCGAATTAGTTTACTTCCCCAATGAATCCTGGTGACGGTATGTCATAAAGGGGTGTCTTCACTGTTCTACAAACTAGCACTGTTCCTCCGATGGGTGCACAAGGGAATGTAAGTATAGACACAGGAACTACAACTGAATATTTCGTTGCGACAACTCTTGCAGTGTTGAGGGCGGGCGGGGGGAAACAGTCTTGTTTCCCGCTCGTTCTGGAACTTCTATCTGGATATATAGGGTTACTACAAATAGTGAATAGTGTGAGAATCCTTGGTGTTCACCGTTTTTTCTAGAAAATCTGGAAACATCCGGTTGCTATAAATGTTACAAATGATGATGATGGATTTTCTATCGGCCGACTCTTTGCCAGATCGCCAGTCCTGCACATTGTATATATTAGTACTCTACTTGGATTACAACTGTCAGGTGTTGGGGAAAATAATAATAATGTTTTCAGGTAAACGCCACTGTTGGCTGATAAAAATAATATCCTGGATTTTGGTAAGTCCAGTAGTATAACTTGTAGTCATACAGTATCTTCGGCTAGTACATGCTTAACCAAGGAAATGGAAAATAAAAAGAAAAAAAAGACCGCTGGTTTGTCCGCTTGGGATCAGGTCTGCTAAAAATACAAGAAACATTTATGGGAAAATGCTACCACTCTATGTATATATAGACGGGGACACGAAAGTCTCTCGTCCGCTCGGTCAATCCTGACGAATTTAAAAGATACACGATGTTTTCCCTACACCTTACGCACAGACATCCCTAGCAGCGGATTTGGGTCGGACAGAGTCGATGAAGACTTTCCCGCCCATTCTCGCGGCTAGCAGTCACACGTACAGTGTGTTATTTATTATTTGTCTCAGAATGCACCACGCACAGCAAAATACCTATCCTGTAGTAGCTATTAAATTGTCGGTGTCTGTTAATTTGTCGTATGGCATTTAAAAAATAATAGAAGCTATAATAACAAAAATTACAAATGAAATATAAACAGTATAATTTCCTCCCACTGTCAGTCGCCTCTAAGTCCGGTCTGGTTAACGGTCCTACACTGTAAACACAAATTACCTTCTCGTCTCAGCTATGTAGCGTCGGTTATGTGGTCTAACATTTTAATTGAATATCTGGTTATGAAAACCGCTACGCGTTATTTTATTTAATTCGCCTTACTAGCAAGAAAGATCTAAATGAAGTATTTAAATGTATGTTTAAAGTATTTAAGTGTTTAACTTTAAATGCTATCTCCGTAAATTACTTCTAACACTTAGAACTATTTACCAGAAATCCAGAATGAAACTCTCCATGAATCACTTTTTAAACAATAAACCAAAAGAAATGGTTTATGATTACGCGCTAGACTTCTTCTCAAAATTCTGACTGACGACTGATGATAGGTTATAGAAACAGCCGTATATATATATCATTTAAATGGCTTTTCATCTCTAGTGGCGTTAATTCGCACTCCTGTGTGGGACGAAAATTCAGAAGCTATAGATGCAAGATAAAAGGCTTACGGTTCGGTCTTCCAGAGGTTCTCGTCTGGAGCGGTGACCGACATCAAAAGACTTTCTGTTCTCCTAGCGGTTTTATCTGTAGAATGCTTGTGTTCCAAGATCAAAGGATATTAGGGATTTTTAGATTTCCCCTGAGCAAACTTCAAAGAAGTCTGTTATCTCTATCTCTGTCACACCTGATGTCTGTCAAGTATTATATGATTGACAGATGAGCTCGCGTGAGTGGAACGCGGTAAAACAAAGCGTGATTTGTTTCCTGTTATGACTGACAGGTCAACGAAGATTGTAAACACTGCGTTAGCCCGTGTTTAAAAGAAAAGAGGGCGGGGACAAAAGGGTGAACTGCAGAAATAGACAGTTGGTATAATGCATGTTTTAGCTAGCAAATCAGAGAGCAGCTATAAGGTTACAATAAGCTGTCAGATTACTGTAGGCTCTTTTCCATTACACGTCACACGTAGCACGAAGTCACCACTGTAGCTGGCCTCCTTAATTCTTTTACTCCGCAATTATTTTCTACCCTGTGCCGTAATTTTAATTCGTGATAGATTAAAAACAATGCTCAGAGAGTTGTTTTGGCACGGGTGTCAAATCTGACCAACGCTCTGGGCGTTGTTCCGGAGTCAAAGAGCCTGCATCAGATAACATGCCCTTGCAGCAGTAGATTTTGATGCATTTTGTTTTACATGATGAAACTGCCACCTCCAAGCACAACCGCAGATCAAACGCCTAGTACGACATGTCTAAGATAGCAGTATTTCTATTCTTTCTTAAGCCACTGTATAGCCCCCCGTGGAACTACAGGTGTTTCTGTAGCAGTTTGTTTTACATGATGGAATTACCAGCCCCAAGCACAACATCAAATCAGCCGCCTTGTACGACATGCATGAAGGAGCAGTAACTATAGTCTTTCTGTTGCTACCTTATTTCCCTTATTGACTCTGCTCCTGAGTTAGAGAAGACAAAGGCAGCGAGAAAGGGAACTGGTCATCCCAGCTCATTAAAAACAATCTGAACCTCGTATGGTGACGTCTCTAACACTTCACTCCCCTACGGCTCTTTCTGCTATGGGACTACCTTTACTTTTTTATTTTTAGCTGTCATAATAGTGGTCATATGGCACCCTCTTACTGTCACCCGGGGCGAACTGCCCTTTCGAACCCCCTTAGAACGCCACTGCTGAGACTGAGAAAGAGATTGCTGTGTGTATATTAGAGAGATGAAGACGAAAGCCTTTACGTGACAAACATGTTTATGCTTTGATAATAAACTCTTCATAATCTATATTTACAGGGTGTCCCAAAAGTCGTTGGTAACTTTAAAAAACTTTAATAACTTTGGATGTACACATGACAGAAGCACACTACAAACAGCATATAAATGTATAATTTATGCATTTTTCAAATGTTAATGTTATCAATTTTTAGTTAATGTTATTTACGATTCTTTTTTTGAGAGATTGATAGATAATTGGGCGAAGTTCCCAGAAAATCGAGAAGTGAGATGTTGAAAATTTGAAGTAGAGGAAGGCACATGACAGGTAGGTAGTTAACCTCGCAGCTCTGGGTGACAGCTGTAGAAAGAGAGCTGTGAAGTAAGATACCTTCTCGCAAGATCTATCCTATGCTATAAGGATGTTTATGGATGCAAAACTAGCCCCCGCTGTCTAAAAGTTAGAAAAAAAAACCAGTTACAACCCATACACAATTTCTCACAAACACGTGTCGATACAAAAACATGTAGCTCTATGCCAAATCCTAACATTAAAAAAAAAATATTATATCGTTTTAAACAAAGTTCAAAGATATTTTACAGTAAAATATGCTAAGCGGTCTATAACATTTGTAAACATACCCCTTCAGACACGACTTTACTTCGAGAACTGTGTGGCTTGTAGCTGAGCAAGATTTTCAAGTCAAATCACCGCCTGCCTCACCTATATATGCTTCGGTGTGAATTCGGAAGTAATTGAACTGAGTCTGAGGGGAACTTTTATAAACTTCTGACTTGTCTGAGTTTGTAGTTTTATTGGTTCCGGACTATTCATCCTCGCATAATTACTCATCCAATCGTTTTATTTGAGGATGACTTTCTATCAATAACTTTAAAGCAGGCTGTATCGTGATTTACTTTTCACGGTGGAAGTACATTGAGAGGATAATTTTTCACGGTGCAAAATACGGAGAGAGAGTTTGGGTCCGATTTCGCTACAATCCTATGACAGATTGAAAATGGCGGCAGCAACAGAAAAGTTTAACCGTGTGTTGGAAAATCTGACTGAATGATATTTCATGAAAGATGGATTTTAAGTTGAAGCCTAAACATTTTAACTATATTATATTAAAACATGATACATTATGTTTTTAAATGCTGTACATCGTGTGCTTCTATGATTTGTGCCTCAAAAGTTATTATAATTTAAAGTTGCACAAGAACTTTAGGCACACACTGTATTTTTTATTGTTATTTTAATATGAGCTGCGAGATAGCTTTAAGATTTAACAAAACATAAAGGAAACTGTGCATGCGACGCTCGTAATACAGTATTTACACCTACAAATTACTCTCGCAGGAACTGTTGCTCAACGTCTCACATTGCTTCGCTTTCGAAGAAATCGTATTTGGCTCGTGTCAAAATGTAAGTAATTGTAAGCGATACGCCCTAATAATTTATACCTGTTTGAACTGTTATAGTCTGGGTATCGAACACTTAATGAGCGATTTATGTTTAATATGAATAAGTATACTTATTTCGGGGAAGTTACATGTTCTTGATCGAGTCATCTGCAACGAAGCACTCGGGGATTGGTTAGTTTTATTTGCGGTATTAAAATCTGATCTGGTAGGAAAACGAAAAAGTGTTTGACGGAGAAAGGAGAAAAGCATAATTGGAGGAGAGTTATCTTGTTGGAGAGAGACATGTTTCGCAGCACGGCATGCTGAGGAAGGCCATGGTCGAAGCAGAGTTTGAGTAGGAGAGAGGTGAGTGAAATCTGTACTGTTCAGGGTTTGTCAACCAGGGTTCCACGGATCATTGGAGAAATGATTCTTTTTTTTTTTTTTTTTAACTTTGCTCGCCGGATGGTGTTTGGGTCGTGTTTACTCTTGCACATACCATATTTTCATTTGCATCTTGTGAGTAGAAATTTGTGATAAGTCTTTTAGGCCTGCGTTGATAAGGTAACAAACAATCAAGCAGGAAATTAAAGAAGGTAAACCTCAAGTTTCTTCTGCCTACACTAATGACTTGCATTAAAGTCGATATCCCTTGTGTAAAGGGGGAAACCACAAAAAAGGTAGGCTAATAAGTTGGCCAAAGTAAACAGATCGACAGAAAAAATAACCATTCCTTACTTAAAAAAACTCTGACAATTTTTATTGAATTATTATATTTACAACTTATTTATCACGCTAAGGTACCATGGGTAGTAGAAATAATAATCTTTATGCAGGGGTTCCCTGAGACCTGAAAATTATTTCAGTGTTTCCTTCAGGATAAAAAGGTTGAGAAAAGCTGGTCCTGTGTGTGTGGACATCCACATTTCATTAGAGTCCGTTTTGTTTCTGATTACTTATTTATTACCCTTCATTCATTCATTCTTCGCCTTTTTCACTCATTATGAAGATTGCAGCCACCATTGCTCATGTCCTTATTATTGCAAGAAGCTTGTATCAAAGTGAATGCCCCTACAACAGTGGTTTTTATAGCAAGTAGTTTTATATGATGAAGTTGCCAGCCCCATGCACAAGCTTACCTTAGTCGCCATGTACGACACGCTTGAGAGAGAGCAAGTCCTATTCTTTCTTTGTATTCTAAGAGATACCCCGGGAACTACCCAAGGCATTACCATTGATAATGTATGTCCGTACAGATACAGGTAGTTTCATAGGTGATACTGACGTAGAGGAGTGAAGTGTTAGAGACTTTACTATTGTAGGTTCAGCTTTATGAGGTGGGATGACAAATTCCATTCCTCCCTGCTTTCGCCTTCCCTAACGCCAAAGAAGAGTCAGGTACCAACTTTACATCTAAGTAAACTGGAGCGTGACACTGCCCGGTTTTGATCTTGGAACCCGGTACCTTTGCCGTTGAAAGGCGAGTTATGTAAGCGCTTAGCCAGTCGGACGCCCAATCTTCTTCTTTCTCTGATCCTTAGCCGCCGACTGTCAAAGCCGTCAGTGGCCATCACGCCTGGTGGCGTCTTGTAGGGCAGCAACAAACTGCTTCTACTTTATTCGGTCGGCGGCCATCCTTCGTGCAGTGCCCCAGCTCTGGTTCATTCTTCGCATCTCAGCCTCCACAGTTCTCCGCCAAATTATTTTTGGTCTGCCTCGCTTTCGCTTTCCTTCAGGGGTCCATAGCATAGATGCTCTTGTGATGTCATCTGGGTCTCTTCTGAGGACGTGGCCAACCCAACTCCAGCGTCTGCCAGCTTTGATTGTTTGCATGTTTTCTTGGTTACTCTGAGGAAGTGGCTCTTGGTTGGGATGGTATTCAGCCAAAAGATTCGGAGAGTTTTCCTTTGGCAGATTGTGTAAAATGAGGACAATCTCGACATCTCCTTTTCTGTTACGCCTAATGCGCTTACAGTATTGGGGGAAAAAAAACACACACATAATAGTTGAAGATTCTCTTTTAAATTGTCTCTTTTGTAAGCGTTTATTTCTGTCTCACTTGGTCTGAAAGCATTGGGTATATTTTCTATTCTCCTCTCGAGAGGTATCCATGATTTACGAAACTTTTGACTTTCTTTTTACTATTTGGCTTGTTCAATCGATGCACGCGCTTTTCAAAAATAGACTATTCCGTATTTAATTTGGGAGAATTTACCAAATATTAGAACAAATAAACATGGATGGCAAAGACATGAAAATAATAAAGGACATTTATTAGCAGCAGTTAGCAGCTATAAGAACTGGTGGCCAAATAGGCACTTTTCAGCAGATAAACAAAGGTGTTTGACAGGAATGCGTGCTATCACGTGATCTGTTCCATTAGTGAACAAATAATATTTTCGTTCTATTCAAGTACATGTAACATTTTTGAGGATGTTGAGAAGAATATTTTGAAAATAAGGCAGCAAATCAATAAAAATGCGCCAGAAATTTCCTTTTTTTAGCCCCTTTACAATTTGCATTATCTCCAGATATGCTAAGCATCAGCTAGATTTTAACAAGGATGAACTACAGCACATTTTAAGTCAAAATAGCGCAAAAATAAAAATTAAGATTAGTCTATATATTAGGATAATAATAATAATACATATCCCCCTGAACATAAATATGTCAGAATTATTTTCCAGAACACATTCTATGTAGGTGCATTTTGATTTTGCAAATAGTAAGGTAAAGGTAAAGGATCCAGTTACACGCCAATTGAAGCATATTGGGAATATTGTGTTAGGCCCATATTTTCTTGACCATCGGCACACTAGGGGTGATGTGGTCAACATCACGTCGGCCGCCTTAACCTTCCCAGAGATGATCTGGTACCCAATTCATGTGGCTGGGTCGACCCCGGAGCCGTTTGCGGTCTAAATAGCAATTTAAAAAAAAAAGACATAGTCTTATTCTTATGAAGAAAATCATGAATTTCCAAGAACCTTGATTTATGTTACAAATTTTCTAATAACTTGCGAATGTTTTAGTCAGTTAGTATCAGCGTATGTCGCACTCTTTCTTTCTATTGGATAGTAACACTTTTGTCAGATCTGATTATTGATATCTTATCAAAATTTTGGCTTATTGTAGATAATGTTGTAAAGTTTAGAAACAATTTTGTTTAAAAATTATTTTTAGATGCATATCTATATCTCGAGATCGACTTACGTTCTCTAAAATTTAATCTGATAACCGCTTTGAAATACAATGATGAGCTTCCATTTCATCTTTGGTGTACATAACTCAACAAATAAAAAAAAAAATAACCTTAGGGAATTGAGTGAAATTCATGATGGCCGCCGTTTCCATGCCAACCAAAAGTATTAAACCATAAAATGCATTATACCATCAAATGCGTTGGCACGTATAGCTATTGCTGTCGTAAATCAGACCTGTGCATATCTGTCGAAATCCCGTAGTTATTTTTGAAAATGGCATTTTACTGTAGCTACGCCCCTTTACTACTGAAACTACTGAATGAAAAAATTGCCTAGAAAAATCACAAACAGCCAATAAAAGCTGGGGTTGATTGCCACGTCCTGTAAAGGATAAGCAACTAACTTTTTAACGCCCCTTTACTCACTGTATGTGTGTGAGTCCGCGTGCATGCTCGCGCGAGCAACAACTTCGATTGTCCTGTGAAAGTTATAGACCTATTCTTAGAATAAAATGTACATCAACGCATAATTCAACATTTTATATTTAAAATCTTAGGGTTTGTATGTGGACCTCCTAAAATCCATTCACGGCCCCAGAGGGTTTGTGGACTACAAGTTAATAAGGCCCAGAACTAAAAAGAACAAACTTTTCTTTGTAGTCTGTTTAAATGTTTATTGTGAAAACAGACTCTGACCCAGCTAGTGTGAGAGTCTGATAAAAAGAACTATCAACTTTGGTGAATTATGTATTGAAAATGAAAGGAAGAAAAAAATACAGCCAGAAAAAAAATGGCGCATGAAATTGCAAAAGCAGGCGTTCGTTGCTTCGTGTTTTTTCTTCTTATTTTTTATGACTGCCGAAAATACTTGAACTAAATTCATTATATTCTGGCACAGCCCTCAACGTTTTTCATTACTAAAACACGAGACGTGGAATAAATCAATCCAGCGACTATGTTATTTGGCGCTTTCATTACGTGCACTCTGAAAGAGTCCATCTTACGATTTTAAAAATTTCTGTTCATTATCTGGTTTTGTCCTCTAATGAATAATCCAACTGTGCCTTTTGGACTACATTTCCTGTCGCCTTGTCCTATTATGAATTCGTATCCGCTTCGATGATGCGATGAACCCTGCTGTTCCCGCTCTGACGGTTTAATTTAGTCAGTCTAGTGCAGTGGCTTTCATAGTGTAGTCCACAGGTCCTTGTTTCTTATGTAGATCTCAAAGGTTCTCGTGATGGTCCAAAAACGTCTTCAATGATGGCCAGCCGACTATAATGTATGCAAAATACGTCTCCTTGTTTCTACCTTTATTATCAATTTCGTTATTAACTTTTTCATCTGTTTTCTGTGACCAGTAGCCCCTGTCAGTCATAACTGACTTTGAGAATACGCCCCTGAGAGGATAGCACCCAGCTGTTGTTTATTTTTTTTTTTTTTTTGTGCCTGGTGTTCCTTTTAGCGTTTTGGTTCCGTAGCTAGGCGGTGTTGCCGTTTGGATAGTCCTGGGTTCGATTCTCCGGCAAGTCTATCACTTCTGTTGTTTTTCTGTTGTCTAGTTTTCTACTTCTGTTTTTCTCACCAGCGCCTGAAGCATAGCCTTATGCGTGTCATATTTATTTATTTAATCTTTTCTCTTCTGCTTTCTGGGAGAGTTCTTTTCGCCCAATTTGAGGTGGCACCGTAGGGAGTATGGCCACAGTGTGTGATCGTCAGCTTAACCTCCCAGGTTGCTGGGTTTATGTCCTATACCTTCACGTCTCTCTTACTCACATCTCTGAATATCAGCTGCCGTCGCCTGGCTGTTCTTTTGCCATCTGCAGTTGCCTGTAGAAAATGTATTTGAGGATGCGACAATCTTCAATGCGGTGGGCATGGCCAAGCCAGTGTAGTCTTCGCTGTCTAAGCAGTGTATACATGCTTTGAAGGCTAGCACGTGACAACACCTCGACATTTGTCACTGTTTCCTTCCACGAAATACCAAAGATGTGGCGTAGACACCGAGATCCCTACTAGCAGAGTTACGTTCCCATGATGCCCATTTCATATTACTTATTTACTCATGTTCGTACTTACCTGTCGCGTTTTTTCTTTTCTCTGACGAAGACCTTGTGGTCGCAAAGTAGACAGTCTTTTATCATAATAAGACGCATTACCTTTTTTCCTTGTTTAAAAAAAAAACCCATACATTTTTAACTTGCAACTTGAAAGGATCCTTAGTTCCTGACTGACAAAGCAGTCAGTGGCCATCACGCCTTGTGGCGTCTTGTAGGGCAGCAACAAACTATCCCCATTTTGCTCGGTCGGTGGCCATCCTTCGTGCCGTGCCCCAACTCTGGTTCTTGCTTTTCATCTCAGCCTCTACTGTTCTCCGCCAAGTGTCTTTGGTCTGCCTCTCTTTCGCCGTCCTTCTAGGGTCCATAGCACAGCAGGATCCCTTCTGAGAACATGGCAAAGTTAAAAGGGTTGGGCTACAGCTATCCTCTGTTGTGCCATCCGCTTCAGGTTTTTTTTGGGGGGGTCTTCTTTTTTAAATATAAATCTCCATTTTTGTTTTCCAAGTGTTTTTTGATCCCTTGTATCGTGTTATACATGACATTGGCTCGGGATGTCCCTTGTATCGTGTTATACATGACATTGGCTCGGGATGTCCCTTGTATCGTGTTATACATGACATTGGCTCGTGTCGTAGATTTTTAGATAGGAGAATTTAAGACTTGGGTTGGTCCCTTCCGAATAGAGTGGAATGAGTGAGAGTCACAGTGTGAGTTAGTAAAGGAAATAGATACCACAAGTGAGATGATAGAATAGTGATAGAGGCTGTCTCTGAGATGCGAGAAAATCTTCTCTCTCTCTCTCTCTCTCCTATCTTCTACGACAGATTTTTAAGCAGTCAGACAGTCTACCACATATACATATATTACATATATTATATCTACTCACGGGCACGCACATACACGTGACGACGGTTACACACACAGACGTGGGAAATCTATAACAATGATTATATAAATATTTAGAACGAGCTGACCAGCACACTGATTTAATTTATGGGTAAGTTTATTTATCATTATTAAACTTACGACACAACATATAAATTTTACATCAAAAGAAAACATATACAAATAGTCATAAAAATCAAGAAAATGCTACAAGGATGATAGCCCCGTTATGCCCTTAACTCTAGGTTTAGCCCACAGCCCCGTTAGTATGACAGATGATGGCCCAAAGAATTAGAGATGCATATGGTTAGGGTCTAATATTGTCCCTTTTCTAGAAGGTAAGAACTGACTTATGACAGCAGTATCTATTCTAAAGGAACAATTACATTAAGCAGCAAATCTTTCTTCAGGAAAAATTACAAAAAAAGAATGAATGCATTAAACCAACGAACATCCTTCCGTCACTTTCACTCGGTTCTCTCACCCTTACCTAAAACTTGATGTTGTTCACCGTCTGGCGCAACCTTAGGACACTTCTCTACAGTGAATCTGGATTCTTTGGATAAAGCGAATCCCAGCTCTACAAATACAGGTTTTCTTCCACTGTTTTCGGGGAGCGTTCGCTTCACCAGTTAAACTTTAGATTTACTTTTAATGTCACTATGATCAGGTTTGATAAGCAAGTTTAAACGGGCACACAGAGTTCCGAAAAAAACACACGTGGATTCCCTTAAGTTGGAAAAGATGACCAGTGGACAACTGCTCTCAACAGATAGTCTTGGTTCACTATCCACTCTTTCAATAGTGTTGGAAATGTAAATGTTAGTTCTTGCAATTATTCTCGCCGCCAGGCAGCATATACATTTAAATTTGTGGAGCAATATGAACTGGCTCAAAAGCCCAATATATATTTCTAATCTTTAGGAACCGTTTGTGGGATTTGTATTACTGTCTATCTCTGATGGCATATGCACTGTCAGACGAGTGTTACTTGAAAAAAAAAACCCCACGTGGTTAAAGATAGGAAATGTCTATGCTTCTCACAAGTATGTCCTTTTTACTAAACGCTGGAAAGTTGGGTACCACCGTTTCACTATATAAAAGAAAGAACACATATCAAATCATTTACATATATGTACTCATTATAACTTACATTTTAAAAAGCACGCCTACAGCTTGACTTATATTTAAAACTTCCCGTGACGTAAGTTATATAAAAACAATCATCAGGAATTTAGGAATATCTTCGTATTCCGTCACTATTCACTGATGTAGCATCTAGCATTTATAAGTTTGTTATTAAAACAGTTTCGACTGAGTATTTAACAGTTAAATTAAACTTATTTCAGCTACTTGTTTAGTAAGCTAAAAATATAATTTATTTTGTATTTCCACTGCAACTCGACGATTTAAAGAAATAACAAACTATCAAAATATTCACTCTGCACACAGAACTAGTTTAAAATGGAATCGGCGATTTAACACTAAATCACTTCACAAAACTAGATATCTATTATATATAATATTAATATACCTCAACCACAGAATTACTAAGAACGTTAAACCACTTCGACCAAACTAAGGCCATCTCTATTTACAGAGATTATTTAGAAATCGAACGAAGGTTGTTCTAGTCTAACTGCAAAGGTACTGAGTGAAATGAAATAGTTTCAAACGTGGGTTAATATTTTAAACCAGACAAAGGATGAACTATTATTTCGTAGAACGAAATGCTCTCCCCTTTCCGGCTTAAACGATACGTTTCACACCTAACATGTCGTAACTGCCACCACTGACCAAGATGTACGCGTGTCAGTTTCAAATCTCAGACAACCTGTCTCCAATGCAGGGCAGTTTTCACACTACAGCTGACCATGGCCCACAGTGAGCGCCGTGTCAGTTTGGGGATTTTTCAGACAAATGTCTGAATACTGACCGGTGCAGATGTAAAGTATCACACCTCACCGGGACTTATGCCGAGAAGAAACTCGCGCGCTCGGTGAGAATGTAGACTATTGTCTACGTCCTATGTTCAGCGAACCGACTTATCACGCCTTCTGACGCCCTGCAGCCCTGACATCTACGTAATATCGTCCTAGCGCGATTCTCAGTTTTGAGAAAAAAACAGGTAAAGTTTAAAAAATACTGAAGAAAATATTTTTCGCAACCGAGTGATGCGAAAAATACAGGAAAAACAAGTATGGAAAGAATATAAATGAACGGATTAGGGTGAGAGAATAGGAAGAAGATGTAGGTAATTTAATGACATAAAGACCTACGTGACAGCTCGGGATGTCCCTTGTATCGTGTTATACATGACATTGGCTCGGGATGTCCCTTGTATCGTGTTATACATGACATTGGCTCGGGATGTCCCTTGTATCGTGTTATACATGACATTGGCTCGGGATGTCCCTTGTATCGTGTTATACATGACATTGGCTCGGGATGTCCCTTGTATCGTGTTATACATGACATTGGCTCGGGATGTCCCTTGTATCGTGTTATACATGACATTGGCTCGGGATGTCCTTTGTATCGTGTTATACATGACATTGGCTCGGGATGTCCCTTGTATCGTGTTATACATGACATTGGCTCGGGATGTCCCTTGTATCGTGTTATACATGACATTGGCTCGGGATGTCCTTTGTATCGTGTTATACATGACATTGGCTCGGGATGTCCCTTGTATCGTGTTATACATGACATTGGCTCGGGATGTCCCTTGTATCGTGTTATACATGACATTGGCTCTGGATGTCCCTTGTATCGTGTTATACATGACATTGGCTCTGGATGTCCCTTGTATCGTGTTATACATGACATTGGCTCGGGATGTCAGGTTTATAGCCTCACATTTCTGCTGCCAACATTTCTTTTCTTCATTGCTGTTCAGTGTTAGTTGGAGTGGTTAAGAGGTATGGCATCCGCCTCTAGTTTTAAATATACCGGATTCGCTTCAAGTACAGGGAATATAATTGATGGACATTTTTTTTCAGAACGGTGGTTCCTAAAGATGTCATATTCCCCCCTGATCTCCTAAGTAGTGAAATCGGACGCCTAGCCTTCTCAGATAAGGGCCAAAAAAATGAGTTCCCATGTGCAAGTTGCGCACGTTAAAAATCTCTCGGCAGTTTGAAATCGTAAAAAGTAGGCCATACGGCCGTTGCCGTGGCAAAATCTAAAAATTTGGTAACCTACCCACCACAAAAATATTTATAGAATGTGTGATTCCTGTATACACACATTGAGATCTTCGCCGGTGCTATAGAGTTCGTGCATTGTGCTGAGATCCTCCTTGTGTGATCTAAGGGAGGAGATTGGAGCACTGATGGAGTTGTCAATGAAGATGGTCCTCAAAACCAAACCCATCGTTCAGTGTTCAAACACTCCAGATGCCCTATTTGCCAGATGCCCTATTTGCCAGATGCCCTATTTACCAGATGCCCTATCTGGAGATTTTCCTAAAGTCAATGAAGGAGAATTATCAGACCAGACTCCCATGGCTTTCGCAGGACCGCGTCGTCCGCTTCCTTGATAGAAAACCCCATGTCATCTTGGCTAAGCTGACTTATTTGCTTCCGGGTTCTATAGTACAGTTTAATTACGTTTTTTGATAAGTCTGTTATACACCGAAGTAACTGACATTCTGTGAGCTCTAAAGCTTTGTTTTATGAGCAAAGGGAAGGCTTTTTTAAAATTACAATTTTACAGACAGTGAGATAATGTAACGTTGTTACGGTTAACTTTATGACTTAAGTAGTTGCCAGACGAAGATAATGTATTATTGATATTTATCAGAGAGGATACAGATCAATTGCTAGGAAAAGCAACGTGTCAAAGTATTTGCTATAGAACATTCTTAACAGGAGAAATTCCTATCCGACCTTTGTATCTATCTATCTATCTATCTATCTATCTATCTATCTATCTATCTATCTATCTATCTATCTATCTATCTATCTATCTATCTATCTATCTATCTATCTATCTATCTATCTATCTATCTATCTATCTATCTATCTATCTATCTATCTAATCTATCTTATCTATCTATCTATTTATCTATCTATCATCTTTGTATCATCTTTCTATCTCTCTCTCTCTCTCTCTCTCTCTCTGCCTGTCTGTCTGTCTGTCTGCCTATCTGTTCACCCACCTACCCATCCGTCCATCCATCCATCCATCCATTCATCTCAGTCTGTCTATCTATCTATCTATCTATCTATCTATCTATCTATCTATCTATCTATCTATCTATCTATCTATCTATCTGTCTGTCTGTCTGTCTGTCTGTCTGTCTGTCTGTCTGTCTGTCTGTCTGTCTGTCTATCTATCTCTGTCACTCTATATCTCTGTCTCTATCATTCTGTCTCTTTACCTCTCTCTTTATCTCCATCTCTCAATCTCTGTACCTCTCTTTATCTCTAATGCTCTCTATCTATCTATCTATCTATCTATCTATCTATCTATCTATCTATCTATCTATCTATCTATCTATCTATCTATCTATCTATCTATCTATCTATCTATCTATCTATCTATCTTATCTATCTATCTATTTATCTATCTATCATCTTTCTATCATCTTTCTATCTCTCTCTCTCTCTCTCTCTCTCTCTCTCTCTCTCTCTCTGCCTGTCTGTCTGTCTGTCTGCCTATCTGTTCACCCACCTACCCATCCGTCCATTCATCTCAGTCTGCCTATCTATCTATCTATCTATCTATCTATCTATCTATCTATCTATCTATCTATCTATCTATCTATCTATCTATCTATCTATCTATCTATCTATCTATCTATCTATCTATCTATCTGTCTGTCTGTCTATCTATCTCTGTCACTCTATATCTCTGTCTCTATCATTCTGTCTCTTTACCTCTCTCTTTATCTCCATCTCTCAATCTCTGTCTTCTTCTTCTTCCATCCTTAGCCACCGACCGTCAAAGCAGTCAGTGGCCATTACGCCTAGTGGCGTCTTAGGGCAACAGCAGATAGGTTTTCTTTGCCATTGTTTCCCATCACGCCTATTGGCGTCTTTAGGGCAACGGCAAATCAATCCATTTGCTGTTGTTTCCGTAATCGAAGTGACTGGCAAACGGGTGATCAGCCCGTTGGTAACTCAATCTCTGTACCTCTCTTTATCTCTAATGCTCTCTATCTCTCCCTATCACTCTCTCTATCTTTCTCTATTCCCTCTTTCTATCTCTATCTCCAACTCTCTCTTCCTCTCTGCCCATGACTTTGCCTTTCATCTCCTGTGCACGGTAACTCCTCAGTGCATGCCGACCCTTCTTATTTTGTTTGTTTGTTTGTTTTTTTGTTTTTTTGTGCTCCGTTCGTTACATTTTTTCATTATCCTCTTGGCCTTGTTAAGTCTGTCGCCATTTCTGTTCTTTGCGTGTTTTGGAACTCTTGTATACTTACATAATATGATCAATAATGTGTAACTGATGAACGAGCTAGACAAATACCAGTGGAACATGATAAGTGGAGAAGACATTGACACACTACAAGGCAATCTCTGTTCCAGAATCCACAGTGTAAAAGAAATAGAGAGAGAAAAAAAAGCACACAAAAAAGAGAACTGGAGGCAGGCGTGCAATTGATAGAAGAACAGACGGAAAGACCCTGGATGGATGGCACAGGACAGGAAGGCGTGAACGTTATTTATTGATGACCTCTGCTCCATGAGGAACTGTAGGTAATAACAATAACGATACTAACACAAAATGCGTACCTTAGGATAACTTATATTACGTAACTTCTTCAGGGGGTTCGGAGTGGCTAAGACGTTCTCCTCTAATTCTAAAGGTACCGGGTTCACTTCCAGCACAGGTAATATAAATGATGGACATTATTTTCAGAACCAGTTGGTTCTAATGATGTCATACTCTCTCCTGATCTCATGGGTAGTGAGATCGGATGCCTAGCCTTCTCAGACGAGGGCCAAAAAATAGGAGGGTCCCATGTGTAAGTTGCGCACGTTAAAGAAAAAAATCCCTCGGCAGATGGGTATCGTAAAGAGTAGGCCATACGGCCGCTGCCCTGGTAAAATTTAAAAATGAGGAAAAATACCCACCAGAAATAATTTATAGAATGTGTAATTCTTGTATACACACGTTTGGATCTTCGCCGGTGCTACGAAGTTCGTGCTCTGCGCTGAAATCCTCAATGTGTGATCTAAGAGAAGAAATCGGAGCACTAAATGAGTTGTCCGTGTGCAATGAAAAACCAAAGGAAACTTCTTGAACACAAATGTCAAGTCAGTCCTATTATATGGCTGTGAAACATGGAGAACAGCAAAAATAACAACCAAAAAGCTACAGACGTTCATAAATTCCCTATATCCTTACTTCTCCCATAGCATCCCATTATTGCTTCTGTTATTTGGTACTTGCGCTTCTGTCCTTAAAAAAAAAAAAAATCATTTAATCATGCTTAGTTGAAGATTTTTGAGTATTAATTATTTGCATTTAGCAATTTACTGTATTTTATTAAATGTAATTATTAATTAGCTTCAGAAATTTTTTGGTAAAATAAATATTATAAAACATTATTTTTGCCCATGTTTTAATAACGGACGCTTACGAACATATATTGTACGTACAGATTCCGACTTATGTACAAAATCAGGTTACACACCCACAAAAACGGAACTCATTCTTAAACCGAGACCTTACTGTATTCCATATCTCTTCCACTCTCTTACACATCTTTCTTTAAAGGTGTTTCTCTTTCAGTCATTTATCTTCCCAGAGCCACGCCCACATGTCTTGTACAAGTCTTGTACCTTTCATTTGATCTACGTAGATTGTGTCTCTCTGGTACCATCTATTCTTTAGAACTGTCTTGTCCATCTTTGGCTGTCAGACTTCCAGGATACGAGTCATCGATACGACTGTGTACAGTAAGATGGAGTTCTTCTCTAAACTTTACTTTAAAAGATGCTCAATCTTTTGCGCACTGGTTCTCAAACTGAGGCCCTCACTTCTCTTTCCTTATTCCATAATGTCATGTGTCAAAGTGCGAGCGTTTTTTTTTAAATATTCTTTGTCACTTTAGTCCTTTGTCAGTGGCGGATGATTGATTGATAAAGAAAGAACGAGATAGTTCCTTGGTAAATCTCAGCTGGCACCGTGACACCATCCAGCACGCTCTGAGGCTAGAACCCACCACTAAACTTTCTCAAGACGCATAGCAGCCTCTGTGTGCAAAAACTAAAAATTTGAGAAAGGTTAGAGCTGTCTAGTTATAGTGAAGTGAGATATTATATTTATAGAATACGGAAGACCAGAAGAGTTTTCATTGTTCTTGGAAATATGTGAACATCAACGAAGTCAAGTTCAACAACAAAATTAGGATAATCTATTCAGTGTCAATCATATTGTATGGATCTGAAATATGGAAAACAGGAAAAACAAACAGGAAAAACAAAAAAAACTTTATATATATATATATATATATATATATATATATATATATATATATATATATATATATATATATATATATATATATATATATATATATATATATATATATATATATCGGAATGGGGACATTTTTTTACCAACTCCGACTCCACTGAAAAATGACCAACTGCACGACTCAGACTCGACTCGACAGCCCTGGTACTGGGAATACCGCGGTTTTTAAGTGACGACAGGAAAGGGCTGTTACGCTCAGATCATTTTTTCTAAAGTCATTATATGATCATTTTTCCTAAAGTCATTGTATGATCATTTTTTGCTAAAGACATTGTATTATTAGATTGACTGAAATGTACACTTTAATTTTTTTCGGTCAAAGCTACATAACTCAGGATAATTGAGATTATCATTTAATATGATGTTACCTCCTCTTGTGTCGAGACACGGTCGGTCCATATTTTTTGAACGAAGTGTGACCATTCTCCTTATTTGGTAGTATCGGTCAACTGTTGTTGGAATGTCTGAAACCTGTGTTGAGGTCTCTGTTCATGTCCATATAAGGCTCGATCTAGTATAAATCTTATCTGGAATGTTCCTAGATCGTCTTGTTTGATTGCTATTCAAGTGTATGGGTTCTGCGCATGTCCGGACGCGAGGCGTCTGGGAAGTTTCTTTATCTTTGGAGTCGATGAAAAGCTGTGAAGCAGAGAAGACGCGTTCCGGCGTCTCTGTGATTTTGTTAGGGAATTAGGAGCCTTTTTGTGAATTAGTTAGCTTACAAGGTCCTTCCCTTGAGTATTCGAAAACGCCTGGAGGCGTATGTTTTTCTGTGGTGTGGATTTTCGAACGAAGGTAATGCCTCATTTACATCCAATCTGTAACTTAACTTTATGTTTGACAATGGTCGATCTCTGCTCACGTATGTTTTACAGAAAGGGAGGTTCCTCTAATAGAAGTCACGCCCCAGGTATCTTCATACCTGAGATCTATATGTACACGGGTCATACTCAGCCCGTAGGACAGTTCTATGTTCTATGAACGTCGCTGTGTGTCAACGATTACGTCTACGTCAAGGTTAGACTTAGGAATGCCTGTAAAGGTCAGTTCGACCTGCACTCCTGGAATGCTATCCTCGTGCGACTTATGATTTGACTCATTTAGCACATCTGAACAGTAGGAGGATTTTTTGATGTACTTTTGTATTTGGAGCCAACAATATAATTCCTTGGCGCCATATCATCATTTGAGAATATGCCAAATGCATTGATGAACTATGTATGCTGATATTCGTGAATGTCATGACTTTGCTCTATTGTGAACTGGATGTAACGTACCTGTGCTTGTGGCGTCAGAAATAAATGATGAAAACGTCAAGAGCAGTTTGCCCATTTATGACTTCACATGTCGTACCCTATGTGCTGTAACTCTATGAACTACATCACTATTATACACAGCAACAACAACAACACAAAACCAGATAAGACACCCACATCTTGAACTATAATACCTGGTGTCGATAGGGGAGGTATTGTGACGGGGCTAAAGATTTTTCCAACGAAATTGGACTTATACCTATAACGTCCATGGTGGTCAGTTCTGCCACTATCATTTATGAAGCAACACGATAGCGGCCTTATCACCAAAGAGGAGCAAGCCCTAAATCCACCCTTATCAGGGCTGGTCCGAAATTTAACAATCAAAATATATTTTTTCCCTTTCTCCACCTCTATCATGCAGAGATCTAGCAAATTATCCCCTGTAGATCGCTGTGGACGGGTAGCCGACTTCTTGTCTACACTGTCACATACATCACACAAAAATTATTGGGAAAAAAAATATTAGCAAAACAACCTGACTTTTCCCACAATGGTAACGGCATTAATAGAAAAGTTCAAATAAATCTACGCATGTACTCTTATGGCTCTCAGACAGGTTGGCAATGAAGTGGCAAACAAATCACAATGAAGTGAAATATCGCTGACACTTCCTTAGAGCTATAATAAAATATAATAAAAGTGTTGAGTTGAACGTCAATGTAATCCTCATATTTCATCAGTTCTGTAATGGAAGTCAAGCACACGAGAAGAAAATGATTTTCTTCTACTTCGTACATTCCCAGACGTCTACTTGAGTGTTTTCAAAGAAAGCAGTGGTCTGTTTGAGGCTAGTTGAATCTCCTTAGAGCTTTAGTCATTATCAAGCATCGTACGTTGCACTGTTTCGTTAAGCCCGTGACTCAGTGCTTCCAGTTTTAACAGGCATTTATTTCGGGTTGCCTTCCTTAGCCTTTCACTGTCCCAAGTCTACCTGCAAGGCAGCAGTGAGAAAACGATTTAAAAGGAAAAAAAAAAGAAAAAAAAACTTTTCCCACTAAAGTTTGTCTTGGACACAAATTGTTAACAGCCATTTTTGTCACAAAGTGTAGTAGTTAGACTTCTGTCCGCTTTTCGCTTAAAAAATCATGATAAGGATACAAAGGGCGAAAGGAGCTTTTGTTGCATTGGGAAATATATGAAAATCAAAAGAAATCAAGTCCAACACAAAAATAAGAACCTTCATAATCAAATTTCAAGCCAGTCCTATTGTATGGCTGTGAAACATGGGGAACAACAAGAACTAAGATGTCACGGACTTTCATAAATGGGTCATCATCAATACCCTTTAGCTCCCCGAGGAGCATAGGCCTTCAACAAACACATGCCAAGTCTTCCTGTCCTGCGCCATCCGCTCAAGTTCTTTCCATGTTTTCCTCATCATTTTTCACCTCTGTATCCAGTTCTCTTCTCCATGTGTTTTTTGGTCTACTTCTACCTCTCTTTCCCTGTGGATTCCAGAACAAAGACTGCCTTGTAATGCTATCAACAGGTTTCCTCAATGTGTGTCATATCCATCGCCATCGTCTTCGTCTCAACTCCTGTTCCACTGGCACTTGTCTGGTTCTTGTCATCAATTCCATATTTGTGAGTTCGTCATACCATTTCAGTCCTATTTTACGCAAGTGTCGTGGAATATTCTAATCCACATATATAAATTAAAAGGTAAATGTAAAGCCTAACAAATAAATTTAATAAAAGAAAAGAGAAATGGTAAAAGAAACAGTGCTGTCACAATGACTGTACTCGAAATCCCCCTTGTTTTCTGCTTCGTCTGCAAATTGTAACGCTGTCACGTTGATAGTAAAAGCCTACTGTATTATTACCCGCTTTCTTCAATGAAACGTGTACTAAACTTGAGATACGCAAACTGATCAATGACCTAAATTTAATATTTCATTCATTCCATTTTATACACGGCGTAACTAAAAGACAGATAAGCAGGAGAGAGAGAGGGGCGAATGAAGGCAGGACACATGCAACACTAAACACGCGTCGCGCGATACACAATTGCTGCCATCACGCGTGTAAGGCCACATGCACTAACTTTTTTTCAGACGGACAGTGATAAAAACACTAACCTTCCCACCAAAACGCTTATAAAAAGATGACCAAATGGGTTTACGTTTGAAAATTACAGTGGAAACAGGAGGTAGCATATTTTGAACGCAGCCACTTAGCTCTTTTAAATTTGTATATTTGGGTTCCTTAGGGCTTGCTGACAAAGAATATGTAAAACGTTACGCAAATAGTCTAGGAATTACCAAATTATAACCAAAATAAAATAGTGGGGGTGCCTGACAGCATGAAATCATTTCTGCTCATAAAATTTTTTTTTATAACGTGTTTGAAAAAACCTTACGTTACGGAAATAGCCTACCATGTTAACTCCTAATTGATTGGAGCGCAACAAATATAAGACTAAACACGATTGGTCGGGCTATAAATACTATCTTGTGTTGTTATGGGAAACGAATAGAAGGGGTACTTTTTTGAAAAGATGTGTAGACGTGGTTTCATTGGGTAGAGCTGCGAATATACTCGATTCAGAGCGTCTGTTCATTGCCACATCTTGTAATAAACCTACTAAGAAGCAGTGCGTTGAGCACCAGTGTATAATTTTTATAAAAAATAAAGCCTGGGACATCGGCAGATCGGAGTTGTGCTATATTCATTGCCAGTCAACGAAACTGTTTATTATTCTATGAATTGTGGTAAGCTTGAAATATTCAATATCTTTTAATGAAAATTGAATGTAAATTGTTAATTTATGCCTGTATATATGTGTAGTTCAGTAGCGAACATGATGTAAAGCCTATATTGCTCCAGCCTGAACAGAAGGTGTCGGAGGAAAGTAAAACTGCATGGAATGGCCAAACAGTACACTGACACCTAGATTATTGATTAGACAGAAATAATGCTGGAATTGCAGAGGCGTAGTAACCATTAGGGAGGGAAATACTGGTATAAAGTATTTCAGATGAAGCTGACAGTTGGCCTAACGCTCTGAACTCAATGTTTGTGATGTATTGTGCTCAGTGTAGAAAGAGAGTATAAATTAGTTATGACGTAGAAGGTACATCCTTCTTGTTTTCAGGGACCGTGGTCTTAAAGTTATTGAGCAGCACCTGGTCAGAGCTTTGCTGAAGCCAGAGGTGGACAGCATACTCCTTGGTCCATATAGCAACCAGTGGGGTGGCTCCAGAACTCATTAAAGTAATCGAGCAGAGGAGGCCTTTACTGCAGTCATCACGAAAGATAAGAGAGTGTGGCCATGGAGCTCAACATTATGTACCCCTATCTTAAAATGACAGTGTAAAATACAATTAAGAGGGGAATTTAATTGTTTTAATATCAGGAACTGAGAACATCTCCAATACTAGTTCCAATAAAGACAAACTATTGAAGTCATGATGACAAATACCAACAGAGCTTGAACAAAACAAAACCAGTATTACCTCATATTACTACTACACAACTGACACACATAGGATACTATTAAAAATATATGTCACTACAAGATTCATATTGAGAAATTCTGTACATATAACTTGTAATTAAAATTGATTGTGATTCCTGGTTCCCTTTGTATTTGAATCAGGACACATATACATTCATGACAGCAATGAATACATATTGTTATTTGAAAAGTTATCAGTGACTCCTTTAAGATATCCTTGTAGAGTGTTTTATGTATGTATGTGAGTGTCACAGTGTTGTCAAGTGTAGTGGAATAAATTAAATTGTTTATCTGTCTGTTGTTGTTTTGACTTACACTTCATCATACACATACCCTAGACATATAACGTAGTCATCACACTATTCCAGAATAATTCTGACTGAGATATACATATGTGGAAGCAAGTAAGGTTATCTATAATACACTACTCTTATTAGATATAGATACCTTCACAGCTGATCTCAGTCAGTACACTAAGTCCCCTATAAATATTTATAACATCCCACTTTACCACAGCAAGCACCCGTTTTTAAAAGTCTGTAGCTTTTTAGTTGTTGTTTTTGTTGTTCTCCATGTCTCAGAGCCATACAATGGGACTGACTTCACATTTGAGTTGAAGATTCTTATTTTCGTGTTGGACTTGATTTCTCTTGACCTCCATGTTTTCCAATGCAATGAAAGCGCCTCTTGCTTTTTGTATTCTTATTTTGATATCACTGTCTGTCCCTCCAACTTTGTCTATATTACTTCCAAGATATGTGTACGATTCTACATCTTTTAGTGGTGTTTCTTCAAGTTCAACCTTGTTATCATTTCTTGCATTTATTCTCATAATCGTTGTCTATAGGCCCACTTACTTCCGAGAGATCTGATGCATTCCAAGGTAGTCCTTGCTCTGGAATCCCCAAGGTACAAGAAGTAGAGATTATCCCAAAAAAACAACACATGGAGATGAGAACTGGAGACAGAAATGCAAATGACAGGAGGACACGTGACCACCCTAAGTTGATGGGATGGAACAGGACGGTTGATAACAATAGGCGAATAATGAAGATTCACGTAAAAGGTAAACAAATTGGCTATTGTCATAGGAGAAACATTCACTAAATTTTATAGTGGCCACACTGGAGAGTGAAAATACCCGTCCAGCCGGTTTTGGCTGAGCAGAGGCCGGAAGAATCGTTTTGGCGCAAAGATTCTTCTTGCGATGGCCGTCGTCCTGTGAAGGACGTGTTTTTTGGTTGCCTCTGTCAGCAGTTGTGCTGGGAAGTCTTCGGATGCCAGTTTGTTCATTCTTATTGAGATTTGCATATGTTCAGGAGTAATTGATTTGTCACTAGATTGGGATTGTGGTTCCTAGTGATTTTTCTCCTGGATATCAGTTATTTGCAATTTACGCACTGTGCTTTGTAAGTAGTGCATTCCGCCGGTGAGTGATAATCATGGCGGTTACAGGCTAGACTATGTCATTGGTTATTTTGGCTAGTATATTGAGATATAGTGTATCGCAAGTCATTGGCATTCGTGGTGCATCATGTATTGCATTTCTTTGTGTGTGTACAAGTAGAGTCAATAAAGAGGGAACTTACCTGCTGCCGGTGTTATGGTGAGTTTGTGTCAGATAGTGTAGTTGTGGTCATACCTCTAACACATGAGCCTGGGTGTTGATATAGTATTATATTTATATGATGATTTTGATAAATCCACGCTACACTAGTCTCCTGACATTTGGGGGCTTTTGTCCAGAAAGTTGAAGGCCATAGGGCCAGTGATTTTCTAGTATTTGGCTCATATTTATTGCGGACTATTTCTTTGGCTATGGAAGCCTGTACGTTATAATATTATTTCCCAGCTAGCTGACGTGTTGACTTAATATTGTTTGATAATAAGGCCTTAGAGCCTGTGGGGCACCATTATGTCCTGGCCCATCCGGGCAAACCCATTCAGAGGTCGGGTCTGACAGAAGATGTAGTTGCCAGTGTTGGTAAAGTTCAACGCCATCCTTGGCGAAATCAGTCAGACAGGGGTCAAGAGCAGAGGTACGAGAACCCTTCCAGCCCCTCTCAACCACATAGAGGTAGCTATGGGAACTTTCGTTCTCATGGGAACAGTCGGCCAAGGGGTCAAAACCGACAGTACAATACCGATAGTGACACAAGGGAGTACCGAACTCATAAACAGGTACATTTCAAGGATTCTCCAGACGACGACCGATTTTGGTCCAAAACCAAACATCATAAGCAGAGGAGTGGGTCCTCAGAGAGTCGGTCTTCTGACTCTGATGCGGGGTCTTCGTCTTCGAAGAATTCCAATAAAAGGACACGCGATGAGAAGAAGAAAGAGCGCGTGTGTACCAATTGTGGTGGTAGGAGTCATAGTGCTGATAGCTGCACTACCCCGATTGAGCATGCCAATTGCGCGGTTGTGTTGGACACAATCAACAGCGAGGACTGTGCAGGGTGTCGCCCTCTATTTCATACGAACGAGAGGTTGGTGCTTCAATGTGGGCATGCGGCACCATGTCTGTCGGCAGTGCATGAGACTGTGAATGTGATTCTCCACGAAGGAAAGGTGGGGAATAGACCAGTCCGGGTGTTGAGGGACACCGGATGCACAACAATTGGGGTGCGTCGATCGTGCATCGACGACTCCTGCCTTACAGGCAAAACGGTAAAGTGCACCACGTTCGGGGGCAAAGTTGAGACTTACCCCCAGGCGTGCATTAATGTGGACACCCCGTTCATTAGGGGTAGAGTAAATGCGTTTGTCCTAGAGGATCCGATTGCCGATTTGATCGTCGGAAATGTACGCGGGGTGCATAGTGCCACGAGTGTAGCTGGAGCAGAGGCTCAGCAGCACCAAACTCCAAAAAGGGACGACCAAAAGGTACATCGGAGACGCAGGTCACGACGAGTGCCAAATGACATGAGTAGAAGCAGTCGGGACGTATACGAATATCCGAAAGCTAGTGATCGCACAGTTTTGGTGCGTAACGTGCCACAGAGTGCTAGTTGGCGCACACTCAGACGAGTGTTTGATGATGTCGCACCGGTTAAGTTTGTAGAAGTACTGTCTTTACGCGACAATACCAAAATGGCACGGGTGACTTTTGTGAATAGTTGGGGTGCGCGTAAGGTAGTTAGGCAGAAGCATATGTCCTTGCTTCAAAACCACCTGCTAATAGTACAGCATTAGCGAGGGTTAGATTCCCGGTTCGCGTTTAGTAAGATCTTTCGGGTTAAAGTGAACCGAACCTGAAAGGCTCTGACCCGCGCCCCCAAATCTATTGTGTTATAAATAAGAGGATTTTGTAAATTGGTAGAGATTGGGAGATTTCTTGCAATGCTTGTTTATACCATGACATGTTATGAAATTGTACAAATTATGTAGTGCTTTGCAATGCCTATTTAAAGTCATGTGTCGTGGTGGTATATTTTGGTGTGCAATGTATTGTTTATGCTGCCATAAAGGCGATATTTATGAAGTTGTAGTCGATATGTACAGAGATCATATTATCGTATATCTACAACCAGATTATGAGAGATGATTATTTATCCGACGACGTGTTACTGTTTGGTGACAATTAAGTATACAGATTGTGTGTACCATGCATTATATGTACCTTATTCCAGGATTAGTCAGTCGTTGGTATTTTTCACGACTGGCAGTACCTGGGGGGTATTTATACTCGTTTCCTTCTGTAGGTCTAGTGTGTACGACAATGGTGTTGATCAACTCTGGCATTCCTTATTTGCAAGAGGAGGTGCTTTATTGGCATTTGGGTTCACCCTTACTCTAGTGGGTATTGGGCGTGACTCCTCCAGTGGAAGAAAACTGCGTTTTCTTTCTTAAGGGGGTGGATGTCATAGGAGAAACATTCACTAAATTTTATAGTGGCCTCACTGGAGAGTGAAAATACCCGTCCAGCCGGTTTTGGCTGAGCGGAGGCCGGAAGAATCGTTTTGGCGCAAAGATTCTTCTTGCGATGGCCGTCGTCCTGTGAAGGACGTGTTTTTTGGTTGCCTCTGTCAGCAGTTGTGCTGGGAAGTCTTCGGATGCCAGTTTGTTCATTCTTATTGAGATTTGCATATGTTCAGGAGTAATTGATTTGTCACTAGATTGGGATTGTGGTTCCTAGTGATTTTTCTCCTGGATATCAGTTATTTGCAATTTACGCACTGTGCTTTGTAAGTAGTGCATTCCGCCGGTGAGTGATAATCATGGCGGTTACTGGCTAGACTATGTCATTGGTTATTTTGGCTAGTATATTGAGATATAGTGTATCGCAAGTCATTGGCATTCGTGGTGCATCATGTATTGCATTTCTTTGTGTGTGTACAAGTAGAGTCAATAAAGAGGGAACTTACCTGCTGCCGGTGTTATGGTGAGTTTGTGTCAGATAGTGTAGTTGTGGTCATACCTCTAACACATGAGCCTGGGTGTTGATATAGTATTATATTTATATGATGATGTTGATAAATCCAAGCTACACTAGTCTCCTGACAGCTATAAAAAATACTTAAACACCGTGAGATGATCAGCACTGAAAAGGCAAACATTTAGAAGCAAGAGAAATGTTGCAAGGGCGTAACAGAAACTCGCTTATGTGTTACCGGGGTCCGAATGGAAAGTAAAGAACAGTAAGAGGTGACTACTGAGGTTTGGGCGTGGGTCCGGTAGCCCCATCTGTAGAAAATTCCTAAAACTACAAAAATTTAAACAAACGGTAAGTCAATTCTGCCATCCAAGACAGAAGAACGTCCTCCGGTAAAGAGGTGAATAGGACGATCCAGCGAATATTGACATGATTCTGGATTGCCGACTCACTTTTTTTCTGTTAGGAAAATCTCCAGAATTGTCAAAACGCACAGAGAAAAGAACTGGAGACATACATGAATGGGCATGAAGAAGATACAAAAAGACCGTGAGTTGCTGGCATGGGCCAGAAATACTTGGCATAAGTTCGTTAAGGCCTATGCTTCTTGGACAGATGAAGGGTGATGATGATGGTTACAGAGACTATCTAACCAAATACTCAACTCTGCGCATCATCACTTAGCAACAAGACATCGGTCAATTCTGTTCTAAAATTAAATGGGTTACTTACTTGGCTAATTACCAGGTCAGCAAGAGTGATTTCTTATTAGCGAGCACTTTTAGCGACTGAAGTCGCAAGTTGCAATTTACGTTACTCGCTCGGAGATCAGCCGGTAGCGTAGCTAATTTAATTCTTTATTTTCCGAGTCCGTCGTTTGCTCTGTCAACTTAATTGATCATACAGCCCATCATTGCCATTTTCAATGACATGCCCTGATTCCGTGAAACTGTTATCGATTGTTGATTACAACTTTCTGTTCCCAACAGTTTTTGATTTGTTCTCCATAAACCACAATTAATAATATTTGTTTTAATCAGTAGCTGATGTATTACAGCGAGCAGTATATATATAACACACACAAAGAAAGAATAGGCTACTGCACCTTCCAGCATCTCGTACCACCGACCAAAATGAGGCTGGCAACCTCATAATGTGATACAAATTTCCACAGAAACTACCGCTGCAGGAGAATGTGTATTCTTGGTGCCAGCATCCTGCAAGGGGCAACATCCTGCAAGGGGCAACATCCTGCAAGGGGCAACATCCTGCAAGGTGCTCTGCAGCTGGTCCCCTTACAAGAAGCCTACACTAAAGCAATCATGTAGTGGTGGTTTCTATAGCTATCTCTTTTGTATCATGAGGTACAAGCAGCATTACTACCTAACTTAGTCGTTCTTGTTCTACCTTGTGGTGTAGAGATCTTGTGACTGAGTTTAAGGATACAAAACAGTAATTGCCCTACTGTGTCTTTGCAATATGGAGGGGCTGCTTCCTTACGGCCTCTATGAACGTCGTCTGGCTGGTTCATGGTTTTACCCGCTACTTCCTTAGACACACGAAGCACTCAGGTCCAGTCAGAATCCCTCCTACTTTCTCAGCACGGGCTAGGGACCGGCCTGGGCGAAGCTAATTCACACAATAATAACCCATATCTAATACTGGGGGAAAAAAATAAAGAAAACGATTTGTGTGAAACATAAGCTATATATGAGAGCCGCTGTAGCACAGTGGTTAGTGCACTGGCTTCCTAGCTCGGAGGTCCATGGTTCGATCCCCAGTTGAGGTGGGATTTTTTAGACCGCAAACGGCTCCGGGGTCGACCCAGCCTCATGAATTGGGTACCAGAGCAACTCTGGGAAGGGTAAGGCGGCCGGCGTGATGCTGACCACATCACCCCTAGTGTGCTGTTGGTCAAGAAAATATGGGTCTAACACCGTATTCCCAATATGCCTCAATGGGCGTGTAACGGGATCCTTTTTTATAAGCTGTATATGTTAAATAAAAATACCCACCGGACTTAATGCATAAACATGTTAACGAGACATACATTTTAATGATAGGCAAATCATATAAGATAAGAATATACGGGAAAATCTTGGAACAGGTCAAGAGTTTCTCATACCTTGGTTATTTAATAACCCAAGATAACAGATGTGACATAGAAATAAAGAATAGAATAGGAATGGCCAAAGTTACATTCAACAACATAGCATGAGACAAATACTGACTTCTAAACAATTACCACACAAATTAAAACTGAGTGTCGTCAGATAGTAGGTATATATAATGTATATATAAGAATAATAGCCCCTTCAGTCATAAATGATTATGGAAATGCGGCAGTGTGGTGACAGTCCTCAGCTGCGTGTTTTCCTGCTGTTAATTTCGACATTTTCTCCACTCTTCTGCTTGCTGTGAGAGCTTCTTTTCACCCAATCTGAGGTGGCGCCGTAGATAGCACTGGCGATCGGCAGTTTTATTCTCCCATGCTGCTGCATGTATGTCAGTTGCCCTCATGTCTCTCTTGCACACATTTTTGAATCTCAGCTGCGGTCGCCCAACTGTTCTTTTGCCATCTGCAAGTTTTCTGTTAAAGATATATTTATGGATGCGACCATCTTCCATGCGGCAGACATGGCCAAGCCAGCGTAGTCTGCGCTCTCTTAGCAGCGTAAACATGCTTTGAAGGCCGGCACGTGACAACACCTCGACATTTGTCACTTTATCTTTCCACGAAATACTAAGGATGTGGCGTAGGCATCGTTGATGTAAAGTATTGAGCCTTCTTTCTTGCTTAGCATAGGTTGTCCATGTCTCGTTGCCATATAGAAGTGTGCTGGTATATATATATATATATATATATATATATATATATATATATATATATATATATATATATATATATATATATATATATATATATATTCTTCATTATTGTATGGTGTAGTAACATGGACAACGAACTAGCAATTGGTAGAAATAATTAAGGCTCTCTGTGGATATATAGAAAACTTCGCACATCTCGGTCAAAGAGAAGAAAACAAATAAAGATGTCCCAGAAACCCTAGCAATGAATAGAGAATTAATAAATGAGATGAAAATTAGACAGCTAAAATATTTTGGTCATGTTCAAAGACATAACACCTTTAACTAAGACCATAACAGAAGGGAGAGTTGAAGGCAAACGTGCAAGAGGAGGGCTGCGCAATAAGTTGGAAGATAACATCAAGAGATAGACAGGAAAAAGTCTTTCAAACTGCATCATCAAGACAATAGACAAAAGACGTTGGAGATCCATTGTAGCCGACCTTCGTTGTGGAGATGACCACTGATGGTGATATCAGTAGTATTAGGAGAACTACCACAGAGAGCATTCACTCGGACGTAAGTAATTAAATGTCTGTCTGGATCTTAGCTGAACTACTAGTGTTGATCTGTTGCTGAAATGAAACCTTAGCAAGTTCAAGTTAGGATTTATGAGATGTGTGAGACAGTTCCAACAAAAAAGCAGAAATGTGAAACAAAGTTCGGGGGAGTAAACAAAATTAGAAATACAGAAATGTAGATGCAAAAGTATGAAGCAGAAAAAGAAAGATTGAGAGAAGGAGTGGGAGAGGATAAAACAAAGAAACGAAGATTAAGAAGAAATTTTGAAGTAATTGAGGATTTAGAAGAAGAAGAAGAAGAAGAAAAGAGATGAATTAGTAGAAGAGAAGAAAGATGTGGCGGTGACCCTGAAAAGGCCAAGAC
This sequence comes from Oreohelix idahoensis, assembly GCA_024509875.1. Taxonomy (NCBI): domain Eukaryota; kingdom Metazoa; phylum Mollusca; class Gastropoda; order Stylommatophora; family Oreohelicidae; genus Oreohelix; species Oreohelix idahoensis. The sequence continues at coordinate 520,520 of JAMPIV010020910.1, read as the reverse complement.
GAAAAAGAATGAGGGAAGATTAATTTAGTACTGAGAATACAAGTGAATCGTGAATCACAGTTCCTAAATACTTCGACATAAATTTAATGTCATTCGATTATCAGTAAACGTGAAAGATTAATTCAGACTAATTTGGCTCTCTGCAATTTTCATTTTTTCTCTCTCTCGCTCTACAAAGCTCAATAACTGATGTTCAAAAACACGCACTGCAGATTTGTGAGTGTGTGTGTGTGTGGGGAAAGGGGGGGGGGGGGGGGGGCACATGGAAAAATTAAATGCTAGAGATAATTAATGTCGAAAAATCATTAGACGTAATGCGAAAAAGAACCATTAAACGGTATAGAAGACCTGTTTGCACGTATTGTCTTTAGAATTACATTCCATAAATGAATACAATTAGTAGCAATGTCAAAACACGCAAAGGATGCTGATTTCTCATATTACATAGAAGAAGCGAAATACATTTACTAGTTGTGGACGTCAATAGAACAGAGAAGCTGTGGTATGTTCAGTCAGTAGGATAGATTGAAGGAACTTATTTTTAGAGTTTTCTACGCTTCAGCGAAGAGCGTTCCTGTCACCATTATCCATTTTATGAGAATGTTGGTTATATCGGTTCTTTGCGTTATATATTTCCATATTGTCCACGCTTGTTTTTGGAAAACAAAGTAATACACCTTACTCAGACAAACGACAAGAAAAACACCAACGTTGCGACCACAAGGCCTTCGTTTTTTTTTTCCACTAATCCGTGTACCGCCGTCTTGCTGAAGTCTTCGTCATATCCACACATTTTTGTGTATTGTCAAGTGTTATTTCTCAGTGATAGTACTTAGTTAGTATATTTGGTGTTATTTTATCGAAATTATGTCTTCGTGTTGCATTTTTCTTTCTGTAAACCCTGTTGATTGTTAAATTGTGACTTTTGTTTTTGCGATAAGTTGCTTTAATAAATTGTGTAGTAATTATGGGAATTTGGGGCTGGTTAAATATTCTACTGTCCTGATCATACAGGGGTACGCGGCAATGAACGAGCTGATGTGACCGTGTCTCTTATAATATTATTATTTTTTTTCCTCAAATGATCTGTCAATAATTCTGAAAGGCTTTGTGCTGACTCAGACGTATTTGTTTTCCTTTATTTTTCTTTTATTTATTCACCAAGTCTTCAGGTTACTGGTCTTGTCCGCCAAAGATGTTTATTTCTTGATGACTGATCGTATAGATTTTATATTTAAAGTTCGTTCTTCCCTCAAATCTGCAGATGGTTTTGCTTTGGGAGACAGCTTTAATAAATTATAGTTGTACTTGTTTAAAGTCACTTATCCAACTGGAACTTCTTTAAATGAGTTGAAACAAGTATTGTCATCAAATAAAACAATTTTAATTAAAACTGCTGAACAACAGTGAAAAAAATATGAAGACATTCCTCTTCATCAATTTCCTATGTCATTAACAGGCATGTGATCAAATAATTTCTGTAAACAGTTATTCTGGATGTACAATCATAGTTCCTTCGTTTACCACAAGTCACATAACATTCATCATGTTAAAAATGTTCTTCAAAGATTTCTCATTATTTTTCTTTTTGGGCGCTAGCATAAGTGAGGCCTCTACCTTGCTTGTTAGGTTTGAAAGTTCAGTATTTTTGCTAAGTTCCTCAAACTGATTGCTCGACATTATAGTTTATCTGGCTTATCATGATTGTCACGTAGGTCTTTATATCATTAAATTGCCTACATCTTCTTCCTATTCTCTCACCCAAATCCTTTTATTTTATTATCTTTCCTTACTTGTTTTTCCTGTATTTTTCGCATCACTCGTTTGCGAAAAATATTTTCTTCAGTATTCTAAAATTTTACCGGGGTTTTTTTCTCATACTGGGATGCGTAATTTTATTACATAGATGTCAGTCAGACGCGAAGTGCGATTTAGTTGCAGTCCATCTCAGACATCGAGCCGACTTGGGTCTGCACCTTCAGATGACACGACACTCCTGAGTTAGATTCTCGACGTAAACGCGTGAGAATGCTAGGAGAGAGCCGACATCCGTCTGCATTTTCAACGGTCAACAAGTAGTTGCATCGGCCGAACGCTTAAGCAGGAGCGAATATTTACACCTTATAGTCGCAGTTTCAGACATCTGTCGTCTGGAAATCCCAGCTGACACGGCTCACTGTTGGCCGGGTCAGCGCGAGGTGCGGAAATGCAGAAGTGTCAGTTATGTAAGACGTCTAGTAATGGTAATGTTAAACGTAAGGTGTTTTACACGGGAAAGGGGAGATGATTTCGGAGTTTGAGAAAATGTGGGATTGTTTGCCCCTGTTTTCAAATATCCACCCAGGAGCTGAAATCTGATTTCATTTCAGTCTCCAACATCTCCAGTAGACGGAACACACGTGCTTAGCGAATGAAGCTTGTATAGCAAATTTCATAGTTCTCGTCAGATTTGTGACGAGCTTCTAAATACCTATCTAGTGAATTATCCTAGTCGTGGTGTTACCGTAGTGCTGTGGTGAGATTAATAAAATAGATATCTAGTATTTTGGAAAGTGATTTAGTGTTAAAATCGCCTATTTCATTCTAAACTAGTTCTGTGTCCAGAGTGCTTAATTTATAGTTTGTATTATTTTTCTAGTGACGCATACAGTGGAAATACATAATAAATTATATCTTTAGCTTACTAAAACTAGTAGCTATAAGGAATTTAATTTAACGGCTAATACTCAGTCGAGAATATTTTATATCAAACTTATAAAATGCTAGATGCGACATCAGTGAATAGTGACGGAATACGCACCATATTCCTAATTCCTGATGATCGATTTTATATAACTTATTTCACCGGAAGTTTAAATAATAAGTCAAGCTGTAGGCTTGCTGTTTTAAATGTAAGTTATATTGAGTACATATATGTAAATTATTTGATATGTGTTCTTTCTTTTATATAGTGAAACGGTGGTACCCAACTTGCCAGCGTTTAGTAGCCTGAGAGACATATTTGTGAGAAGCATAGACATTTCCTATCTTTAACCACGTGGGGTTTTTTTTTTTGTTTCAAGTAACACGGGTCTGACAGTGCATAAGCCATCAGAGAGAGACAGTAATAGCAATCCCACTAACGGTTTCTAAAGACTAGAAATATATATATTGGGCTTTTGAGCCAGTTCATATTGCTCCACAAATTTAAATGTACATGCTGCCTGGCGGCGAGAGAATATTACAAGACTAACATTTAACATTCCGACAGAGATTGTGACTAGTATTGTGGTGACCAAATATAGTACCTGCCTGAAAGAAGACACCGATCTGACATTCCTTAAATCCTAGAATCCAAAGCTAATGACATTGTGCTCTGCTAACTTTCGTGCCTGGACAAATTTTATGTGACTTAATCAGACATTCGAAAAAAATTAGAACACCCAAGGAATCGTTTCCCTGAGACAGAGAGTTCAGTACGTCTTTTGGAACTGGGGGTTTCTTGGTCGATGACTGCATTTTTCGGGTCTGTGCGAAGGTCCTAGAATTATTATGTTCCCAGAGGCAGCGAGCAAAGTTGTGAGTATATATGTGTGAGAAAGGCCATGGCTGAATGAATGAGAGTACACAGGTCAGAGTGTTATTTTACCGGTGTATTATTGTCACCCATTTGCTGTCCTAACTTTTTTTTAATCTGCAGGATTTGTTACAAATGCTAGAGTTTCTTTTTTCTTAGGCTAAATCAGATTTATCCAACTCTGTTCATACATTTACGAGAAATAAGAAACCTCTTAGACTCAACCTTACGTGTCTATAACTCTTTGGGCCATCATCTGTTCTCTTAACGGGGCTGTGGGCTAAACCTAGAGTAAGATTCTAACGGGGCTATCATCTTTGTAGCATTTTTCTTGAATTCTATGACTATTTGTATATGTTTTTTCCTTGATGTATTTTTTGGTGTTGTGAGAAGATTTTTTTTTGATGATAATAATAAAAAATCTCTCTTGAACTAAATCAGTGCGTTGGTCAGCTCGTTCAAATACATATAAATTCATTGTTATAGATTCCCACGTCTGTGTGTTTAACTGTCGTCACGTGTATGTGCGTGCCCGTGAGTAGATAGAGATATATTAATATATATATATCTGTGTTTAGACTGTCTGACGCCTTTAAAAGCGGTCGTAGAAGATAGGTGAGAGAGAGAAGATTATCTCGATTCTCAAAGACAGCCTCTATATCACATTCTATCATCTCACGTGTGGAAATTCTATTGCTTTTCACCAGCTCTCACTGTATCTATCACTCATTCCAACCTATTCAGAAGGGACCTAACCCAAGTCTTAATACTCCTATCGAAAAATCTACGACAAATGGGTTCTCGTCCGACGGATTTTTGAACTTAGAATAGGAAGACGACTACGACAAATGGTTGCTCGTTTCCGGTTTTTGAACTTAGAATAGGAAGACGAGTACGACAAATGTGGACTCGTCTATCTGGATTTTGAACTTAAGATTCTTTATTCTGATATAGAGTAAGAGTGTGATGTCTCGTGAGTTTTTGTATCTTTTAAAATAATTTATCCCCTAGACTAACGATCTGTTTACGGGCGTGCTGACCACACAAACTGATAAGTTTTTTTTTTCCACAGCATTAAGAAATAATATACATTTCAGTTACAGGTTGATTTTGTCGGAATATATGTTAATTACTGATTTTGTAATACTAAACGCTGGTAAAATGGTGAGTGTATAACATTCACTGGGTTTTGAAGAAGTAGGTGTTTGAGCAAAAGCTAAGGAGTGCGTTTCGGACTATTTGTCCAGATTAATTGCCTCCCTTACCCTATCTGACTTCAGGGGCGAACTTAGAGTGGATTTTATAATTAAGGGATTATTTTTCTCTTTAATTTTTGCAATAATTATTTTGCTTTTCCACTGTAGCAACTTATTTTTCAGAAGTAATCTTAACTACCATTTAGTTGGCGTAGTCGTGTTTTGCATTAAGTGCTTTATTGCCGATAATAGCAGCGATAGTTAGATTTTACTTTGGAGGAGGTATCCCAGGGTTAAGGATATCATCTTTTGAATTCTTGGTACATTTTTTTTCTCGTAAGTGGTAGAAATCAGAGTATCCTTTTCTAAATTTCTTTCTCCACTAGTCTCAGTCACTGACATAATATGGCCGAGAGGGCAAAGCTTAGACAACTCCTCAGGGACGAAGCGAGAGAGGAGGGACTGGAAGGCGAAGAAGCGAAAGCTTTTGTCAGAGACGAACTTGAGAGATACGATGCGGAGAGGAAAGCAGCTGAAGCTAAAGAGGAAAAAGAAGAACTAAGGAGGAAAGAAGAAGCAGCGGAGAGGAAAGAAGCGGAAGACCGGCTATTACAGCAGAAGAAGATGGATGAGGAAATGGAAATCCGCAGGATGCAGCATGAGGAAAAAGAGAAGGAGAGACAGCATGAGAAGGAGAGGGAGGAGAGACAGCATGAGTTGGAAAGGGGAAAACAGCAGAAGAGAAAGTCGTGGTGCTGCACTTAAAGCTCTAGAATGGAAGTCGTGGTGCTCAATGGAGAGTCTTCTCCTCATTCTTCCTTAACTGATCCTTCTAACACTCAATCTACTCATCTCTCTGCTATGTCTTTTCCGCTAGAATCTTTCCCTTGTCCAAATGAGAAGATTGACACTTGGCTAGAAAAATTTGAGAAAATTGCAACTCTGTACGGTTTAGAGAGGTCGCGTTGGAACATGAAGCTTTCCCAGGCTTTGAAAAGTTCTGCTTATGATGTTTACGCCAAACTGGAAAGCAGCCAACAAGACAACTATGATCTGTTGAAGAAAGCGTTACTGGAGCGCTTTGAAATGAACGCTCGCAAGTTTTTGCAACTGTTTCGCAACAGCCGGAAAGAGAATTCTGAAACTTTTCACCAGTTCTCATCTCGTCTAAAGGGATATCTAACAAAGTGCCTTGAGCTCTCACAGCTCCCCTCTACCTATGAAGGTCTTGAGGAATTTGTTTTAACAGAACAAATAAAGAACACTTTGTCTGCTGATACCCGGAGATTTCTAGCTGAGCAGGGGGCAGAAAAACTTGAAGACATTTTGGAAAAGTCTGAGCGTTATCAAAATGCGCTGGCTGAACTACCGGCCACAAAGCGGAAACCGACAGAGGAGCATTTTCGAAAACATAACCTAGAGCAATCTTCTCAGGCTTCTAACCAAAATAACCACAGAGAAACTGGACCTCAAAACCCCCCTCCTGAAAAATCCAAGTTCTACAAGAACAAGTACCCCAACCACCCCAAACAGTCTGATCAACCCGACCGCCCTACATGGCAGCGTGGCCAGAAAGGTCAAGGTGGCAAAGGGAGAACCCCTGAGCACGGGACATATGATCAGACCGAGCACACCGAGCCGAAACGCATCGGATGCTTATTAACAGTCTCGCAAGGTGGAATTATTGACAGTGATTCCCAACCTGTTGGGGATACACCCTCAACGCGAGGTTCTGTTATTTTGAACGGTTCTCAAACTTCTTGCTTATTTGACACGGGGCTTTCTTACGATTGCATTGTTGCCAGAAACCTGGTCAAACCCGGTCAAGAGACAGCAGAGACCGTCCAACTTTGTGGAGTTCGTAAGAGTGATGCACCTACAGCGCTTCCCATCGCATTGGTGGAGATACACTCTGACTTTGTCAGAGGCGTGATCAAAGCGGCTGTTATGGATGATCCCATCTACCCAGTCATACTTGGCGGGAGATACGTGTGTATTGGGAAACCGGAAGAGCCGATTGTGGCAGCAGTAACTACAAGAGGGCAAACCAAGAAGGAACGGGAGCCTGCGCCTAATTTGTTACCCATGGAACTTAAAGAAGCGCAATACAAGGACCCTACTTTGGCACCCTGCTTTAGGAAACTGCCCATGGCTAAGGAACCCAAACAGCACGGGGACATTTTTTCTAAGGATGGCGTACTTTATCGGAGAACGGGCAAGCCTGACCAAGGTTACAACCAGCTCCTAGTACCGAAACAGTACAGAAGCCAAATCCTAGAAATGGGGCACTCTCTTCCCTTCAGCGGACATATGGGACAGAACGCCACAAACCAACGTATAACCACTCATTATTGGTGGCCAGGAGTAAATACTGATATTATCAGATATGTCAAATCCTGTGCCCAGTGCCAACGTGTGCCACCCAAGCAACGGGCACCCCCAGTCTCTTTGGGTGAAATGCCAATAGTGGGAACACCATTCGAACGGGTTGTGATCGACATTTTAGGGCCTTTCGAAAGGACTAAAAGAAGGAACAGGTTTATCCTGACCTTAGTCGATACATGCACTTTATGGGCAGAAGCTATCCCGCTAACATGCGCAGATGCCAAGCATGTCGCAGAAGCCCTCGTGCAGATTTTCACTCGGTTGGGATTCCCTCAGCAAGTGTTGACGGATAACGGATCTCCATACCGAAACCTGTTGATGGATGAGATCGTTAAGATCTTGAGGACCCAACACATCCACACTAAGCCATATACTCCGGCCGGAAATGGGCTCGTGGAACGTGCAAATGGAAACCTCAACATGATGCTAAGTAAACTGGCACAAGTGAAACCTGAAGATTGGGATCTTTGTATTCCTGCAGCATTATTTGGCTACAGAGAATCTCCTCATACTTCCACAGGATTTCCGCCAGCTACACTCTTATTCGGCAGACCCATTAAGGGCCCGCTTGAAGCCTTACTTCAGTCTCTGACAGACGAGAAGGCGGATGAGACAGTCGTCTCAGCAAGTAAATATGTGTCGGTTTTAAAGGAAAGGTTGAAACTAGGGTGGGACCTAGCAACGACTAACTTTAAGCGAGCACGCACCAAGCACGCTAACCGATACAGGAAAGTCGCGAAAGAGAGAGAACTGGAAGCAGGAGAGAAAGTTTTGGTGTTACTCCCTACCGAGAACAACCAACTGAAGATCGGATGGCAAGGGCCGTTTACCGTCCTGAAAAAGATTTCTAAGGCTAACTACCAGATATCTATTCAAGGAATGGAGAAGGTTTTCCATTTAAATCTCTTAAAGAGATACTTGGAAAGACCAGTGCCAACCTCCGACCATCTCCTGACGATCGCCAGAGCTGACGAAGATGATGATAGTGGCAGGGATATTCCACCGCTATCACAGGAAATCTTTCAAAAATGTCAGAAGCGGCGACGCTCTTTCAAGCGCGCATGGGAGACATTCCAGAGGAAGGAAACTTTGGGGAGTAGACTTGAGTAGGAATTGGACAGAGATGGAGGGGGAAGATGAGAGGGAAGAAGACAGACACCCCGAAGCTACGGTTATAGGAAATTTAATTCCATAACGTAGACATGGAGTGCTTCCATATCTTAAGGGGGGACGTCCTGTCACGTAGGTCTTTATATCATTAAATTGCCTACATCTTCTTCCTATTCTCTCACCCAAATCCTTTTATTTTATTATCTTTCCTTACTTGTTTTTCCTGTATTTTTCGCATCACTCGTTTGCGAAAAATATTTTCTTCAGTATTCTAAAACTTTACCGGGGTTTTTTTTTCTCATACTGGGATGCGTAATTTTATTACATAGATGTCAGTCAGACGTGAAGTGCGATTTAGTTGCAGTCCATCTCAGACATCGAGCCGACTTGGGTCTGCACCTTCAGATGACACGACACTCCTGAGTTAGATTCTCGACGTAAACGCGTGAGAATGCTAGGAGAGAGCCGACATCCGTCTGCATTTTCAACGGTCAACAAGTAGTTGCATCGGCCGAACGCTTAAGCAGGAGCGAATATTTACACCTTATAGTCGCAGTTTCAGACATCTGTCGTCTGGAAATCCCAGCTGACACGGCTCACTGTTGGCCGGGTCAGCGCGAGGTGCGGAAATGCAGAAGTGTCAGTTATGTAAGACGTCTAGTAATGGTAATGTTAAACGTAAGGTGTTTTACACGGGAAAGGGGAGATGATGATTTCGGAGTTTGAGAAAATGTGGGATTGTTTGCCCCTGTTTTCAAATATCCACCCAGGAGCTGAAATCTGATTTCATTTCAGTCTCCAACATCTCCAGTAGACGGAACACACGTGCTTAGCGAATGAAGCTTGTATAGCAAATTTCATAGTTCTCGTCAGATTTGTGACGAGCTTCTAAATACCTATCTAGTGAATTATCCTAGTCGTGGCGTTACCGTAGTGCTGTGGTGAGATTAATAAAATAGATATCTAGTATTTTGGAAAGTGATTTAGTGTTAAAATCGCCTATTTCATTCTAAACTAGTTCTGTGTCCAGAGTGCTTAATTTATAGTTTGTATTATTTTTCTAGTGACGCATACAGTGGAAATACATAATAAATTATATCTTTAGCTTACTAAAACTAGTAGCTATAAGGAATTTAATTTAACGGCTAATACTCAGTCGAGAATATTTTATATCAAACTTATAAAATGCTAGATGCGACATCAGTGAATAGTGACGGAATACGCACCATATTCCTAATTCCTGATGATCGATTTTATATAACTTATTTCACCGGAAGTTTAAATAATAAGTCAAGCTGTAGGCTTGCTGTTTTAAATGTAAGTTATATTGAGTACATATATGTAAATTATTTGATATGTGTTCTTTCTTTTATATAGTGAAACGGTGGTACCCAACTTGCCAGCGTTTAGTAGCCTGAGAGACATATTTGTGAGAAGCATAGACATTTCCTATCTTTAACCACGTGGGGTTTTTTTTTGTTTCAAGTAACACGGGTCTGACAGTGCATAAGCCATCAGAGAGAGACAGTAATAGCAATCCCACTAACGGTTTCTAAAGACTAGAAATATATATTGGGCTTTTGAGCCAGTTCATATTGCTCCACAAATTTAAATGTACATGCTGCCTGGCGGCGAGAGAATATTACAAGACTAACATTTAACATTCCGACAGAGATTGTGACTAGTATTGTGGTGACCAAATATAGTACCTGCCTGAAAGAAGACACCGATCTGACATTCCTTAAATCCTAGAATCCAAAGCTAATGACATTGTGCTCTGCTAACTTTCGTGCCTGGACAAATTTTATGTGACTTAATCAGACATTCGAAAAAAATTAGAACACCCAAGGAATCGTTTCCCTGAGACAGAGAGTTCAGTACGTCTTTTGGAACTGGGGGTTTCTTGGTCGATGACTGCATTTTTCGGGTCTGTGCGAAGGTCCTAGAATTATTATGTTCCCAGAGGCAGCGAGCAAAGTTGTGAGTATATATGTGTGAGAAAGGCCATGGCTGAATGAATGAGAGAACACAGGTCAGAGTGTTATTTTACCGGTGTATTATTGTCACCCATTTGCTGTCTTAACTTTTTTTAATCTGCAGGATTTGTTACAAAATGCTAGAGTTTCTTTTTTTCTTAGGCTAAATCAGATTTATCCAACTCTGTTCATACATTTACGAGAAATAAGAAACCTCTTAGACTCAACCTTACGTGTCTATAACTCTTTGGGCCATCATCTGTTCTCTTAACGGGGCTGTGGGCTAAACCTAGAGTAAGATTCTAACGGGGCTATCATCTTTGTAGCATTTTTCTTGAATTCTATGACTATTTGTATATGTTTTTTCCTTGATGTAATTTTTGGTGTTGTGAGAAGATTTTTTTTTGATGATAATAATAAAAATCTCTCTTGAACTAAATCAGTGCGTTGGTCAGCTCGTTCAAATACATATAAATTCATTGTTATAGATTCCCACGTCTGTGTGTTTAACTGTCGTCACGTGTATGTGCGTGCCCGTGAGTAGATAGAGATATATTAATATATATATATATATATATATATATATATATATATATATATATATATATATATATATATATATATATATATATATATATATATATATATATCTGTGTTTAGACTGTCTGACGCCTTTAAAAGCGGTCGTAGAAGATAGGTGAGAGAGAGAAGATTATCTCGATTCTCAAAGACAGCTTCTATATCACATTCTATCATCTCACGTGTAGGAAATTCTATTGCTTTTTCACCAGCTCTCACGGTATCTATCACTCATTCCAACCTATTCAGAAGGGACCTAACCCAAGTCTTAATACTCCTATCTAAAATCTACGACAATGATGTCCGCTGAAAATCTAACAAAACATTTTGCGACACAGTACTTACGTGAAATTAAATTCACAATATTGGAAATAAATCTGCTTCTCAACTGAGATGATGAAAATATAATTTACTTGATAACCGCAAGGAATCTGTATTCGTTGGCCAAGGACTTTTTTGTAGCAGACTGGGGGTATACGCCAGGTTGAGACAGATCCCAGTTAAAACTACGTCCGTGCAAGTTGAAAATCAGGAACAAACTCCTTTGTTCTCTACAGTTTTTTCCTACTTAAAACTTCGCGTGGTTGAATATTGCCGTCGATGGCTTTGAATGGTGTAAAAACAAATGTCCCAACTTATTTGATTGGATACAGCTATTAGGCACCGTTAACTGTTCAACATAAACTTTAACTAACCCTATGTAAATTAGATGACGCCAATCGTTGCTACGCGATTCCCGCCAAAAGACTGAGTTCGCGTCTAAAAGTCTATTGTTAGAAAAATGTAACTTTTCTTGTTTAGTGATAAACTGTAGTAAGTACATTTGTCGTTTTTAAAAGTTCTTATCTCGCTTCTTTAGTCTTGGGTTATTCTTATGCTAGATCTCTATCACGTTTCTCTATTGTTTCAGCACGGATAATGCTGTCGTGGTAGGCCGTCCGGTCACACTGACAGACTAGCTTCAAGAGCACCCATAAAAGGTGCATTGGACATGGATAAGAGAGAAATTCTGAGGGCAATTCATGATCGCCTATTAGAGAATGACACTGCAATTGATGAATCATTAAGGCTAAGACTGCTGGAATTTGGCATCAAACGTAAAACCAGCAGGGATGGACGTATGAGAGGACGCATCCGGCGTGTATACAACCAGTGCGCAACAGGAACAATTAGCATTCATACCCTTCGACATTTGCTGAGGAAGACGGAGCACCTATGGGTTTGCCTGGAGCGCAATAAAGTCGATTCTGATCAACGATAACAATAACAATAAACATTTTACTCAGAAAGAGATGATAATGGACGTTTTAACATCGTGGCATGGAACAAAGAAGTCAACAATAGAAATACTGTAATAAACAAAACAGTAAAACAGGAAAATTGTGGGGACTCAGGATCACCTTCGCCAACATGTCCAGCACTTGTAGAAGAAGCCAACAACGATTACACGTAATGCAGACAAACATGACAACTAGTGTCTGAAACCATAAGACATGATGCCAGCTATCATGACAAGTGATGCCGGGAAAAAAAACCATAGGGATACGTGATTTCAGAAATCACGCCCCTGATTTCAGTCTAATTTTGACACAAAACAGGCCAATTAGCCGACCAAACTAGACTATTGATTTTTTATTAATGTCAACTGATCGGTGTGTGTTTTAAAAATATCTTGGAAATAGGTTAACCAACTTATTGTTAGCATGCATGGGAAACCTGCCACGATGATTGATTGATTCGTGGATGTTCTCAATTTTTACATTAGCTATCTGAAATGTCACATAAATTAAAAACTTCTTAATGTTGATCAGAGTCGACATCACTGCACTCTGGACAATCCCATAGGTGCTCAGTCTCCTTCAGCAAACGTCGAAGGGTATGAATGCTAATTTTTACTGTTGCGCGCTGGTAGTGTACACGACAGATGCATCCTCTCATACGTCCATCCCTGCTGGTCTTAGGTTTGAAGCCCAATTCCAGCAATCTTAGCCTTGATGATTTATCTATTGCAGAGTCATTCTTTTATAGGCGATGATTACACTGGCTAACAAAAAAAAAATTTTTTTTTCTTTCTCTAACATTTCTATGTTTTCCTGGTCAATTTTAATGCGCTGTTTTTAAATCTGCAAACCGTTTTTCTCTATCAGGTCGGGATCTCTAGAAATACGCAATTGAAGTTTTTTAACAACGCATACAGTATTACAACATCATTCGTACAAGAAGTATAACAGTTATGTAGGCTTGAATTTCTTTGCAGTTGACTTTCGTCGGTGAATGGCATGTGGTACATCGCGATGAAGCATCCAACAATAATCGGCAAGCATGGTCACACTCCACCGTCCTTGATAACGTGACTCCATTACGGCGATATCTTGATGGAATCGTTCTCCATGTTCATCGCTGACTTCGCCAAGGTTGTCAGGGAAAAAGTCAAGATGCGAATCGAGCAAATGGAATTTGAGGGACATGTTACAGCCCATAATTCTGTATGCATCTATGCACTGCTTAACAATATGCACATAGTCGACAGATTTGTGATTTCCCAGAAAGTTATTGACGATCGATTTGAATGCCATCCATGCACGAAGTTCACTACCATGTAACAAGTTCTCGAATTGTTTGTCTGCAATAACTTTCCTAATCTGAGGTCCTACAAAGATACCTTCCTTTATCTTTGCACCGCTAACTTGCGGAAACTTTTCTCGAAGATAAGGGAAAGCTTTGCTCGTTTTATCTAACGCTTTTACGAAATTCTTCATGAGCCCCAACTTTATATGTAACGGTGGTAAAATGATGCTGTCTTTGTTAACTAATGGCTCGTGTATTACATTTTTATGCCCGAGCTGCATACGATCCCTGATAGGCCACACTTTTCTTGCATAATGTTCCTGTCTGTTGCGGCTGTCCCATTCACATAGGAAGCAACAAAATTTATTATACCCAGTCTGCATGCCCGTGAGAATTGCAATGACTTTTAGGTCTCCACAAATCCGCCATTGGTAGTCATTGTACTTTATTTTTGCCAAAAGTATAGCCATATTGTCATAAGTTTCTTTCATGTGAACAGAGTAGGCGACTGGAATTGATGAAAATAAATTTCCTTTATGCAATAACACGGCTTTTAGACTAGTCTTGGAAGAGTCGATGAAAAGTCGCCATTCGTTGACTATGTGTTCATGACCGAGGTGCACCATTAGACCGTTTACATCTTTGCAATAGAAAATGTCATCATCCATCTCAAAGTATTGAACAAGTTCTCTGTGTCTATGACGAAATTTAGATATCGGAGTATTGGGTGCTAAAAGATTCCATTCTTTGAGTCGCGAACCGAGTAATTCCGCTTGTCCTTTGGTAAGAGCGAGATCACGTATTAGATCTGAAAGTTCTGAATGGTTAATTAAGTGAACACCACCATTCACTGGTATATAATCCGAGTCAGAATTAGTTTCTAAAGCAGGTAAACTATCACTTTCTGATGGTTCATTCACGCCCAATAGATATTATTCTGGTGGAACTGGGATCGGACACGTGATTGGATCATGAGGCACTGGTTTCGAAACCGATTCAATATTTGGATAAACCACAGACTTTCTAGTTTTAAAAGTGAAACCATGGATATTTGTCAAGCAGAAGTAACAATCAGTAGCGTGATTTGTCGGTTCACGCCATATTACTGGCACTCCAAAAGGCATCGACTTATGCTTTGGCGATTTTCGTAACCAACCTGCCAATGTATTTGCACAAGTCAAACAAACTGCATTTGGCTTCCAAGATTTATTTGCATCATCAACTTTCGAATCGAAATAAAGTTCATGTGCTTTCTTTAGTAATGGTGTAAAGTTTTTCTGGTGAACACGATCGGTAAAATATCCGCACACGTAACAGAACAGATCAGCCGAATTTCTACAATTTCTAGAAGCCATATTTCGCTCAGAATTATTTCAAAATACAGTAACTATTTGAAAAATAGCGTAACATATGTCATGTATCTTTTAGCAGTATAAAAAGTAGAATTATTTTGCATTTTATTAATTTTTAATAAGTTATATAGTAAAAATGAAACGGAGCAAATAACGGTTTCCCAAAAATATATTTATTCACAAATATCTTAAGAACCCGATGTGATAGAGATAAACGGATTTCAAATTTGAAATCAGCGCAAGAAACTGACCTAAGAACACTTATTCTTATATAAGAAAGAAAAATGTTGTTTGTCAGTGTTATTGGCCTCAATATATCTCCCTTATCTATATTCAGGCAACCACTATCTGTGCTGTTGAAGCTAGTCTGTCAGCTCTTTAATTGCCGCGTACCGCTGCATGACTAGGACAGGCGATCCACACCAGTTCCTGAAGATTCGAAGCTTCTATGGAAGTTTTCCATTCATGAAGTCACTATCCATTTTGGACAGTTTAAATGTACCGCGTTGTGCAAAATTTCAGCTTCCTAGGTCATGTGGAACTTAGTGAACCAACGACTCAAAGATTTGAAATATCCAAACAACGCTCACAACAAATTGAATTAAAGTGTTAAAAATGAATAAAAGCTATTCCATTGCAGTAACTGCCGTAGGAAAGTCTAGGTATATGAGAGTCTAGGTATAGGAGAGTCTAGGTATAGGAGAGTCTAGGTATAGGAGAGTCTAGGTATAGGAGAGTCTAAGTATAGGAGAGTCTAAGTATAGGAGAGTCTAGGTATAGGAGAGTCTAGGTATAGGATAGTCTAAGTATAGGAGAGTCTAGTATAGGAGAGTCTAGGTATAGGAGAGTCTAGGTATGGGAGAGTCTAAGTATGGGAGAGTCTAAGTATGGGAGAGTCTAAGTATAGGAGAGTCTAGGTATAGGAGAGTCTAGGTATAGGAGAGTCTAGGTATAAGAGAGTCTAGGTAAAGGAGAGTCTAGGTATAGGAGAGTCTAGGTATAGGAGAGTCTAGGTATAGGAGAGTTTAGGTATAGGAGAGTCTAGGTATAGGAGATGTGACGTAATGAGTTAATACGAGTGGCAGATGTTGATAGAGTAGAAGACTAGACACGTAAATTTAGTCTAGGTGTAATCCAGTCTCGGAGAAGAGTACTGGTGTAAGGATGGCACAGGTATAGCTATAGCTGTAAAGAGCACACGTCTGGATGGAATTAGTATGGATCAAGAGCTCTAGAGTGCTATCGTCACCTAACTATACTGTGACAACAATAATACAGCAAAATATAACTGTCAACAATAATAAATTGACAAGTCATAAAATTACAATTTACTGAATTATTTATTAATGTACAACTAGTTTCTTATTTCTCCTTTGAAAATCAGAGGATTTCAATTACAATGAAAAAATACAAAATCAACAATATTTATAACTTTTTACATAAAGTTCATGTCTACGTTAATCTTAATGTCTTTTGCCTGCACTGGGTTAACACAGATCACACTTTTCATCACTACACGGTCTCTTTTGGGATCTCACAGAAGTTTTGGAATAGTAACACTTAGGACTTAGCTTTACAGTTTGGACAATGTCTGGTAACACACGAGTGTAGTTGGAATCCAGCTTCTAGGATCTTATGTTTGGCTAGCCAAGGAATGATGGAGCCAAAACACTTGAACTCCGTCGCACACAGTATACGTTGAGTGGATGGTAGTTTCAGATCAGGCTGTTCCAAACTAGACCAGTAAACCTGCAAAATATGTAGCATGTGGCTAGTCCTTGTGTGGTGATTTCTCACGGGTCTGCGTGTTGTGAGGTGATGTGTTCAGTGTATGCTTATAGGTATGGCATAAGTTCTGGTTCAATGGCAGTGTATAGGCAATGACAAGTCTAAGTGATTACATTCTCAAAAATACATAATACGATTTCTGTACACAGTCATGATGCTGCATTTTCCTTCTACAGTCACTTTGAATTGCAGTCATCAATAAAACAATGTTATACAACATAGGCCTTCCCTTAGTTCTGCCTTTCCATTCCTGCGCATCTCTATTATGCATCCTGGTCCTTGCCTCATTATCCATTTTGAATTCAAATGTTGTCTCGCAGTTTAATTTAATTATCAAACCTGTAAAAGAAGCATTTGCATACATACATACATATATATTCGTAATATTACATACCCCTTTTAGGATAAATCAGAAGTAGAACTGACTGAAGGCTTGGCAAAAGTTCAACTGCCCGGCATAACAAATAGGAATGAACTTGCTCAGGTGTTGATCCTTCTCTCCCTCTCTGCCTTCAGATTCGTCTCTCTTCCGAGGTTTCAATTTTTCGTGTGTAACCTGTCTGTGTTGTTGTTGTTTTGATGCGTTGATGGGTGGAGATCGGGCACTCAACATCTGATCATTGTTGCCTCTTCTCGTTCCATCTTGGTCTACCCTGTTCAACCTGAAATTTGGTTATAATTGGGGTATTTAGTGTCCTTTTATTTACTAATTTTGTATTCTATTTAAATAACTGTTGTCTTTTGCAGTTGCTGATATTTATATTAGTATTTGTCAATTTTATTTTCTCTTTTGTATTGTTTATAGATAACTATTGTCCTTTACACTTGGTTTTAATTTGTATTAGTATTTGTTCTTTTTGAGTTGTTGTCCCTTTTTTTTTTTAATACCTTGTCTTTCCTTGTCCTATGAGTAGTTATTTTTTTGTTAATGCTTTGTTAGTTCTTGCTGCTTAATTTCTATTTAGTTGGATGATTTTCCTAAAGTTCTAACCTTATATTTTTTCCTTTGTTTTATGTATATATCTTTTAAGTATTGATTGGGCATCTCTTGGGGCATCTATACTTAAAACCTTATCACCTGTTAAGTCTATATTGTGATTTCTATAGTAAGTTTTTAATTCAAGCCTTTGTTGTTCATACTTTTTACAGTGGATCAGGTAGTGGTCTATGTCATTCTCTTCCTGACATTCTTGGCAGTGTGGTTCTTCTACCATGAAGTATGCTGCACCGAGTCGGAGACGCCACAGTTTTTTGTTCGATGGTATCTTTAATTCTTCTCTGACCTGGCATGTCCTCGTTGGTTCTTTCAGCAGTTTGAACGCGTGTCTGCCTTTTCTACTTTCCTTCCATGTTGTCTTCCATTCCTCGTTTATAGTTTCCTTCACTTGGCTCTTGATCTCTGACCTTCCCAGTCCTGCTTTTATATTGTTTTTACTTGTTCTTCCCTTCTTGGCATTCTGGTCTGCCAACTCGTTGCCAGCTATACCTATGTGTGCTGGAACCCACACTAGCCTCACACTACATCCTCTGTTCTCTAGTGATGTATTAATTGCTAGAATTTCTTCCTTTATGTCTGGCCGGCTACATTTACCTGGGTGTTCTAGTTCTTGTAGTGATGATAGTGAGTCTGTAAATATCGTAACAGCTTCTGGTGGGTTATCTTCGATTATTTCTAGACTTTTAAGAATTGCTACCATCTCTGCAGTAAAAATCGATGCCCCTTCCGTTACACTGTAGCTCTTTTTTATTCCCCATTGTGGTATTACAACTCCGGCACCTAGTTGCCCACTATCACCCTTGGATCCATCAGTGTAGACGGCCAGACTTTGTTTAGTTAGTTGCTCTATGAACTTTCTACTTATCATTTTGGCTTCCTTATCTTCTATGTTTTGTTTGATCTTTTCAGTAAGTGAGTAGTCTATGATTGGTGTTTTTAGTTCCCATGGTGGTATTTTGCTTCTGTATTTATTACTATTTTCAATTGTGTTTGATAGTTCTTTAAACTGCATTAGGTCTTCTATAGTTCTCCACCCTGTTGGATATCTATCTTTATTTAAGGGGACGTCCCATACACTTGGTTGGTTTTTGACAAATGCTTTATGTGCTGGGTGGGTCACTTCTTGTGCTACTTTACTCCAATAATTTAATCTCAGTTCTTTCCGTCTTAGACCAAGGGGAGGTATGCCGAGAGCTACTTCTAGAGCTTCTACTGGTGTCGATATAAATGCACCTGTAATAGTTCTCATGGCTGCATTTTGAATCCTGTCCAGTTTTGCTTTGTTAGAAGCTGCAGCTGAGTCATAGACTATGCTGGCATAATCCAGTTTCCCCCTGATGAAGGACTTGTAGAACATAAGCATTATTTTATTGCTGGCCCCCCATCCATTACCTTTTACAATCCTTAGTATATTTAGGGGTCCCCTACAGCTTTCTACCAAATTGTCTATATGTTTATTATAATTTAGTTGTTTATCTAAAGTTATGCCCAGAAATCTAGTTGTTGAGGAGGTACATATTTTCTGTCCTTTAATGGTTATATTGATTTTGTTATTTTTTTTTTAAATTTCCTTTGCTGAAAATCATACCTACTGTTTTGTTTACATTAATTTGGAAGCCCCAACTTTTCATCCACTCTGAAACTTTGTCTATTTGATTTTGCAGTTTTTTGTAAACATGGTCCAAGTTTTTTCCAGATCGCCAAATGGCACAGTCATCTGCAAATTGTGATACTGCATTCTTTATGTCATTAAATTCATCTGCTAAATCATTTACAGCTATAGTGAAAATTGAAGGAGAGATCACTGATCCTTGAGGAATCCCATTCTGTTGTTCATATATTTCTGACCTATCATTATTCACCTGTACAGCAAAATACCTGTCCTGTAAAAAGTTTTCTAGATACCTATAGGTTTTACCAGCAATGCCAATCTTTTTCATTTTGTAAAGAGCTCCATCTCGCCAGCATTCATCATATGCTCTAGCTACATCTAGAAAGACTGCCACTGTTTTCTCTTTCCTCTTGAACCCTAGCTTTACATCATGTTCTAATCTTACAAGCTGGTCTACTGTACTTCTGTCTGCTCTAAACCCTGACTGGTTTGGGCTATATAACTGGTTTTTTTCTAGGTAGAATTTAACTCTTTTTATTCACAACAGTTTCCAGTATTTTACCTAGTTGTGATGTTAAGGAGATAGGCCTATATGAACTTACATCATGGGCTTCCTTATTGGGTTTTAGAATGGGTACTATCATAGCTACTTTCCATGCTTTTGGTATCTTTCCTAAGTTCCAGATTTTGTTATAAAGTGAAGTTATTATGTTTATAGTTCTTTTGGGTACTTTCTTAAGGATTTCATAACTAAGTATATCTTGCCCTGAGGCAGTATTAGATTTATCTTTTATTGCATTAGTTACTTCTTCCTCTGTTATATCAGCATCTAAATAGTTTGTTTCATCTATCTGGTCTGGTAGTTCTTTTAAAAACTGTATCCTAAGTCTTTCTCTTCTCTCATTTTCTTCCTGTCCAAGGCTACTTTTTGCACTGACTTTATAGAAATACTCGGCAAGGGCATTAGCTTTTTCTTTATCTGTTTCTGCTCTCTTTGGTAGTTTGATTGTTGGCATTATTGTTTTCTTATTGTTCCCTTTGATTGCCTTAAGCTTTTTCCATACTTCTCTAATTTGAGTGCTAGGTTTAAGTGACTGACAAAACTCCTTCCAGTTAGTTTCTTTGGCTTTGAATATTATTCTGTTAGATTCATTCCTAATAAGTTTATACTTATCATAGTTTTCTTCTGTTCTGTTATTTCTATATTTTTGTAAGGCCCTTTTTCTTCTCTCATGAATTTCTGCACAGCTTTTATTCCACCAGGCAACTGGTTCTTTATTCCATTGAGTTTCTCTTTTCTTATTAATGTTACTTATTGGTTTAAGGTGTTGTGGCATATTTTTATTTGGTATATACTTTATTGCTATTTTCAGAATTTCATTGGTCAGTGTTTCCGCCCACAAGTCAGTATCATCTGATTCCATGTCTTTATATTCCATCACCTCCAGCTCTGATTGGAAAGCTTCCCAGTTTGCTTTTTTATAGTTGAAGGTAGGTTTCTCTGGTTCTGGGTTTGGAATGACATTTTCATGCATGGTATTACAATGGGCAGATGATCTGAGTTTGTGTCTTGTAACACTTCCCAATTTACATTCGCTAGGTTGTTAGTTGCTATACTTATGTCTATTGCTGTGTCTGCCCTATTAGCTTGTGGATTAATTCTAGTTGCAGATCCATCATTTAGTATTAGTAGTTCCTTGTTTTCTATGAAGTCGAGTAGGCATTTTCCTGCATTATCTGTATGTTGTCCACCCCAAGCAGAATGGTGGGAATTAAAATCGCCTACTATGATTGTTTTGGGGCCTAGTCTGGTGCTTATGGCTAGTATTTCTTCCTCTTTAATTGTGCCATCTTTAGCATATACATTTAGAATTGTTAGATTGTTTGGTTCAGCTGCTATAGTAACCTGGATACCTTCTATATTGGTTGTATTAAAAACTTCCCAGTCTATGATTTTAAATTTTTCGCTAACTAAGACTGCGACACCACCTCCTCTACCTTCTTTCCTATCGTGTCTAAGTATCTTAAAGCCCTTACAACTATATCTACTATTTGGGTTTAAATGGGTCTCTTGAAGAGCATATATATCAGTAGTTAATCCTGTCTCTGATAGTAGGGGTGCAAAATTCTTTTTGATACCCCTACAATTCCACTGTATAATTCTAAATCTTTCTAAATTGAATTTTAACATCATCTAGTATCCCTTTTATTTTGGTTAACTATCAATTTGCTCTTATTCTGCATTCCCTGCACTCGTGGACCCATCATCAATCAAGTTCTCTAGAAAAGCCTTATTAAAACTTATCATTGTATCCGTAACTTTTTCTGTTATGTATGGTAAAAGTGCATCAACGTGTTCTTTGATAGTTTCTTCTAGGTTGACCACTTTCCTATTTTCATCTAATGCTACATTCCCTTCTCTCCCTATGTTGATCTCCTGCCTTTCACTTTCCATTCTTTTTAGTATTATTTCACTTTCTTCTTTTAGTTCGGACAGTTTGACTAGCATTATTTCATTTTCTTCTTTCAGTACAGTCAGTTTAGCCACATCCTGGGTAATTTGGAACTGTATGGCTTTCACTTCTTGAAGCAATGCCTCTGCACTTTTCTGTGAATTCACATTTTCCAGAGTTGTAGCTGACCTGTCTGGCTGGCTGTTTTCTTTTGTTTTGTTAGTTATTTTCTGTTCTTTTGACTGCTGCGTTTTAATAGTTTTAATTTCTTCTTTAAGAGACTTGATTTCTTCTACAACTTTACTGTTTGTGTTTTTTTGTGTTTTCTTTTATTTCTTTAATTACTGTTTTAAATGGTGTTCTTGTTAAGATTGATTCTTTTAGTGCTTGTTTGGTTTGCTGGTACACTGGACAGCCCTGATACCTGGCACTGTGGTTCCCTTTGCAATTGGAACACTTTCTGTTCCCATTCGCCTTTTTGTAGTCGGTATCTGCCTTTGCCTTTTCACACTGTGTAGAGGGGTGGTTACTGGAGCAGTATCGACAAACTGTTCTCCCCTTACAATTGTTCCTTCCATGGCCGAATTTCAGACAGTTGGAGCACTGTAGCACAGGGGGAATGTAAGCTTCGGTGTGCTTCTTGGTTTTCCCAAATAGTAGCGTTTTAGGGGTTTCCCTCCCTTCTGCCGTTATTATAACCACTGGGAGTACAATACTCCCTTTCACCATTATTCTGTCTACGTGTACCAGCTTTATGTCTGGGTTATGTTTTGCGAGGATGTTCATAACTTCCTCGCTTGAAAGGGTAGTGTTTATCCCTTTTAATACACATCTACTGGTCTCTTTTGCTAGCTCTATCTTTACTTCTATGTCGTGTGCAAGAGTCATTGTTTTTGCTTCTACTTTGAGTTCCTCTAACATCTCTTTTATTCTGTCACTCTGATTTGGGGTAATTATTATGCCAAAATGGGTTTTGGTAATTTTGGCTATCGCCTTTTTGCCTACCACAGGATCAAGGATGTTTATAATTTTGTCTTCATCTAATGTCTTGATCTTGACAGCCTCACCAGCTACTTGCGTTATCTTTAAACGACATATGTTTACTACATCTTTATTTTTGGGATCTGCCTGGGTTGCTAGATGTCTTGAGTCTTTTTTGGTACTTTCATTGTTTTTTATTTGGTTAGTATTTTCTTCTAGTTTATCATGCCTGGTGTCCCTACCTTGGTTTTTAACTGCTTCTGCCCACGTTTTGCCTTCCTTTGTTGTTTTTACTTCTGAGCCTCCTTTCAGTTTATCCCCTCTGGTTTCATGACTTGTTTTGTCCGTGTTTACCTGGCTGTCCTGATTATCCTTTTCCCTGGGTCCTTTCTTTCCGTTCGCTGTGCTGGTTCCTGATCTTTCTCCTTTGTTGATTCTGCTTTTTGTTGTTTTTCCTTCCGCGCCTCCTTCCCGATTTTCCATTATTACATGGTCCATTCCACTTCCGTCTACTACAGGGGTAACACGCATTTTTGCTTACCTCAAACCACACAAGCTTGATACGTCCTTTTTAGGACGAGACACAGTGAAGACATCCTTTGAACTACACAAGTTATCAGATAAGTTGATATTTTTATCCATCTTCAGTGTTAGCGTATTGCAGTTAATTTTAGAAATTAAAATAATAGGAAT
Organism: Oreohelix idahoensis; assembly: GCA_024509875.1. Lineage (NCBI taxonomy): Eukaryota > Metazoa > Mollusca > Gastropoda > Stylommatophora > Oreohelicidae > Oreohelix > Oreohelix idahoensis. The sequence goes on along the minus strand of JAMPIV010020910.1, from coordinate 497,274 downwards.
TAAATAGCGCCATGCGGCAATTCTTTGAGTGAGATCAGGCAGCCATCTTGAAAGACATATTTAAGTGGTGAATAATTTATACTTTTGTTGATAGTATTAGAGTAGGCCTACTGTAGTTAAGGTTAAGTATTAGGGGACTATTTAATTTAAGAATCGTAGTGGGGTAAAGATATATATAACAAAATAAACCAAAAGCCAAAGATTACATATAATATTCAATCATCAGAATATAATTCAAAGACAACAAATAGTAGCATACTAAAAGACAGGGAAAATAACCAATGGTAGTATTCACCAGAAAACAGTCCGAGGAAGGGAAAGCGATGGCCAAAACTCCAGAAAAAGACAAAACTTTAAACCGGACAGAAAGAAACAGGACCACGAACCCTGAAATCAGAAAAACAGAACTAAAGGACACGTGTAACCTGTCTGCTACGATTTCTCTCTATTTATACACAGCCAGCGAGCGAGCGAGAAAGCATCTCACGTCTGTGGCTAAAATGTTCGGTCCAAACGGCTCGCGCAGCGGTTTTGTGTTTTATTATTTTCTTCCTCCGTTCCGTTCTTTTTATCTTTGGTATGAAATCATGTGTGTTTATACCTTACTTTAATTGTACCATCAACAGCTTCTTTCCCTCCAATAATTTCCTCTATTGGGTTTGTCTTAGAATTTATATAATTTTCCAAAGTGGCTTAACTTGACAAAATATGATGAAGTTGTATGTTCTCAAGCTTCTATCTTCTTTTTGCAACAACGGTGGAATTAGTTGTTTGAAAGGAAATAAATGTGGACTTCTCCGCTCCTAACGATACTATTATCAACTCTTTCTGAACATTCCTTCCTTTTATATGAATTGTTTTCGTTAGCCATAAAAAACAAATATCGCTTCGTTTTATGTAGCCCGTACACAGCGCTAGAAAATGATAGAGAGAGGCACTCGCGTCCGCTCGGTTTAAACGTATCACGAACCAAGAATTTGTCTTGCGTATTTTTTTCTCACCACGCGACAGGAGAGTCTAGGTATAGGAGAGTCTAAGTATAGGAGAGTCTAGGTATAGGAGAGTCTAGGTATAGCTTTATGAGGAAGGGTGACCAGTTCCCATCCTCGCTGCCTTTTGTCTTTCCTAACTCAAGAGCAGAACTAGGTATCCATTTACAGTTGGATAGACTGGAGCGTGACGGAACCCGGTTACTTTGCCGCGAGAGAATAGTGCTGTAATCACTCTACCCAGTCGGACGCTCCGTCGGTGTAAAATATACGTTAATACAGGATTTCTAAACCTTTTTGTGCCAATGACCCGTTTGATTGTCAGGTGATTGCTATTAATCAATCAATCAATCAAAACCGCTTAGCTCTCCAAGAATCATAGGCCAAGCCCTCCTGTCACGTATCATTAGCTAAAGCTCTTTTCACGTTTTCATCATTTTCACTTCTCTCTCCAGCACTCTTCACCATGTGTTTATTGACCTGTCTATGTTTGTTGAAGAAAGTTTTTGTGGTTTAACACTTTTTTAATAGGATGGGGAAACCAGTCCCGTGCCCAACCCTCCTTAGTCGCTTTTTACGACATGTGTGGTAAGGAACAGTGTTACTGTTCTTTGCTCCCATTTTTGGGCCCCAGTAACACATGGGTGAGGGATATGAACCCCTTTAATTGTCAGATGAAAGCTATTGACCCTTTCTTGGACAAAAATGTAAATTTTAAATGTTATGGTATGTAGACGGACCCCCGAAGTTTCCATGGATCACAGGTTAAGAAACCCTGCATTAATGTGTATTCTTCTTCTTCTTGTGATCGCTTCTTTGATGTTTACACCGTCAGACGAGTTCTCATGATGAAATCGACCGTTGTCTGGAGTTTCTCTTTAGCTCCATACAGCTTTGAGTTTAGTGTTGAGTCATTGGGCCAGTATATCTTTCTTAACTGGTCATACAGAGGACAATCCTGTAGAACATGCTCAGCAGTTTGTTCGTTTAATCCACATGTGGACAGTGGTGAAGCAGACAATCGTAGCTCGTGCATGTTTTTTATTCAGTTTGTTATGCCCTGTCCTGAGGCGAAAAATGGTGATCTGTCCCTGCCGGTCAAGAGTGTGGTAGTCGTCGTTGGGTTGATTCTGTTCTCTTCTGATAGTCTGGATAACTCTCTTTTTCTCAAAGTATGTGATTTCATTATCTTCTTGTTCTCATTCTCCTCCCTTTTTAGCAAGTTTATCTGCCTTTTCATTTCCGGGTACACTACAATGGGATGGTACCCAGTGAAGTATGGTTTGCTATTTGGCAGCTACCTTGCTTAGTTCATTTCTCAGATACGGGAGTTTACCACTCTTGAGAGCTTGCAGGACAGACAGTGCATCTGTGAGGATGACTACCTGGTGGCAGTCAGAGTTGGTGTTATAAATCATATTTGCAGCTTGCTCTAGAGCGTGAACCTCAGCTGTATAGTTGGAACAGAATTTACCAGTGGGAATGTGCCTAGTCTCATAGTGGTTGTCAGGATATGAGATAAAGATACCGGCACCTCCATTCCTAACAGCATTAGTTGCTGATCCATCTGTGTAGGCATGTATCCATGATTGTTTGGGATAGCTTTCTTGGATCATACTCAATGTAGCAGTTCGTTTTTGCAGATCATTATACTCATATCCAATTGTGAGACCACTGATTGATGTATTAATTTGGAGGGTACTGCTGGCCTGTTCCCATGGTACAGGGTATAGGGTGGGCTTCAGCGGTGTTGTCTTCATGGATAGGTCTTCTTGATGCTGTCTTTTAAGTCTTTTTCCCCGATGCACAAAGCTGCTACGCTTTAGACGTCCCAATGCCAGATCATCTAGTCTTGCCTTCATTGGGTGCGTTGGCATACTGTTGTACTTTTCCATCTGGATCATGGTTTTTGTGTCTCTTCTATGGGACAATGTCTGTAATCCAGCAACTTTCTGCATCTCTGTTATTGGTGTAGTTTTCATGGCTCCTGTAATGAGCCTGAGAGCTTGATTTTGCACCTTGTCCAAAGACTGCAGATGTGAGTTAGCAGCTGATGACCATGCTGCTGAGCTAAACTCTAAGTGTGGTCTTATTACTCCATTATAAATCTTCTTTAGATTTCGTTCATTTGCTCCCCAGTTGGTACCTGCTAATTTTCTGAGTATGCCTAGTCGTCTTCGGGCCTTTCCTTCTGCATTTTCAATTTGCTTATTCCATGTAAGCCTTTGGTCAAATGTCACCCCAAGATAGGTGGGGTAGCTTTCTTCCTTGATCACGGTTGTCCCTAGGTGTATGTTAGCTGATTTGTCCTTGGGGGCGAGGGAGAACAGTGTTGTGGAGGGTTTGTCTGTGTTTATTGTGATAAGCCATTTCTCTGCCCATGACACTAGCATGTCTGCTGCCCGCTGCATTCTATAATTTGCTGTGGTGACATTTTCATCAGCGCACCAGAGTACTAGGTCATCTGCATATAAGGCAGCTTTAACTCCTGCAGGGAGATCTTTCACCAGGTCATTGATGTAAACAAGGAAGAGTGTTGGGGAAATTACTCCTCCTTGAGGTACCCCCTGATAGAGCAACACTTTTCTGCTCTGCAGACCATCAAGAGTGACTCTAGTTCTCCTGTTATGCAAGTATGACTGGATCCATTTCATCATGTTGCCTTGGATTCCACTTCTCCTAAGTTTTGCAATGAGGCCATCTTTCCACACCTTGTCAAAGGCCTGCTTGAAGTCGACCCAGATCGTTAGGACCTTTTTCTTCTCCTGGAAGGCATCTTCTATTGCTTGAGACAAGTAAGTAACTGGTCTTCTATACTGTAGCATTCACTAAATTCAGCTTGCTCAGGCACCAAGATCTGCTCAGACTCTAAATACCATTTCAATCTGTGGTTAACTTATCGCTCCATAGTCTTCCCAACACAGCTTGTGAGACTTATTGGCCTGTAACGTGCAGCTTTGGTCTTACATTTCTCTTTCTTTAGTATGGGTATTGTGATGGCTTCTCTCCATACTTGGGGTACCGTTCCTTTCACTCAGCTGTGGTTGAATATCTCAAGCAGTTTATTCTTTGCTGCTGAGCTCAGATTTATTAGCATTTCGTTGCTGATTTCGTCTGGGCCGGGTGACTTTTGGACCTTAAGCTTGGAAATAGCGTTCTGAAGTTCTCCTAGTGTGATAGGTTCCCTCATTGAGGCTGGTGTATCTGTCTGTCCCATGGTCACCCGCATTTCTTTCCTTATATCTCTCTGTTGGTCCATGTTAATGTTTAAGTTGCTTTCTGAACTGTATCTTCTAGCAAACAGGTCTGCACCTTTTGTTCCTCTGAGAATGTTGTCACCTTCATCCAATTTGATAGTCTGCATAGGCGAGGAACTCTCTTCATTTAGAGATTTAACTAATCTCCAAAGTTTCTTGCCGTCTTTCTCAAGGTTCAGCGATGCCGTTGTAGTTCTCCAGCTTTTCCGTTTTTCTTCTAGCTTTGTTCTCTGAAACTCTGCTTCAGCCCTTTTCCATTTGTTGTGCGCTTCAAGTGAAGCCTGAGACTCTGCGTCCTTTCTAGCTTTGTCCATAGCTTCCTGGCGTTCTTGGAGTGTGCTGGACCATTATGGTGTGTAGTTACACCGGAATTCTTTGGGAATGATTTCTTTTGCAGCTTGAAGTATGCATCTGTTGAAGTCTTTTACCACTTCATTAATGTCTCTGTTCTGCACCTTGAGGTCAGACAGCAGCGTATTCACCCGATGCCTGAATAAACCCCAGTTGGCTTTTTTTGTAATCCCATCTTGTAATGGCTGGGCCTGTATTTAGAGTTACACTGTGGATAGTGTAGCGAAAGGTTTTTCTGGTGTGATGATAGTGGTAGAGAAGAAGTAGAATCTCTCTCCAGAAAGTATGAAGTTCCAGTGCCAGAGAAGTACACTGGTATCACAGTTGAGTTACGGCTGTGAATACTCTGAGCTGGACAATAGATTTAGGCTTCAGAAGTATACTGTGCCACGTTCGCTATAGAAACCCTATGTGATAATATAATTAAATTAGAAAAAGTAACTCAAAATTTAAAAGTTACAAATTTACCAAGTCAAATGAGTACAATTTCATAATTTATTATGTACATTTATATATTCTTGTAATGAGAAACGGGTGTTGGAAGATGGTAAAATGTATGATTATTTATAGTTACAAATTAAAATAAATACTAGTAAAAAATATTGGAGGAATCTTCCAATGAATTTAGAACAGTCTGTCACAGTATATTTTGATATATCTATCTAGTCTCTAGCTGTTATCATCATCGACATTTGCTTTGTGTTCTGAGACACACTTGAATCAATAGACTGTCCTTCAGCCCGCCCTATAACTACGGGGGACTAAGGTGTTGAAGATTGGTTGACGACCTCTAGGCTTCATTTAGCAGGATCAACGGTCCTCAAGTCTTTAGTTAAACTTGATCATGAACTCGATCATGAACGGTCATAAACTTGATCAGGAACGATCATAAAACTCGATCATAAAAACCTGGAACAAAAGGTAATAGGTGGTCATGGTGTTCCAACAATCTCACCACCCACTGCTGTTCATGAGGCGACCATGTCTTCAGTGTTTGTATATAAATGAATGATTCATGGTAGTATGTTACAGAGATAGCATGATAAGATACTGTCCACTGTGCAGAATTAACAAAATACATGAATAAATCACATGTTATGATACATGGGTACGATATAACCTTTGCCTTCCACTTATGGATGCCAAGTCACTTATGTACTTGCTGTTATGTCGTAAGCTTCCAGGCAAGAACTAGCCATGATATATTTGGCTAACCAATTAATGGTTATGCTTCCTGACTGTACTGAAATTGACAGAGATACAACGGTAAAATACCTCCAAGGATAACATATAAGGATAAAAAACATAATGCGTAGGCTGCTGATGTACATGATCGCCTAGACCGCGGGTCATCACCCTCCATAAAAATTGACTTGCTAGACAGGAGGGGAACGGCGGATAAAAAGGAAAAAATATGACTGGAAAGATTGCGTGAGACTAGAAAGGCTAAGGAGACGCAATTGGGGGGGGGGGAAACGGAGAAAAGTCACGTTTCCCAAGTTGACATAAAAAGTAAGCAACTCGACAGAAGGGACCATAGATATGTTACGCCACAGTCATTTATTGGACGCTTTTGCGATACCAAGCCCTTGATTTGAATTCAGCGGCTAAACGCAGATGTTAGGAATATTACAAAAATTAAAAAGTACTTTTTTCTTAATATTAATGTTAGGAATATAAAAATTAGCTGGCCGGATGGCCTATTCTGAGCAGTGAACTAATATGTTCTTAATTTTACAGACGGATAGATAATATTGAAGATAATGACAAAAGACAGTGTAGTTTACATCATCGACAGACTGTATTGAATCTAAAAGTGTCGCTATTTTGCACAAAAAAACACGACCTCGAGACGCAGGTGTTCAAATCTACTTGGTATGGAGGAGAGGGGATATTGTGGTGGCTGTGTCTAAAAAATAACTTTTAACGACAAAATTTTGGAGGGGAGAGAAAGGTTGGTTCAAAAATCAAGTACATTTTGTAGAAACACAAGTAGAGACGGACAGACTAACAGATAAACATCCATACTTGACTGAAGCATGACTGAAATGACTTTAGTGTAGGAAATTTGAAATTCAAATAAACCTAGGCAGTGATTGGCCACAGACAAGCATATTGTCGGCGCTTAGACGCGGATTTGGGGTCATTTCTCAATAGTTGTTCAGTGATAGACACAGATTTTAAAGTGTGGTGATTTCCATATGAAAGAAAGTGTAAGAAGTTTAGGGACGCCATACTATAGCCAGCAGCTCAGCTGAGTTTTGCTAGCAATTCTGTGTTATTTATTCATAATCTGGTGAGATTGAAATTATTTCCTTATATATTTTGAATATTGTTTCATGTTCGAGTGATTTGATACTGCCATATCGAAATCTAGCCTTACAAACAAGTAGGGATTTGCTCTAGACCCCCCGCCCAAGTCAGGGTCTAGGGACCAACAATGTACATAAACTCCAGCAAGGGTTAGGCAAGACAGATCAAGTGTTGAGAATAATGAAACATATTACCTATCCTCTTTTAGGGCAGACAACTAATAAATATTTTTCAGAATCTATAGTCTGGGAGGATCTATCTGATGTAAACCCACCATGGTAAATGTGCTGTTTGGTCAGAGAGATCTGACCTGTCTGTATGATGTGGTTGTTGTGTCAGTGTTGTGTCCAGACGTGGGTAGAGAATAGATTTTGACACATGGCCCATACTTTGATTGCAGAGCTGTGAGTTTCTGTTGTCAACCAAGCAGTGTCTATTCAGTTGGTGACTTTACTCGAGTGTATCTGTGCAGTACTTGTGACAGAGACCACCATTATTGCCCGCCAGCACGGAGAGGTGGGACCACAAGATTTCAGCACCAGTGCTACAACTACAAGATGAGTGAGCCTCTGGTCTGCTGGACATTCACCAACACCGTTTAGTTACTAATACCCCATAAAAATTCCCACCATTTTCTGGACACTGTGTAGTCAATATAGACAGGTGTGATGAGGCCACCCCAACAGCACAAACATTAAATATCCTCCCAAGTAGATGACTACTAGAACATTTTAATAAAACTAACTAGTATAGTACATATATATGTACACTATTGCATTTATGATATAATATTCCATGCATTTCTTTCATAATCTCTAAATCCTTTTAAGTTCTGGTCAATCTAAAAAATTGATCCAGAACAAAATAAATGTAATATAATTCTATCAAGAAATTTTACACACGTGAGTTAGTTCAGTGTATTTTAACATTTATTAATATTATTAGTCTTGTTAAATATCTGTGGGTATATCTATAACCTATTACACCACACTACATATCATAACCCTAGACACTTTACGTAGCCACATTCATTAAAAAAATTAAGTGTGAGGTCGTAGTGGTAGCAAGAAAGGCCTTCTGACAATTCTCAACTACATTTTATCTCAGGAGCCTTCACAGCTGGCCTCATACATTACATTTAGTAATATCACCATCATACAATACCATCAAACACCACTACACTGACAATGCCGGTGGAGGTTATCTCTGGTTAGCGTCATTCCCTTTTTATTATATCTGATACAATCAAATCGTAAATAAAATCTGAAATGAAATGATGTTAATCATACATATATCTTAAATAAACTTACATACCCTCTTAGGATTAATAAGCTCATGGTGAGGCTGTATTGGTTGACGTTAATCTGCCCTGCATGCAGCGTGAAAAAGAACTTTTCTTGCAGATACTCTCTTCCAGTTTCTCACTCTGGCTTCTGGATTTGGTGTGTGTGATTTTTCAACGCGCCGCTCTGTCCTTATATTTGGGTATCCTCCCATACGAGAAAGCACCTCCTGAAGTCCGATAAAATTTTCGTTTTATCTCCTGGTTTGAGGCGATCTGTGCTTTTTCTGTACTTGTTTTCTCTTCTTTTCACTACACACTTATATCCTTCCTTCTTTCCTAGGTGTCCTTTCATTTTCCCCATATGAGGTTTCATTCTATCTAAGTTTTATCGAAATCCGTTTAGGCATGTAGTTATAATAAATTTTTAAAGATTATTAGCTAACTTTTAGCAGATGTGATGACGATGAAAAATGTTAATTATTTTTAAAACTATTTATATTTGAATAATATCCTTTTGGATATTATTCATACTCTATCTCCTTTGGTGAATTATTATTATTTTAATATATTCCAACCAGGCGTGCTCTTGTAGCTTTAAATTTTCTTTCCTGTAAATGCAAACTTTTAAAGTCGGCCATTCCTATATTAGCTATTTCCTCATTCTTCAATACCGTCCGGCTAAACGTAATTCACATTTTTCCGCCTTCTTCAAACTTCAAAGCAAGATCTGTCGCGTGTTATCCCTGCGCGCTGTGTGTGTGTGGGTGTGTGTGTCGCGTTACACATTTTTTCACAAACAAAGCAAGTGGTACCAAATCTCGCTACAGACAGTAAGAAAGATAGGGCGATGGTCGCTTCCTCCTGGTTGGTCTACTACTTCTCTACTTATGAGTCCAGCTATATCTGGGTTGGCGAAGGCAAGATCTGGAGTTGAAGTTGTGTGCCATCTTCTGGAGTAGAAGGTACGAGTATCTGTGGCAGTATTGACTAGGATTAGGGAGTGGTCATCTTGCCATGTTTCAACCTCTTCACCTCTGTGATCTAGATGGTTATAGCCCCAGCTCTGGGAGTGACTATTAAAGTCTCCAACTGCTATAAAGTTGGCGGCTGGTACCTGTATAGAGCTGAGACTCGGGGGTTTGTTGTTTGGACAGAATAGTTCAGAAGTTCTATTTCCATCTTGTCTACCTTTAGCTGCAACAGCTGATATTCTGCTCCATCCTTGTAAGTTTTCCTTATATGTGCATGAATGTTATTCCTTGCAACAGTAAGTACTCCTCCTTTTCGTCTATCTTGTCTGTCGGATCTGAAGCATTGATATCCCCTTATTTTAAAAGTTTGATCTACTTTCAAGTGAGTCTCTTGGATATAGCAAACACGTGACTTGCATCTCATACAAGATGTTTTCCAGCTCCATCTTTTTCCTGTATCCAGCTTGTTTGCTGTTCACTCCCTCTGCATTCCAGTGCATTATGACAAGTGGCACTCTGGGTTTCTCTCTTTCTGTTTTGTTTTGGTCAGTAGATCTCCTCCGCCGTCTCCTGACTCCACAAGACGGTCTAGAGGGTCCTCCAGTAGCTGAGGATGGGCTCTGTCGAGGCTCAGATCCCGGCACTGCACCTGCCTGGTGAAGCTTCACAGGGCGAGCACCAGCACGAGATTTATTTGACGGTGTACTCATCCACAGAAAAAGAACGAGTTGCGTGATACTGTGGTTTACGGTGCGCCTTCTGGCCCAGTATAGACGAATTCAGCACCTCCTAAATGGGATAGTGGGCTCATCCCTGTCCCAACTGGCTTGGAAAATGATTTCGCCTGAACCTCGTCTGCTATCCCATCCAGCTTCCCGCTAGGGATTGAAACCCTAACCTTCAGCTGGATTACCGGGGAGAACAGGGTCCGCCACTTGTAGGTGTGGTAGGCTTGAGCATGGGAGGCTGAGACATTGTGAGTCTTATGTTGCGCATCATTCCCCATGGACCCCATTAATATGTCAAACGAGCAGTGGCGTAGCATATGATTACGTTTCCACGGGCGTTGTACTAGTAAAACCAGTACAGCTAGTGGTACACCATATGTTTTCAGTTGGTACACGACATGTTTTCAGATGGTACACGAGATTTTTCAGTTGTTACACGACATGTTTTCAGCTGGTACACGAGATTTTTCAGTTGGTACACGACATTCTTTTCAAATGGTACACACGATGTTTCAGATGGTACACGATATGTTTTTAGATGATACATGAAATGTTTTTAGATGGTACACAAGATGTTTTCAGATGGTACACGACATGTTTTCAGAGGGTACAGGAGATTTTTCAGATGGTACACGAGATGTTTTCAGATGGTACTCATCTACTTCTTCTCCTTATACTCTATCACAGGATTTACTCCCCTTGCTCTGCAGTGATGGTCCAACAGTGGCAAAAATTCAGAGTATCTACTGAGGGTCTTCAAAGTTGTCTACCTTTCGCTCAAGATTACTCTTATCAGAGATGTGAATTAAAGAATGGTGCTTCAGTTCTAGGGAGCCTCATATGAATTTAGAGAAATCAAGTACTACGGCTGATAGGATCCAGGCCGTGTAAACTTTGTATTTTTCCTGACCTTCTATGAGTTAGGATTTCACTCGTTCTGATGAGGCCCCAAACTGATTTAACTCAGTAAAATATTACTTAAATAGCTCTGTTATAAGTATTTAAAATGGCTGAGACATACGGGTGCAAGTCCACTCAAAAAATGACTAAATCAAAAATAAATTTGTATATTTACAGATAAATTGAATAATCAATTTTCGTTAACAAATGTAAAAGACAGAAGGGTGGGGTTAATTTAGAATTCCCTCACTTTAAAATTTCCTCACAGGTGATGGTATTATGTAGAAAGCTGTTTAATAGAGAGTTCACTTGGCAGCTTTGAATTGGTCCTTAGCTGCCTGTAGGATGTCGGTTGGTTTCTGCTCCAGCTGATGCTTATTGTTTGTAGGTTATGGACTGGTTCACTCTCGTCACAGATCAAGTCTGGTGGCAGCAATACGTCCCTCGTAGTTTTGTGGGGTAAATGCGAAGATGGCACAGCGTCTGTTTTTACCCGTCTGCAGTAGGTGGTCTACCCGTTGGCTTGTCACACCGATTACGGAAACAACGGCAGATGGATCTATTTGTTGTTGCCCTAAAGACGCCGCTAGGCGTGATGGGAAACTACAACAGAGAAAATCAATCTGCTGTTGCCCTTGAGACGCCACAAGGCGTGATGGCCTCTGACTGCTTGGTCGGTCTTTGGCTAAGGACGGAAGAAGAAGAAGAAGTAGGTGGTCTAGCTTTGACTGCAGGCCACTTATACCATTCACTTGTTCCACAGATAGCTCCACTTATCCTTACCACCGACTAGTATCATGAAATAATAGAGAAACACAAACCCTCCTGAGTATTGGGTTTTCTGACACAAAATCAGATGCGGCCCCTCCCCCCCTTGTTCCATTTTTTTTTCATTCCACTATCCCAACTGCCTCAGAACTTTACCCTATCTGATCATTAATGTTAATCCCAGTGAGCAGAAAACATCCATTGCATTTATATTGAACTTGTTTACTTTTACATTTGCACTGTTTGAAAAGGTTAATATAATAAGTAAGCACTTCAGTTCTATCATCATCCACTCCCTGTTCCATCTGGATCTTGGGGGGACTACCGCTGCTTTTGGTTCTCTATGAGAAACCCGCATAAAACAGTCACCAGCTCTTGCAGTGGTGGTTCATGAAATCATCATTCTATATGCTGAGGTTGCCTGCCTTGTATGACTTGGACATCCACTAGCAATTTTCACATGGTAATAATGCAAAATAACTAAGATGGTTTGACCATTTCTGCAGAATAGGAGAAGATCGGCTACCACGACAAGCATGGCAAAAAAAACAGCCAGGAATCCAGACCCCCAGGACGACCCAGAGTCCGCTGGGAGGACAACATTAGACAATCTTTGAAAGACCGAGGCCTAGAATGGAACCAGGCCAGGAGGAAGACAGCCGATAGGATAGTCTGGCGCTCTCCCTCCGAACCTCTACACCCCACGGTAGAAGGGGAACAACTAAGTAAGTAAGTAAGTAATAATGCAAAATAAAGAATTTAAAATGTACAACTCACAACAAATTCGTGGGCAATTCAGACTTCTGGCTCAGTGAAATAGTTTCGGCAGCTTGATTAAGATGCCTCTTACACATGGTCTGGGGTGTTACTTTACAATAGATTCCCACTATGACTTAGCGTTCAGGTTCCTAGGATTCCGGGCTTTCCGTATTAATAAAGGTCGAGTTGTCGTTGTGTAAATTCAGAAGATGTTCAAAACACGTTGCCCGGTCTTTTAATAGTGGAATCTTGATCCTATTCCTTATTCTGGCTTATCTGGCTGTCTTCTTGACGAGTTGAATTTCACAGTGTGGTAAACTCACAAGGCGCTAAATTATAAGGCAATATTCGGCCCACATCCAGACTGCTACGATATGACAAGGCTCTAATCAGAAATGTTGTATTTTTACATCTCAAATGCCAAGTCAATCACATGCAAGATGCGTATATTTCCCCTTCTCTCACGAAAAATACCGCCGTAACAAACGCAAAAATAAATGTGTTGTTTACAAGTCACCATATATGGTATACCAGCTTCCGTCTATTATCGATCATGTTTACACTAACGACTTCATAATCTCTCACAGTTAATCTCTTTCAAGATGGATAATTATTCTCTGACCCGTCCTGTCCGGAAATAGTTATCTCATTTACCCGGTCTTAGCCAACAATCAACAAACTGGTCAGACAGAACTATTATCAAAGACAATCGACTGTGGTCATCCCAAGGTTGTTTACTCACTAGTTCAGTCACTCCCCTGCACTGCACTTGTCAGGTGTGGCAGGAAATGTGCAACACATTAGTAAACCACACTTCTCTCTACAGATCCCAGGTGTCAATATGGGTTCAAAGGAAAGTGATTGATTACCCTAATCAGCAAAAGATGGTCACTGAAGTCCCGACATGACAAGAATTAAGGGAAGGGAGTGTAAACAATAATTATGTACAGAAAATAAGATATAGCACAATAATGTCGGCGACAAACATGAATGCTAGGAATAGAGAACGGACAATTCTGTCAGACACTCTCGTACGTCTACTTGAATATTTTCAAACAAAGTAGTGGTAGGCTTCAGGCTATTTGAATCTCCAAAGAGTTTTTTTTTTTTTTTCGAAATGGTACTGGTGACGGCCAAATGTGTTTTCTCTGTTCCTCGTATGTTGGATATCTTTGAAGCAGACGTTCAGCAGTCATTTTATAAGTGTCTTTAGCTTGTTGAATAGATGGTATTCCAATCTGTTGTGACCTGTGCGGAGTCTGAAGATTATCACGAGATGCGTTCAGATGGTGCTGGACAGAAAAAATGTATTTTTTTAACGGAAAATTTCACTAATGCATTGTTTCCATAGAGCTCCATGAAGATTATCTTCGTTATCAGTTTCATAATTTTACTTTCCGCTCCTTGTGGAGCACGGAGCCGCCATCAAGCATTCACACGCTCGTATAACAGTGGTTTCTATAGCAATTTGTTTTTTCACATGAATAGGTTGCCAGCCCGATGCCATCTTATGTCGCATTGTACGACATGCATGTGGGTGCAATAGTGAGTTTCTTTCTTTGTCTCTTCAGAGACTTTCGGGAACTGCAAGAGTCTTTATGAGTACAAGCCGTCAACCTTTCACGCCAGTCTCCCCCCCCCCCCCAACCCCGTCCCGTGCCATCTGCTTAAAGCCCTTCCATGTGTTCTTTATTCCTTTCATTTATTCTACATTTCCCTTCTTCATGTGTTTTTTAATCTCCCTCTGCTTCTTTTACCATGGGCTATTCCAGAACAAAGACTGCCTGGTTATGCTATCACACAGAGTTTTATTTTAACCGTGTGTCCTCTCAGTCGCCAACGTCATTTTTTCTCTCTCTCTTATTTTGGTCTTCTGGTTCTTGCCATTCTGTTTCAGTCCTTCTTTTCTAAACAAGCAACCATTTGTGAGAATTACTAATAATATTCATTATAGTGTGTGCTGTTCGCGGAAATTTAAAAAAAAAAAACGTGAAATTAACCTGCACATTTGATAGGTGTGACGATATTCTAAATACAATAGCTAAATTAAATAATATTATAGTGCATAAGTCAAAAATAAGATAGAAAATAAAATTTGAGTCAAGCGTCTTCTTCCCCACGCCAGCCGGTATGCGGGTTTTGATAAGCCTAATAGCCGAATGAAGGGTACTGTCTTTTCAAATTCGTCCTTGAGATTAAATGTAACACTTTTGCAAGTTCAAGACGACAGAGTGATAGAATAAAAGAAAAGGAGGGGAGGGAATGGAAAGACAGAACCTAGGTTACGCCGTCAGGCGTTGATTTCAAAAAGCCAACTCGAGCGACATAGCCTTGGGCGATTTTCAAATTACGATACAAAAACTAAAAAATGTTCGTCAATTTGGTCACGCAGACAGCCTTAGTTCTTATAAAAAATGATGTAATTCTAACAGACTACGGACGATTCTCGTTTTTAGTTTGAAAATAGTTGTAAGAAGAATTGAACAGGTGGCAGTTTCAAGATTTGAACGACTAACATAGAAAAAAATATGGAATTATGAACCATAATACATAGAGCCATCAAAATTATATATTCGGATGCCTTATGATTTCCTGAGCAATAATATGGTGTCAGTTACGCACTAGTACAATAAATAACCAAGATATTGGCAAAAATACTATGTATTGTAAGACGGACTGATGAAAACAAAAATCATGCCTGCTTATTTTTTTCATAGCATGTTTTGAAAAAAGCTTTTGGGGAAATAAGGACTAAAAGGTACCTGTAATTTGATTGGCGGTAGTTTAAAGGAAGGCGAGATAGGATTGGTTGACCTAAAACTAAAAATATATTTGCAGTAGTAAACATAGTAGTTTGAGAGTTTTTTTTTTTTTTTAATTTGATTCAAAATAAATGAGTTCATGGTCCCATTGGCCCATACATTATATATTATCGGAAACGTAGACTGCTCGTTGCCATTTTTGAGAAAATTTATTTTCTGATGAACAAGGAGCGATGAGAGCAGGCTGGTGCTTTTCAAACCTATAGAAAGCAGTCTGGACAAGGCAGATCTAAAGTGTGCCATAAATTGTTTGCCAGTCATCGTTCGCTTGTGTATATTTCATTGAAATTTGTGGTAAGATTGATTTTATTAACCTTTTATTTGAAATGGGTTAAAATAAAGTTTGAATGTGAGATACTGCAATACGACTGTAAGTAAGTGGGTCCATGGCAGACTTAGGCAGAGCCTAGAGATTGATCCATCATATGATAGACTATCAGAGAGGTGTAGTACTACAAGATTATATATGATTGTCATCAAGGAGCATAACACCTATACTATGGTATGGAAAAAGATTACTGCTGGAATTGCAGAGGCGTTGTAACCATTAGGGGAGAGGAATGCTAGTATACATTGTCACCTAAAAATATAATGGTAAAATAGGTTGTCATAAAGAGCTGACCCTATTTGTTTGTTTGTACTGTGCCTGTAATTAATTGTGGAATATTATTGTATACTTGTTATAAAGAAGGACGCATAACCTTCTTATTTCAGGGTTTTTTGGTACTGACATTAACGTAGTACCAGGCTCGTGGAAACTGTTCGATTCCTGACACTGTTTGCATATTTCGGGCACCAGCTGGATGTCATTGCCTTTCAAGAAGGGAAACAGATTGTCCAGCGAGCCTATGAACAGATCTACTGGTGTTATCCTTCGAAGATAAGTGCCTGTTCTGCACCAGGAAGCTCAACCTCTAGTTTAAAATAAAGACTGTGAATTCGTTCGTTTATAATAAAAAAAAAAATCCACCAGTGTCAAATGAAAAGAAAACAAACAATAGTGCGTGATGTTAACCAACAACCTACCATTGTATACCAGTATTAACCTAAGTTAGAAAACTACATCTACACACTTATAATATAATAACAGTTGTATTATGGACAGAAGATCCATGGTGTTATTTAATTGATGTAAATAATTCTTTTGATTTCACTTTTGATTGTCAGTCCTGATTCAAAACAAACTAGAACCAGGACAATAAATTGTAAACAATTTAACTTTTACCCAAAATTCAACCACTGACTTACTAAAGATAGTCTTTTAAAGTGTAGTTTGTGTGTGATTGTCGTAGTACTGTTGTGTTGGATAATAAAATAATTGTTTATATGTTTAGTTGGTTAATGCAACATTACACTACATATTCATAACCCTAGACACCAAACGTAGTCATCATACATGCTAGTCAAAGAATAAGTCTGAATGAGATCATAGAGGTGGTAGCAGAAAGGTACCCTGTAAACTTACCATCATATTTGTTATATTCAGGGACCTTCACAGCTGACCTCATTCAGTACACTAAGAGTACATAACAACATTTCTTAACATCAAATCCACCACAATAGGAATGGAGTAATTTTTATTTTTTTTTTTGACATGGAAGTCTGCGAAACCGTACGGTCATATCTGAGCGGTAAAAAAAAACGTAGTGGAGCATTAATAATTGCAATAAAATATATGTTGTGACTTTTGTGAAGTAATACCTTTATTTGCGTGTCCTGCATCGTGCCTTAAAAATCGGCATAAATTATACTGTCGCTGATTCAAAATCGATTATGTTTCAGGGATCATTCAACCGGATATGCTAATAGTGTATTAACGTGCTTATCTGGATATTGTCTGGGTCGACATGCCTTCCTTATGTGTTATGTCTGTAAAGGAATCATTTGTTGATGAAACAGATGAATATATTGCCATCAATTATTGTGCAAATATCTTCCAGTCAGAGCTTTCTAACTCTCATGCCACTGAGTGTTGGGAAATAAACATTTGAAATCAAACTTCTCACAGGATGGACTGACGTACAGAGATGTACACAACATGGATTCAATAAATAAACTCGGCCTGGACGATCTAAAGGTTTTTCCAAATAATAATCTACAACAGAGCGAACTGTAAACATTTCACATCAGGCTTCAGTCCCTGACATTACACGTTCAGCATCTTCAGTCATTGCCTTTGTCATTCATACTGCCCACATTTCCGTTGTCGGCCTTTTCTAATATAAACTGCAGCTAAACTGCGTGTGCTTTAACTTTATCGCCATGGATACCTAAGAGGCTAAACTGCCTCAGAAATACACAACTTCTGAATAAAGTGACATCCGCACACAATTAAAATTGACACCTTGTCCTTCTGCCGGCTCGACCACAGTCCACAATCCAACTGACGTCACACTTTCACTCTGACGTCATCCTTAACAACGCATATTTTATTTCTTTCATAAAGACTGCACAACGGTAATGGAAGGAACCCTCTATCGGAAAAACCCGAAGTCTTCAATGATCGTGTGCAGCTGTTCAACAAAGAAGCATTTGTTGATGAAAGGTGAATAAATTCCTATAAATTATTGTGCTAGTATCTTCCAGTCGGAGCTTTCTAACTTAAAAATCGGCATAAAGTATAGGCTAATGCCACTGATTCAAAATCGATTATGTTTCGGGGATCATTCAACCGGATATGCTTATAGTGTATTAACGTGCTTATCTGGATATTGTCTTGGCCGACATGCCTTCCTTATGTGTTATGTCTATTAAGGAAGCATTTGTTGATGACACAGGTGAATAAATTCCTATCAATTATTGTGCAAACATCTTCCAGTCGGAGCTTTGAAACTCTATGTCACTGAGACCAATGCGTATAAATCTGTTGGAAGCTGGCGTTTGGCAAAAGCATAACCACACAGGTTTAAAATAATATACGTAAACACATAACCAATGTCGAAAATGGAGACAAAATATCTTCATCGGCAGGTACGAAACAAGAAAAAACATTAATAAAGGTCGTTCTCTGTCTTTCTCATCATTTTCATTTCCGTCTCTTGTTGTCTTCTTCGTGTTTTTTTTTTTATTGGGTCTACTTTTTATTCTCATACCCTATTGATTTTAGAACAAGGACTGCCTTGTAACGCTATCGATAGGTTTCCTCAGTGTGTGTCCTATCCATCGCCAGCGTCTTATTCTTATCTAATTTTCTACTGGTACTTCTGTGGTTCTTGTAATTACAGTAGTTCCACACTGGTGATCTTGTAGGTAAACAGTTAAGTCATAAATTTGTAAATGAATGTTATATGTCTTCTATTTCCTTTATTAATTCTTCAACTCTCTGCCAAGGTCTTAGTTACCCCCACTTCCATGGGCAGATTAAGGGTAATGAATGATGTACATCCACATTTTATTAGTTCATCCGTTTCATTCCAGTTTCGTGCGGAGTGCTGGTCTTAACCACAATAACGCCACTCCTTCGCGTTCAAGGTATTTCCATGTCTTCATTATAACTCTCATCGGAGCCGGCTCATTAGTGGTTCGGCCACACCGGTCACCATCTTGGGGGCGCCGAAATAAAAATTATTTCAAGCGGAAATTAAAGGGTTTTTTTTTTAAATTTTAATTTCCCTCCTTTTAGTGACGTGCGCTCCGTTCAACCTAGAGACTGGGTCCGTCGCCGCATGTTCAAATATTAAAGACCTGGCGTTCAGGAATAAGTATAGTAACTGGAAATGACAGAGTGTTTCAGTTCAAAAGTATGAAATTGACCCTCATGACAGAGCAGTACAGTACGGGAAATGTGGGGAAGTGAGTGGGGGCGGGGAGCACCCAAACGAAACCTGGCACCACCTTGAATAATCCCTAGATCCAGCTCTGTATCTGTATATCTGTCACCAGTTCCCTACTCCAACGTGTTGTTTAAATCTTTCTCACATACTCTTACCCTGGGGATGCCAGAACAAGTAACGCCTTGTTGGGCTATCACCTGGTTTCTTCAGTATGTATCCTATGCTCCAATAGCGTCTTCGTCTCACATTTTGTTCCGCTGGCTTTTCCCACCAGTTTTGCATCACTGTTCTTGTCATACCATTTAGTTTTCATTCCCTTTGTTTTGCACAAGCATTCTTCTTCTTCTAGCTTTCTGGTTGTCGTTTTTTAGTTGCTATCCGTGTATTATTTTGGTCCAAAACAGAGGTTGGTCCGAAATAGAGGCTGGTCCGAAATAGAAGCTGGTCCGAAAGAGAAGCTGGTCTGAAAGAGAAGCTGGTCTGAAAGAGAGACTGCTCTGAAAGAGAGACTGGTCCGAAAGAGAGACTGGCCTGAAAGAGAGACTGCTCTGAAAGAGAAGCTGGTCTGAAAGAGAGACTGGTCCGAAAGAGAGACTGGTCTGAAAGAGAAGCTGGTCTGAAAGAGAAGCTGGTCTGAAAGAGAGACTGGTCCGAAAGAGAGACTGGTCTGAAAGAGAGACTGCTCTGAAAGAGAGACTGGTCCGAAAGAGAGACTGGTCTGAAAGAGAAGCTGGTCTGAAAGAGAGTGGTCCGAAAGAGAGACTGGCTTGAAAGAGAAGCTGGTCTGAAAGAGAAGCAAAGAAAAGTCACCTACCAGGCAATTCGTAGAAGGCAACGCAGGCATAGGGGCCGGCTAGCCCATTATTAGATGCAGAAAAACGTGTTTTTAAATAAAAAAGGTAAAGGTATTCCCACAACAGTCAAGTCAGTCCTATTGTATGGCTCTGAAACATGGACAACAACAAAAACAACAACCAAAAATATGGGTTGTTTAAGGCCTATGCTCCTTGTGGAGGTGAAAGGTCACGATAATAATGACGATTTCAAAAAACAGATATTGTCGTTGGGGAGTGAAGAGTTAGAGACGTCAATCTACTAGGTCAAGCTTTTTATGAGCATTTTCTTTCCTTGTTGCCTTTGCATTCCTTAAGTCAAGTGCTGAGTCAGTTACCCATTTAGACCTGGGTAACCTGATGTATGGCGCTATCAGGTTTTCGATCCCGGAACCTGGTATTTTCGCCGCGAGAGGAGAGGGCTCTGATCACTCTGCCAATCGGACGCTCATATTAACAGCTTAAAGCCAGGCGAAAAAGTCTTTAATATTTGGACACGCGCCTTTATATAACCAACGGACCCTGTGTCTAGGTTGAAAAGTTGGGGCTTCCAAATTAATGTAAACAAAACAGTAGGTATGATATTCAGCAAAGGAAATTTTTTAAAAATAAAAAAAAATCAATATAACCATTAAAGGACAGAAAATATGTACCTCCTCAACAACTAGATTTCTGGGCATGACTTTAGATAAAAAACTAAATTGGAATAAACATATAGACAATTTAGTAGAAAGCTGTAGGGGACCCCTAAATATACTAAGGATAGTAAAAGGTAATGGATGGGGGGGGAGCAATAAAATAATGCTTATGTTCTACAAGTCTTTCATCAGGGGGAAACTAGATTATGCCAGCATAGTCTATGACTCAGCTGCAGCTTCTAACAAAGCAAAACTAGACAGAATTCAAAATGCAGCCATGAGAACCATTGCTGGTGCATTTATATCAACACCAGTAGAAGCACTAGAAGTAGCTCTTGGCATACCGCCCCTTGGTCTAAGACGGAAAGAACTACGATTAAATTATTGGAGTAAAGTAGCACAAGAATGACCCACCCAGCACATAAAGCATTTGTCAAAAATCAACCAAGTGTTCTGACGTCCCCTTAAATAAAGAAATCCAACAGGGTGGAGAACTATAGAAGATCTAACACAGTTCAAATAACTATCAAACACAATCAATAATAGTAATAAATATAGAAGCACAATACCACCCTGGGAACTAAAAGCACTAATCATAGACTACACTTACTGAAAAGATTAAACAGAACATAGAAGATAACAGAAAGTAGACATTCATAAATCAACTAACAAAAACAAAGTCTGGCTGTCCTACACTAGAGTAGTGATACCACAGTGGGGAATTAAAAAGAGTTACAGTGTAACTGGAGGGGCTTCGATTTTTACCGCGGAGATGGTAGCAATTCTAAGAAGTTTAGAAATAATCGAAGATAATCCGCCAGAAGAAGTAACGATTTTTACACACTCACTACAAGCACTAGAACACCCAGGTAAGTGTAGCCGGCCAGACATAAAGGAAGAAATTCTAGCAATTAATACATCACTAGGAGACAGAGGATGTAGTGTGAGGCTAGTGTGGGTTCCAGCACACATAGGTATAGCTGGTAACGAGATGGCAGACCAGTCTGCCAAAAATGGAAGAATAAGTAAAAGCAATATAAGTGCAGGACTTGGAATATCGGAGATTAAGAGCCAAGTGAAGCTAACCATAAATGAGGAATGGAAAACAACATGGAAGGACAGTAGTAAAGGCAGACACGCATTCAAACTTCTAAAAGAACCAACAAAAACATGCCAGGTCAGAGAAGAATTAAAGGTACCATCGAACAAAAAGCTGTGGCGTCTCCGTCTCAGTGCAGCATACTTTATGATAGAGGAACCACACTGCCAAGAATGTCAGGAAGAAAATGACATAGACCACTACCAGATCCACTGTAAAAAGTACGAACCACAAAGGCTTGAATTAAAAACCTACTATAGAAATCACAATATAGACATGACAAGGGATAAGGTTTTAAGTATAGATGCCCCAGGGGAAGCCCAATCAATACTTAAACAATATATACATAAAACAAAGGAAAATATATAAGGTTAATAACCGTGACAATATTGGTAATAATAACAAAAATAATACTTCAGAAATGACATTCAACCAAATAGAAATTAAGCAACAAAAACTAACAAATCATTAATAAATTTAAAAAACAACAAAAACAAACAGAAAAATTAGCAAACTTATTAACTGCTCAAAGGACAAGGAAAGACAACGAGGTTTAAAAAAACACCAACTCAAAAAGAACAAATACTAATACAAATTAAAACCAAGTGCAAAGGACAATAGTTATCTATATATAATGCAAAACTGACAATAAAATGACAAATACTAATATAAATTAAAACCAGCAACTGCAACAGACAATAGTTATTTAAATTTAATACAAAATTAGAAAATTAAATGACACTTAATACCCCAATTATAACCAATTTTCAGGTTGAACAGCGTAGACCAAGATGGAACGAGAAGAGGCAATAACGGTCAGCTGTTAAGCGCCCGTTCTCCACCCATCACCTTTTAAAAACAACAACAACAACAACATCTAGGTTGGAGGGAGCTCGCTTGTGCGTGAATAAATGAATACGTGGCTTTCGTAAACCACATTTTAAACTATTCATTCATTCATACAGTAATACAAAATAACAAATCATCCACACCTGCACACAAATGACTGCTTTGTCAAACACCATGAGGCAAAATAGTTTCATTTTAACAATGATAGGGCAATTGACAGTGTATATAGTTTATTTTCATATCTTGTGCGTTTATTCTAAATGTGCCAACAAATTTCCAAACTGCATGTACTTAAACATGAAAATGGTTTTAGAGTTCTTACTTACTTACTTAGTCGTTCCCCTTCTACCGTGAGGTGTAGAGATTTGGAAGAGAGAGCGCCATACTATCCTACGGCTACTTTTTCCTGGCCTGGTTCCATTCTAGTCCTCGGTCCTTCAGAGATTGTCTAATGTTGTCCTCCCAGCGGACTCTGGGTCGTCCTGGAGGTCTGGATCACTGGCTCTTAGTTTCCCATACTTGTCGTGGTAGCCGATCTTCTCCCATTCTGCAGACATGGCCAAACAATCTTAGTTGGGACTGTTCTACTTGGGCCTGCAGGGGTTGGGTTTTTAAGGCCCTGACGTATCGTCTGGTTGCGGACCATTTGGAGTTCTACTTTAAAATGTTATTTCAAATTTTTTACGTGTCGCCCTCCCTTGCACGGATCAAACGTGGATCTGCCTTGACTTAAGTCTCGTAAAATTCGGAGTCTGGTAATTTTTTTTTACTGACTCCGACTCAACTAAAAAATGACCGACTCCATGACCTCGACTCCGACTTCACAGCCCTGGTTTCTACATATTCCCTTCTTAGTGTAAAGGCATCTAGGGTATGTGCAGTTTTGGTTGATATTGAAGGTATGTCTGTGGAGTTCCTGGAGTCTGTCATGACACAAATAAAGAATATAGCAACTGGTCTCTCACAAATGTCGTATAAAGCGACTGTTATGAGGCTATGCACGATATTGACGTTTTCTTCATGTGAAACAATGCTACGTAGACCACTGCGCTCGAGCATATGAATTCATTGGTGCAGGCTTCCTGTAAGAAGGACCAGCTGTAGTGGGGGCTCCATGCTCCATGAGGAGCTAAAAGGAAAATGATGATGATGACATGATGATGATGACCTGACGATGATGACATGATGATGATGACATGATAATGATGACATGATGATGATGATGACCTGATGATGATGTTGACCTGATGATGATGATGATGACATGATGATGACATGATGATGATGATTATGCCATGATGATGATGATATGATGATAACATGATGATGATGACATGATATGATGAAGATGGTGATGACATGATGATGTTGACGACATGATGATACTGATGATGTATGTGGCAACGTGCATGAAAATCACTATCTCTGCCAGGGAATGTGGGGTACTTTAAATCCGTAAAGATATGCCTCAGAGCACATGGCAATGAGAGTTTATGTCCGTTAATACATAAACTTTGGGGGTCGGAGAGGCTCACAGGTATGGCGTCCGTCCCTAATTCTAAATGTACTGGGTTTGCTCTAAGCACAGGGAGTATAACTGATGGAAATATTTTCAGAATCAGTGGATCCTAATGATGTTACACTTCCCCGTGATCTCCTGGGTAGTGAGATGGGATGCCTGGCCTTCTCGGATAAAGGCGAAAATATAGAAGGTCCCGTGTGAAAGTTGCGCTCGTTAACAATCCATCGGCAGTTGGACATCGTAAAGAGTAGGTCATGCGGCCGCTGCCGTGGCAAATTTTAAATATATTAGGAAACCTACCCTCCAGAGAAATAGTTAAAGAATGTCTAATTACTGTATAGACACATTGGGATCATTGCCGGGGTGCTACGGAGTTTGTGCACTGTGCTGAGATCCTCCTTGTGTGATCTAAGGGAGGAGATCGGAGCACTGATGGAGTTGTCCGTGTGTAATGAGGATGGTCCTTAAAACCAAACCAGCCAAACCTTTAATACAACAAAAACCGCTGCCTATTATGTGGAAAATTGGTACTGAGTCTCTATTAATAGTGCTGCCGCCATGTTTTATTTATTAGTTTGTCCAGCAGCTACTTAGCTCTGGCGTCTCTGTGCTAAGATCTTGTCCTAGTTAACAGACCATCACATTTCTTAACCTGATACTATCAGTAATTTATATCCTTCATAGACCAAAAGCGACAACCAAGTAGTTACAGACTACTAAAAAACGGGTGCTTGTGAAGAATAGTGGATTAACGTGGTATAGTGTGATCACTAATGTAGAACTGATGAAAAAAGCCAGACAAGCGCCAAGTGGAATTAGGGGGTACGGAAGTGATATTGGGAATGGATAAGACACAAAGAACACGTCTGAGACCACTATTAGTACCAGTAGCCCGCTTCTGTCATAACTTACAAAGGTGATAGCCTTCAGCTGATTTTTCCCTGGTGGTCCTTTTGGCGTGTTCTTGTCTCTTCTACTTGTTGTGAGAGTTTCTTTTCGCACAGTCTGAGGTGGCGCCTTTACGAAGATCGTCATTGGGAGCACTGAAGGAGTTGTTCATGAGCAATGAAGATAGACCTTCAGACCAAACTAAACTAAACCAAACACTCGTGAAAACATTGAATTAACTAAAACAGAGACTTTGCCAGTTAGGTTCACGCTTTCCGGACTTTTTAACATGTGAGTCTAGATACTTTTTAAATGTGGTATAGCTTTTTGTTTTGACAGATCTCGATAAAATAAGATAAAATGAACAGTTGGCATAGGAAAGTAGAGTTCAGCACTAACCGGACTTTGCTTCTCAAACGATAACGAATAGAATGATGATGACGATGATGGTCCAAGCACACTTTTGATTTCCTCACTCTAAAAATGCCCAGACTGACCTCCTAACCCCAAGGGGTCAGCCAGTGAAGACGCTGGCAAACCACGTGAAAGTAAAAACGCTTTCCCCCCGAGATCCGTAATCAGAAGAGATGTATCCTGGCTTTACATCATTCGATTCCAACGTCTCAGTTATAAGTCTGTCATTCAATTCTTCCAGACGTTGATCATAGCCCATGGGAGTGTTACGAAAAAAAATTGATGCGTAATGACGATAGCGGTGATAAAACGAGCTTGTGATCGCGTGTGTGTGGAGAAAAGTGGCTACAATATAATGACAAACGCAGCTATAAATAAAAAAATATATTTGGTGAAGGACACACAAAAAGAATATTAATAGCATTGAAGATGTGAGTAGAAGATACCAGGACGTCTATTGAATTAAACTAATATAATAGCTGAGAAAGGAACAACAATAACATCAAGCAAGATAGTAAGTAACAAGAATTTCGAGAAAGCCTTAGTGCCGCCGGGCAGCGGTGCCACTCCTAGGAGGATTCACCTAGATATAAGTTTTTTTTGGTCCCATCTAGGGGTCATTTTCCTTCATTAGTTGAAGAACAACCGCCTAGATATCGGCCAAAATAGCCCACAAATCGCACAGTAGCCAAAAAATTGGACCAAAATAGCCCAAGTCGCCGATATCTACAAGGGGCTTGACATAAATCTTGGGCCTGACCATGAAGGAGTCACAGGAGGAAGATGAAACTTGGCACATTTAAAGCTCATCATATTTGCGCTAAATGTGTGAAGTACGCTTTTGTTTCTTCAATGGGTTTTTCCGCTAAGTTGCACGGCGCAATGTACCCTATTGACTGGATCTGCTGCTCCAAAGATTTGACGAAACATTGGAAAAGAAGGAGGCCAGAGCTGTGATAAAATTTCTGATGTTTCAAGGAAAAACACCTACAGAAATACACAGGGAGATGGAACCAGTGTTTCGTGATTCTTGTCCTTCATATACTTCGGTAAAAAAACTGGTGTCAACAGTTTAAGTGCGGCCGCTCAAATGTTGCTGATCTGCCAAGATCTGGCAGACCAGCCTCAGAGTGCAACGATGAAAATGAAACATCATTGACCAGGATCGAAAAATGACAATTGTGGAGATAGCTAGTAGAGTAAAACTGAATGAAAGAACAGTTGATAGAATTTTACACAACAGACTGAACATGAGAAAAGTGTGTGCACGAGGGATAACGCGCACTCAAAATCTTCCTTTGCTTCAAGACAACGCGCCCTCTCACAAAGCAGCCAACGATTTGAATATTGAAATTCTTCCACACCCACCATATTCTGCAGATTTGGCTCCATCAGACTTTTTTCTATTCCCAAATTGTAAAAAGCAACTAAAAGGAAATCATTTTGACAGCGATGAAGAAGTTATACTGGCATGTGATGACTGGTTTAGTTTGAAAAATAGGGTCTTTTACTCCCAAAGTCTTTTCAAGGTCGAGCAGAGATGGCAGAAGTGTGTCAATTCACATGGTGGCTATATTGAAAAGGAATAAACACTATATAAAATCTCATCTCTCTGTGACGTGTCCTTCATGGTCAGGCCCAAGACTTATGTCAAGCCCCTTGTAAGTGTTTTTTTTCTTCAAAATTCAGAGTGGCAACGCTGGTGCCGGGTTTAAGTTGTGGATGGCCAAGGCAAGCGCTTGTTCTGTTCTTTCGGCGTTTTTCAGCATGACGCGCTCAGCAGCTGAGTCCGACAATGGCTTCGGGTGCCATTTTATTGTTGGTAGTTCGATCTGTTTACAGCATTTGTGCGCTCAACGTCTTTTTGTATTCTAGCAATTCTCGATTTTAAAACTGTCGATCGTTTTAAATTTATTATATTGTATATTATTTTTTTATATTAATTATAATGACATCTAAGTGTAGTAGTGATAAAAAGTCGTAAGCCTCTTATTTTAAATATTGTATATTCATTTGACTTTTGTATAATTTTTCTATGGGCCTAGCTATGTTGCGCACTTAATATATGATTATTATATTATTAGGATGTAAGATTTTACATGCAAATGCAAGTTTTAAAAAGGTTATGTTCCGCTTTTCTGCAATTTCTGCTTTTCTGTAGGGGTCTGGAATCTAACCTGCCTAATGAGCAGGGCACTACTGTATTTGTGTGCGAAGTCCTGAGCGTGAGCCTTTGTTTCCTATGCAAAAAACGGCCACGGTGTGACATTATTTATTACAATTTCATATCCAAGTCATTTTTCTTTGGCCATATTACATATATTATTAATGTTATTATTACATCATCAGATGGTTAAAGCTTATGCCTCTTGTGGCAAATGTTTCGGGTTAGTAGCATCAGAAATGCCCGTGAATTACCCGGGGCAAGGTGTTACCGGGGCCCCAAAGGGGATCAAAGAATAGTAACACTGTACCCTACAATGCATTTCGTAAAAAACGACTAAGGAGGGTTGGGCATGGGGCTGGTTACCCTATCCCGTAAAAACTTTTTTACCACAAAAACTTCAACAAACATGGACAAGTCAAATACAGAATATAAATCAACGCAGACTCCCAGAAAAGAAGAAGGTCCTCTGGAAAGGAGGCGCATGAAGCAACCCAGAGAAAGCCGAAAGGAGTCTTGGTTGCCGACTAACCTTTCTTCGTCTAGGAAAATCTCTAGGATTGGCACCTGGAATGTTCGCACTCTGTGTGAATCAAGGGAAAACTGCAAAGGTAGAAGCAGAAATGACAAATTACAGGATTGATATCCTGGGTCTCTGCGAAACACGGTGGAAGGGCATAGAGAGGAGGAGACTGATCCCAGGAGAAATAGTGTTGTCCTCAGGACATGAGGAGGAAAAAGCCCACCACAGTGATGGGGTGGCTCTAATGCTGTCTAGGGAAGCACAGAAGGCACTTATAGAATGGGAAGTAATGGGACCCCGAATTATAACAGCAAGGTTTAAATCAGCCAAAAAGAAAGTAATTATAAACATCATTGTAAAGGCTCTTTTCAGATCCAAATGGCCGCCAACTGGAATCGTGCTTTTATTCTGGTAGGGCTGACTTAAATTACAATCAGCTACGGTCGGGCTTACATATGGCCGACAAAATTAAATAACGCGAATATATTCATCGTGGGCCGAAAACGTGGGCCAAGGTTAATATCAAATAACGTGGAACTGTCAAAATATTCATCTTGAAATCCAATCCTCACAATAGACATCACTTTTTATTGACGGACGTAAAACAGACGATTATGAACATCATCATAAGTATTATATCAACAGTTCATCTTATAATCCCAGGACATCTTATTTAGTGTATCTATGTTCATGGATGATCAACATATAATTTCATAACGGCTGACCTTTCAAGGGCAGACGTACATCTTATGGTCATGAGGTATATCAGACATCACAGAAAATCCCATCTTTAAACTGGCCTCGTAAATAATATATATATATATATATATATATATATATATATATATATATATATATATATATATATATATATATATATATATATATATATATATATATATATATATATATATATATATATATATATATATATATATATATGACATTCGATCATCATCATTGAGGTGTCATGGTAAATAGTGCATTTTCAATCCTAATTCCTGAATTCAATGTACCTCTCGTCATCTGCCGTATTCCGTAGGACGGCGGAAATATACATTATATTTTGTATTCACGTTTTTGGAAATACAGTTCTTTCAAACGGCACGTCCTGACAAAATACTAGGCTGGCTTCACTGACTTTACTTCATCGTTGATCCATTTCAGTACGCTCTCATTCAATGTGCTGACTAGATTCCAAATGGCAAAAATTGCATAAATATTTATCTTCATTTTACTTCAATAAAAAGACTTACGGTGAGAACCATACGGCGATAGCTTCCACTAGGAAGGCCGTATCAAATAGTAATCACTTGAAGTTAACCCCCAACATGGGGTTTAAATAACAAACAGACCAAGGTCTGACTTTCATTCCAGCCATCTCTCACTCAGATCACTACGTCATCTACTGTTTAGCAACAAAAAACCGCGAAAATACTTATGCACAAATATGTGCGCTTCCGTGCGCGATGAATTTAAATTACCAATATATTCTTACCACATATGTTGATGTGTACCCTCTTAACAGAAGTAGGACCCATGACTACTTTATTACTGTTAAGGACCCAAAAAAGTACGCAACAATCATCCAATGTTATGCACCAACAAATGATAAAGAAGAATCTGAGAAAGAAGACTTTTACACAAGATTACAAAATGTCTTGAACAAAAAGAAAAGAAAGAACATCACAATTTTGATTGGGGACCTAAATGCGAAAATAGTTACAGACAACACCGGCTTTGAAGAAATCATGGGAAAGCATGGATTATGTATGATGAACGAGAACGGGGAACTATTAGCTAACTTCTGTGCTTTAAATCAACTAGCTATGGAAGGAAGCATATTTCCACATAAAAGAATACATAAAGCAACATGGATATCACCAGACCACAGAACTGAGAATCAGATTGATCGCATATGCATGAGTAAGAAGTTTAGGTCATCATTGCATGGTGTAAATGTATGTAGAGTAGCAGATGTTGTATCAGATCACCATCTTCTGTTGGTTAAAACAAAATTAAAACTCAAGAAATTTACAACAGTATATAGCTATAGTCAACAGTACAATGTGGGATATCTAACAAATCAGGAAACAAGAGAAAATTTTTCAATCACAGTATCCAACAAATACCAAGTACTCCAACAGCTGGAAGATGAAACAGATACGGAAGACAATGGCAACAAGTAAAAGAAATATATGGAACGAGACATGTGAAGAAGTACTGAGAAAAAGAGAACATCAACAAAAAGCACAAAACCATTAGCAAGATAGAAGACAGGAAAAACAAGAAAGCAGATTTAAACAGAAGCAAAACCAGAAGCTCCAAAGCCAAGGCTCATGAAGTGTAAATAGAAGCACACAAAGAAGTAAGAAGAAACATCAAAAGAGACAAGATGAAGTATATTGAAGAGTTGGCAAGGGAAGCAGAGGAAGCTGCAGCCAAAGGAAATATGAGGGACCTGTACAACAACACAAAGAAGCTAACAGGGAAATATAAGCAAGTAAATGGCCTCATAAAAGATCAGAATGTAAAATAGCTTAGTCTTCTTCTTCTTCTTCCGTCCTTAGCCACCGACCGTCAAAGCAGTCAGTGGCCATTACGCCTAGTGGCGTCTTAGGGCAACAGCAGATAGGTTTTCTTTGCCATTGTTTCCCATCACGCCTATTGGCGTCTTTAGGGCAACGGCAAATCAATAAAATAGCTTAGTAATAAAGAACAAATGAAGAGATGGACATAACATTTTGAGAAACTTCTCAACAGACCAGCTCCAACTAATCCCCCAGACATCCAGCCAGCAGAAGAGGAGCTGCAAATCAGCTGTGAACGACCAAGTAGAGAAATAAAGAAAGCCATAAAACTTCTGAAAGATGGAAAAGCAACTAGTCCAGATGGCATTCCAGCAGAGGCCATCAAAACAGATATTGACACCTCTACAGAGATATTATACAAACTACTTGGTAAAGTCTGGGAGAGAGAGGAAATACCAGCAGAATGGAAGGAAGGTTATATGGTCAAGTTGTTTAAGAAGGGAAATTTACAAGAGTGCACAGATTATAGAGGAATAATGTTACTATCAGTGCCAGGAAAAGTATTAAACAGAATCATCCTTGAGAGATTAAAAGAGTCCGTAGACAAGCAACTGAGAAATGAACAAGCAGGTTTTCGACAAAACAGATCCTGTACAGACCAGACAGCCACATTGAGAATAATAGTCGAACAAAGTCTGGAATGGAATTCACCGCTTTACATCGGATTCGTGGACTATGAAAAGGCATTTGACAGTGTAGACAGAGAATCACTTTGGAAACTGGTGAGGCATTATGGAGTTCCCATGAAGATCATTGGGCACAATGGGCTGATCACCTGTTTGCTAGTCACTTTGATTACGGAAACAACAACAAATAAAGATTAATTTGTGGTTGCCCTAAAGACGCCACTAGGCGTGATGGGAAACAACGGCAAATAAAATCAATTTGTTGTTGCCCTTAAGACGCCACTAGGCGTGATTGGCCATTGTCTGCTTTGACGGTCGATGGCTAAGGATGGAAGAGATGAAGATCATTAACTTGATAAGGATGACCTATGACGACATGACATGCAGAGTTCTTCATGAAGGACAACTTACAGAACCGTTTAGGATAAGAACGGGATTGAGACAGGGATGCCTCTTGTCTCCATTTCTTTTCTTACTAGAGATAGATTGGGTTATGAAAACATCGACATCACACAACAGAAATGGAATCCAGTACAATCTGACTAAACAGCTTGATGATCTAGATTTTGCAGATGACTTGGCTCTTCTGTCCCATAACCATAATCAGATGCAAGAGAAAATGAAAATTCTTGATGAGATGTCACAACAAGTGGGCCTGAAAATACACTGGGAAAAGACAAAAATTATGAGAATAAATGCAAGAAATGATAACGAGATTGAACTTGAAGAAACACCACTAAAGGATGTAGAATCGTACACGTATGTTGGTAGTAATATAGACAAAGTTGAAGGGACAGACAATGATATCAAAATAAGAATACAAACAGCAAGAGAAGCTTTCATTGCATTGGGAAACATATAGAGGTCAAGAGAAATCAAGTCCAACACGAAAATAAGAATCTTCAACTCAAATGTCAAGTTAGTAATATTGTATGACTCTGAGACATGGAGAGCAACAAAAACAACAACTAAAAAGCTATAGAATTTTATAAACGGGTGCTTGCGTAGAATAGAAGGACTGAAATGGTATGACAAAGTCACAAATGTGGATGTGATGACAAAAAACCAGACAAGTGCCAGTGGAACAAGAGTTGAGAAGAAGACGCTGGCGATGGATAGGACACATATTGAGGAAACCTGCTGATAGCATTACAAGGCAGTCCTTGCTCTGGAATCCACAGGGAAAGAGAGGCAGAGGTAGACCAAAAACACATGGAGAAGAGAACTGGATACAGAGGTAAAAATGATGAGGAAAACATGGAAAGAACTTGAGCGGATGGCACGAGACAGGAAGACTTGGCATGTGTTTGTTGAAGGCCTATGCTCCTCGGGGAGCTAAATGGTATTAATTGATTGATTGAAGGTGAGAGATCAGCGAATATTAATGAAGCTAGATCAAAATATATTTCATAATGCAAGAAGGGACCAATGTGTCACTGTTCTTTACAGTAACTAGTTGAAAACACCGAGGGGAAATAAGTGAGACACGGCTGCGCTAATCATGTGTATTTAAGTGGACAGAAATGGATACAAAAGAAGATTAGCGTGTCCATTTATCATATTAATTTGCCTTGCAAATATTCAGAATGACAGAGGCGATTATGTTATGAAGACACTAATTAAAATAGGCCGGACAGATTTCAGAGGAGTAGCCATAACAGGGGATCAGTGGAGAGTCTAAGCTCAAATAACTCATTGAGTCATGCAAGAAAATGGGACAGCTCTTTCTTCTGTTTCGAATAGGGTAGATGTTATATCAGGTGTCTTACCAGGGGCGGCTCTTATTATCAGAGCCGCGCTCAGGGTGAAACTCATCAATATTGAGACTATAAAGAACAAAATTAATGTTTATAAAATTCCTATAGAGGCAAAACATATTTTTATAATATTTTCTGAAGTCTACAACGGCGCACCACATAAAGCTACACCCCATAAAGGCTCACCCCATAAAGCTTCACCCTGTAATGGTACAGACCATAAAGGCGCGCTCCGCGAGAGACTAGTGCTCTGACACAGTACTCCGCAACCGTTGTGCTGCGACCCACTGCTGTGCCGCCGATGTCTTGCCTAGTGTGCCGTGACACCAGGCAGATTACACCATATAATAGTATACACAAAATTATAAGTTATTTTAAAATATTACGAAAGAATCTCACACACACACAGTTTTAGAAATAAAAAGTTCAGTTATCATCATTTACCAATCCATCACACAAAAAATTAAGGGAGAATTGTCTTATGATTGCATCGTAGTTTAAAATATTGCCATACTCATCTATTTACATACTGTAGTGTGCCGTGGAATGTCGAAAGGCACTTTAAATGTGCCGCAAAGTGAAAAAGGTTGCACTGCTCTAATCTGTACCGCATAAAAGCGCACCCTATAAAATGCGCAACCTATAAACACGCACCATATAAAATGCGCCTAAAGTGTGCCGTAAAGTGAAAAAGGTTACACTGCTCTAAGCAGTACACCATAAAAGCGCACCCCATAAAATGCGCAACCCATAAACTGCGCACCTCATAAGGGCAGACGTCATAGGAAACATAAATGTATTTGTAATGTATTCATTCTAGTTCGCTCCTTATAGTTCACAAGCCTTCAACAAAGACACGACAATCGTCCCTCTGCTCAATATCTTTTCATGTCTCCATTATCCCCCTTAATTTCCTTTTCTAGTGTTTTCTGAGTCTCCCTTTTATCCCTCTATCCTGGAGACTATACCAAGAACTGCCTGCCTTTATATCATTATTATAGCACGTTTCACTAGCTTTGCCCAACTTCAAATGTAATTATCTGATTAACCGTCGAACGTATTAATGCCATTTTTTTGCATACGATGTTATATTGGGTTAGACCCAACAAATATATACTTTATATTTGTGCATCTTGTCCAGTTCACATAAACGGATGAAATCCTTTGATCTTTGTCGGCATACTAATTATTGTGTATCGAAAAAAGAAATTTTACCACTTCAGTCACAGATTCTGTGAATTGAATAGGCATAGGCGTGTCTACTATTACAATAATGTGGCCATCACGTTTGCATATGAATACCTGTTGAAGATGATTTCTTAAATGATCTGCATGGGAGATACTCGTGACATTGTTTGTCATTGACATTTAATGCGCTACCAAACTGGACCTTCATTGATCTAATTATTTCAATAGGTATCACCACTTTGCGGTTCATAAATATCATAATGGAAAGTTTCTCCTCTACTGTGCTTGTAAATAACGGTAAGGTCATCTTTAAAGAAATTAAACTTCATCCGAATCATAATCAGATGTCTCTGAGAAATTGATAATCAATCTCGGCTGAATGAAGGACAAACCATCATTCGTCCAATATTCCTCTTCCTCTTGTAACACATGGTTCTCACATTTCTTCCAATAATCCCTGGCTATGTTCGAGATGGCGGCTTTTGTAAGTATTTCAACATCTTTTAATTTGAACGTCCTATTTTCTGTTGCTACCTGTTCCTTAATTTTAGCCCAGACTAATTCTATTGGGTTTAAGTGAGAATGGTAAGGAGGCAATCTTAAACATCTGTGACCATGTTCATGGATTGCCTTGTCTATGTGAAATATCTTTGTATGCTGTGTATTTTTTACAATTTCAAGTAATTCAGGCTTCAGGGACATTTCGTTGAATGGAATGTCGTTTTTGGTCAGCCAAATCTTTATTACATCTTTAGTACTTGATGAATTAGGAACTTTATCTTCTGGTGCCACAACGTTGTGATATAAAGCATTGTCCATTATCAAACACGACGGTCTATCCAATGAAGGAAGTACATGATTCACAATCCAATCTTGAAATATCTTGCCATTCATCTCTGTATGATAATCCCTATTATCTGTGGATTTTGAAACAAATATGAGTTCAGTATTATTTAGAAGCCCATGATGGCTGCTTCCTGCATGTGCAATTATTAGGCGCTGTCCTTTGCTGCTTGGTACTAGTCTCTTAGTTGTTCCATCAGATGATTGCCATTCTCGTTCATTACTGTGGTGCGCATTGATCCAAGTTTCATCTAAATACACAAAATCATAACAATCTCTTCTCATTTCTCTGACCTTGCGTAAATATTTGCTTCTCATTGCAACTATATGAGGCTTCTCACAAATAAGGTTTCTACCACCAACATATTTTCTAAAAGTGAATCCCAAACTCCTAATAGTCCTCCATAGCGTAGATTTGGAAATATCAATGTCATTATTCTTTCTTAACCAAATTTTCAATTTCCTTAAAGTCACTGCCTCATTATTGTGAAACATATTGCAAATTTCTCTGCGGATCAATTCTCTGTCAAAATTATCCACCACTCTTGGCCTAATTTTCGTGTGTAAAACACTGGAATTAGACATTTCAGATGTCGCTATCTAGCGGTGCAATGATCGTTTGCTTATCCCCAAGGCGTGAATAGTCCTCTTTTGTGGGTTTGAAATAGAATGATATAGTTTTCCTCGAGTAGCTTCATTGCAGAAATACTTAAAAATCCTATTTGTGATTTGCTGTAATGTCATAAAATGTACTCGCAGACTCATTTTTCCTTCTTAATCACACAATAATTTTTGTAGACACACCTCTGATTGACAATGTGTGCGTTGCACCGGATATAAACTGTTTTATGTTCAAGAAGTGCGATTTCACGCAATTTCACTCAAAAATCATGCCAATTGCTTGATAAACCAAAAATGTGCAAATGAGGTCGTATAATTTACTGTAGACATTTCAATATGTGTGCGTGTGATGTGTGTTGGCAAGTAGGATTTTATATTATATCGCAAAGAAACGAAAATTGAAACCAATGGCCGCATTTTAATGAAAAATTTAATTCATAGGGTCTATACCATTTCAAATTCACACACAAAATTTCACGTATATGCGTTATATATTCGCTGAGATATAACATTTTGAAGTTGGGCAAAGCTAGTGAAACGTGCTTATAGCTGGTTTCCTTAATGTCAGAATCTTCACCTTACATCTTGGTTCCACTGATTCTTTACGCCAGTTCCACATTGGTGATTTTGTCATACCATTTCAATCTTTCTTTTCTACGTAAGTATCTATTTAAGGAGTTACAAGAACTAGTGAAGCAAGTGAACAGTATAAGTCATGAATATGGACTCGACATTAATATTGAGAAAACAAAAACTATGATAATTAGCAAAACAGACGATAAACCCACATTAAAGATAAGCGTAAATGGGAAAATCCTGGAACAAGTCAAGAGCTACGTATATCTTGGTTATATAATAACAGAAGATGGCAGATGTGAAACAGAAATCAAGAAGAGAATAGGAATGGCCAAAGCTACATTCAACAACATGAAACATATACTGACATCCAAACAGTTATCTCACAAATTAAAACTGAGAATCATAAAGTGTTATATATATTCTGCATTTCTGTATGGTGCAGAAACATGGACGATGAATAAACATTTGGAAGAAAGAATTGAGGCTCTTGAAATGTGGATATATAGAAGAATGGGGCGTATCTCATGGAAAGAGATGAAAACAAATAAGGAGGTCCTAGAAAATCTAGGTATGAAAAGAGAACTAATGAGAGAGGTCAAAGTTCGGCAGCTAAAATACTTTGGCCACATAAAAAGGCATAACACCTTGCAGAAGACCATAACAAAAGGGAGAGTTGAAGGCAAACGTGCAAGGGGAAGACAGCGCTATAAGTGGGAAGATAACATCAAGAGATGGACGGGAAAGAGTCTATCAGAGTGTACCACCAAGACAAGAGACAGAAGACGTTGGAGATCCATTACAGCCAACCTTCGTTGTGGAGATGGCAACTGATGATGATGATGATCTATTTAAGAAGTCCACACGGGTGATCTAAACAGTTTATTTCTAGTCCCAGTTTCACACCACGATGTGCTGTGTACGGAAAAGATGTTTTAGAATAATGTTCATCTGTCTGTACTGATGGCGCTGAGAGCAACTCTAACTTCTCTGTTATTTCTACGAATTTGTATTTCTATTTTAACACAACAGTCTGCTTCTCCAACTTGATTTTTATTACTGGCACAAATTTATGCACGAGTCCACATCGTGCAGCACTGTTCTCAAAATGCCGTTTTGCAGTCATTATCTATACAATATTTCTTAAGCTTCGTACTTATCCTGTGTATTTACAGAGCCGTTATCGGTATTCTCATCGCTTCTTGCATTTAGTTACGTTCATGGAACAGATGCGCAAATTCATCGGCAAAATCTGCAGGGTGGTTTGAAAAGTCACTGCCTATTTTTAAATTAGTATTTTTTCACTTTTTTTCAAACTAATTTATATGAAACAGAGAAAAAAAGATACTTAAGTGTCATTTTATTACACTGATGTGTCATATTAACATTATAGCTCTGCGTGACATGCTGTCTGTTCAAAATATGAGTCTATAGCAGACGGTAATTATTGTTGTTTCCTGTAACGTCCGTTTAATGGCAATTTTTTATTTTAGTTTTTCTTGTATCCGGAAATGTAAAACAAAAACAAACAAAAAAATTATAGCAAAAGGGTAGTTATTGCGTGTTATTTTAACAATCGTTTCACGTATATACATCGGGTTTTTGTTTTCTGGTTTTTAGTTTTAAGGACTAGATTCATTGCACACGGACAACTCCATCAGTGCTATGATCTCCTCCCTAAGATCACACAAGTAGGATCTCAGCATTGTGCACGAACGCATTAGCACCGGTGAAGATCCCAATGTGTGCTTACAGGAATCACATTTTCTATAAATATTTCTGTGGTGGGTAGGTTTCCTAATATTTAAATTTTGTCAGGGCAGCGGCCGTATGGCCTAATCTTTGCAATTTCCAACTACCGAGGGATTTTTAACGTACTCAACTTTGCACACGGGGCCTCCTATTTGTCACCCTTATCCGAGAAGGCTAGGCGTCCGATCTCACCACCCAAGAGACACTTTAGGCACATGTGATGTAATCATCACTCATTACTGCTCCATTCAGAGTTTGGTGTCACCTCTGCTGTCGGTTTTCCGCACGACTAGCTTAAAAGAAATCTTCAGCGCTTGCTGTAGTGGTTTATGAATATACTAGTTTCGTATGTTGAGGTTGCCAACCTCATATATATATATATATATATATATATATATATATATATATATATATATATATATATATATATATATATATATATATATATATATATATATATATATATATATATATTTATATATATATAAGAAAACATGTCAAATTTACATTTGTAAAATAATTGTTACACTTACCCCAAAGTTTTGAGAATACACAATTTCCTCTCGCAGGTTAAGATGGACACGAGCAATTTAGGTTATATGCTCTCGAACCACTTGTTCTGGAAATTTTGAATCCCTTGTATGACGGGTGAATCTGCGAAACACTTGGTCTGGAAACGTTTCTCTTATGACGGGTGATCCAGTTCCTTAGGGTTCCAGTCTTGCTATTTTAAGTCCTGATCCCTTAAGTTTTTCAGCCTCTGTATTTGTAAAGGCGGGCTTACTTTTTTAGGTTTTAAGTTTCCCAAATACTTCGATCTGTCACTTATAATGTAGGAATTCTAAGTCCGATGTCTCACTGGCTTCTTGGAGTCGCTAGTTTGAAGTTGCGAAGCTGTCTGTGTTCTGTGTCTCTGCTTTCTTACTTACTTACTTAGTCGTTCCCCTTCTACCGTGAGGTGTAGAGGTTTGGAAGAGAGAGCGCCAGACTATCCTATCGGCTGTCTTCCTCATGGCCTGATTCCATTCTAGTCCTCGATCCTTCAAAGATTGTCTAATGTTGTCCTCCCAGCGGACTCTGGGTCGTCCTCGGGGTCTGGATCCTTGGCTCTTTGTTTCCCATGCTTGTCGTGGTATCCGATCTTCTCCCATTCTGCAGACATGGCCAAACCATCTTAATTGGGACTGTTCTACTTGGGTCTGCAGGGGGTAGGATTTAAGGACTTGACGTATCGTCTGGTTGCGTACCATGTCTCTTCTTGTTACTTCAACCACCTTCCTCAGATACCTCATTTCTGAGGTTTGGATCTGGCTTTTATGGGTTGTAGTCATTGCCCATGACTCGCATCCGTATGTCAAGACTGGGACATAGGTGGAGCGGTATACAGCCATCTTCGTTTTCTTACCAACCTCTCTCTTGCTGAGGAATCCTCGATTTATGGCCTGAAAAAGTCTCCCAGCTGCTGCTTTTCGAGTGGCCAACTCTTCTTTGATGCCTCCCTTTCGGTCTGTAATAGCTCCGAGGTATTTAAAGTGGTCGACCTGCTCCAGGACCTGTTCTCCCAGCTTAATCTGATGTTTTCTTTCTTCTCGTGATATCACCATGGATTTTGTTTTAGAGCTGCTTATGACCATCTCTCTCTTCTCCAGCTCTTCCTTCCAGACTTGCAGGTTGGATTGGAGATGTGCCTCTGATTTAGCAATCAGGGCAACATCATCAGCAAATGCCAGCTCCGAAATATAGACCTGTCTCATCTTCCAGTACCCCACTGAATACTTTCTTGTTCTCTCCTTACATGCCTTGATGACATCATCCATAAGGAGTATGAAGAGGTAAGGTGATAGGATATCACCTTGTCTTACACCAGTGGTGGTCCTGAACTCTTCCGACTTATGGTTTGCTGTCCTCACATAATTTCTGCAAGACTTGTAGAAGCTCTGTATAGCATGAATCAGAGGTGCTGGAATATTCTTCCTTGCCAAACAGTCCCAAAGTTTGCTCCAGGGGACCCTGTCAAACGCCTTTTCCAGATCTATGAAACAAAGATGCATCTCACTCTTATACTCAAGGGCCTTTTCACTCAGCTGTCTGAGTGTGAAGATTAGGTCTTGAGTACTTCGGTTTGCTCGGAATCCGCATCTAGACCTCATCCAATTGTGGCTCAGCTAGGCGTCGGAGTCTCTGCTCTAGGATTCTAGAGTAGATTTTACCAGGGACACTGAGAAGGGATATGCCTCTATGGTTTCCACACTGTCGATTGTCACCCTTTTTGAAAATTGGTGTTATGATGGCAATCTCCCAATCCTTTGGTATTGTCTTGTTGTACCACGCTGCCTGTAAAACCCTTAAGAGTAATAGTTCGCCTGATGCTCCCATGAACTTAACCATTTCTGGTGTTATACCATCATGCCCTGCTGCTTTGCCCATCTTGATTTTCTCCAGTGCTGCCTTCAGTTCTTCCATCTTTATGTCATCTTCACCATCATTGGTTTTCTCTTCTGTGCTAGTGTTTATCATTTCTGATGGTTCACCATGCTCACCATCCAGGTTCTGGTTTTCTTGTGCATCTTTTTCTAGCTTTTCTCCAAATTCTTCCCAGGACTTCTGTTTTGCTGCTAGCACTTTGTTCTTTGCTTCTGTTCTGAGTGTCACATATTTCGCTAGATTATATTTCCAGTTTCTAGTTCAGATCACACATGGTCTTTCCGCCGAGTTTTCCAATGAAATTCAATTTATATCCCGGCGCTCACTTCAAACCAATGGAATCTCTTTAGACTATGTGGGTCGGAGTGTTTTAATTTCAAAATATCCCCCACGTGTTTTGAAATATTTACATTTAATAGTCCAACGCGTGACCTCTATCTAATAATTCGCAAGACTTCCGATTGCACACAAACAAATCTGTGACAATTTTCCTGCCCAGATGCTACCTATCGCCAATGTTGTCTCTCCAGACAGATTCTCAGTAATAATCTTACGCCGGGATGGTCCTGTGAAACGATTTATCTCATTATCGCCCGTGTTTTCGTGCCTTCTCCAGACAGTCAAACAAAAAGGTCGCCTACCGCTCAGACAAACAATATTGGCTTCCTATTCATCATCGTACGAGACCATATTGTGTCTAACGAGGATCATCTCCTATCAAAGGTGGCAGCGACTCAAAGCGATAAACGTATTACCGCTGACCGGTGATAATGACCGGGTATTGTTACGATAATACCACAGTTCACCTAGCGGAACGTAAATACGTCTGAGGAGTGGTCACAGCAAAATAATGTAAGGGCAATAAATATGCCAAATAATTGGATGATGAATGAGAAAAATCAAGAAATGAAGAGATACTGCCGGAGTGAATGAGAGTTATAGAAAAGCACTACTGATGTCACACCCCCTTCCAATAGATACAATTTAAAAATAGGAATTGACTTTGGAAGCACCCTATAGGTCATCAGGCTATTTTGTCAAGGTCACTGAATTCTATTTCGGAGAAATGGTGACGAGAGGCAACTCTGCTGCACTCAATATTTTTTTACATCAAAAGGTTTGTAATTTTTTTTAAATGTACGCATACCAAATTGTTATTAGTTTTCTTTATTAAGTTAGTGATCTTCAGAGAGACTCCATTATGCTTCATTGGCTTCCTGTATAATCTCAGTCGAACTGCCAAATGCCTGGTCATTGTTTTAAATGCTGAAATACACGGGGAAGGGGCAGGGGAGAGTAGGACTATTATGCAACCCCTGACGACTAGTCGCCTATTGCTAATACTTTTGAGCTGAATTAGATAAGAATACACAATTATGTAATAACGTTATAAACAAGATGGGAAAATCCGATAATTATACACGTTTTTCTAATTTGGAATCCTAAGATCATGTTGATCTGACAACACAAAGTGATACAGTCTAGAACGTAGGCTAGAATATAAACGGAAAGAAAGTAGTGTATAGTATACACTGAAAGCAAGTAAGATAAACGGACAGATAGTAGAATATATTATAAACGGAAAGAAAGTAGGATATAATATAAACCTAAAGACAGTAGTGGGAAAACTGCCTCTTGGAACACATTGATTTTAGATTTTCACACAGACTCAAAAAATGCAGTCTTCTGCCAAGAAGTCCCCAGTTCCAAAAGACGTATTTAACTTGGAGTCTCCGGGAACGACTACTTGGGTATGCAAATTTGTTCAAATGTCTGATTAAGTCACCTAACAATTATTCCAGGCGCGGGAGTTAGCAGAGCACAGTGTCAATAGCGTAGGTTTCTAAAAAAAATGATGAATGTCAGGTCGGTGCCTTCCCTCAGTATAGGATTCACTTTAGTCACACCACAGATTTGTCCACAAGATATAATCTAGTCGGGAAATGATTGTTAATATTCACGCCACCAGGCAGCAAATTATATAGAGTTTCTAGAAGAAATTAAGTGCTGGCTCCAAGGTCCAGTATTTATCATTACAGTCTTTGAAAACCCGTTATAGGGATATTAGTATTTCTGTCTAACTTGCACCGTCAGATCAGTGTTACTTGAGAAAACCCACGTGGTTCAAAATAAGGACTGTCTATTTCTTCACAAGTATGGAAACTACTACTAGGTGCTGGTAAAGTTAGGGTCACCCCAAAACTTTCACTGTGTGGAGGAAAAATAACACATATAATATAATAAACAGAATCTGTACTGGTTAAAACTTACATTTAAACTTGCAAGCAGAGAGCTTTGCTTATCATTTAAACTTCCCGTGACGTAAGTTATATTTAAAAATCAGCAATCCTCATAAATTAAGAACACGTGCGTATTCCGTCACCATTCATGAGGCTGGATTCTAGAGTTTATACGTTAGTTTAGAAAAATACACTCGACCGAGTATTAGCAGTTAAATTAAATTTATAAATAGCTACAATTGCCGTTATAAGCTAGAAATTTTAATTTTATTCTGCTTTCCACTGAATGCTTCCCAAGAAAATATAATAGCCTACCACTTTATTTCTCTTCTGCGCTAAAGAAATAGATTAAAATGAATTAAGCGATTTAACACTTTAACACTCACAAAATCTATATATCTATCATATTAATTACCTCAACCACAGAATTACAGGTAGTCGCACAACTTAAGAATAAAAATGCTGAAAATATTTCTGGAAGTCTAGAAGTTCGACAAATTGCCGAAACAAACTGAGATCTTCGCTAACAGCTATTCTGTTTTCGAGCGACCTATCTACTGTGGAGTCTATGAGCGAGAATGAAATTAAAGTTTCAAACTTGGCCAATATCTTAAAATCAGACAAAGGGCCCAAACTTATTTCGCCAAGCGAAATTATCTCCCCTACTCCCAACATTTACGTCCGCTTAACGCGTGTCGTAACTGTCACCTACTGACCACGATGTACGCGTGTCAGTTTCAAATCCCAGACAGCCTGACTCCATTGCAGGGCAGTTTTAGCACTACAGCTGACCATGGCCCAAGTGAGCGCCGTGTCAGTTTGGGATTTTTTTCAGACAAATGTCTGGATACTGACCGGTGCAGATGTAAAGTATCACACCTCACCGGGACTTATGCCGAGAAGAAGCTCGCGCGCTCGGTGAGAATGTAGACGATTTGCTACGTCCTATGTTCCGCGAACCGACTTATCACGCCTTCTGACGCCCTGCAGCCCTGACATCTACGTAATATCGTCCTAGCGCGATTCTCAGTTTAAGAGAAAGGAAAACAGGTAAAGTTTGCGAATTATATGAGAATAATATTCGCAAAACGAATGGATGAAAAATACACAGGAAAAAAAAAAAGTACAGAGATATTAAAAGAGAGAGTTTATGTGAAAGAATAGGAAGAAGATGTAGGAAATTAAATGAATATAAACCCTACGTGACAGAGCCTCCCCCCTTTAAGATATGGAAGCACTCCATGTCTACGTTATGGAGTTTAATTTCCTATAACCGTAGCTTCGGGGTGTCTGTCTTCTTCCCTCTCCATCTCCCCCTCCATCTCTGTCCAATTCCTACTCAAGTCCACTCCTCAAAGTTTCCTTCCCCTGGAATGTCTCATATGCGCGCTTGAAAGAGCGTCGCCGCTTCTGACATTTTTGAAAGATTTCCTGTGATAGCGGTGGAATATCCCTGCCACTATCGTCATCTTCGTCAGTTTTGGCGATCGTCAGGAGATGGTCGGAGGTTGGCACTGGTTTTTTCCAAGTATCTCTTTAAGAGATTTAAATGGAAAACCTTCTCCTTTCCTTCAATAGAGATCTGGTAGTTAGCCTTAGAAATCTTTTTCAGGACGGTAAACGGCCCTTGCCATCCGATCTTCAGTTGGTTGTTCTCAGTA
The DNA here is from genome assembly GCA_024509875.1 of Oreohelix idahoensis. Classification (NCBI taxonomy): domain Eukaryota; kingdom Metazoa; phylum Mollusca; class Gastropoda; order Stylommatophora; family Oreohelicidae; genus Oreohelix; species Oreohelix idahoensis. The sequence continues at coordinate 453,149 of JAMPIV010020910.1, read as the reverse complement.
GGGAGTAACACCAAAACTTTCTCTCCTGCTTCCAGTTCTCTCTCTTCCGCGACTTTCCTGTATCGGTTAGCGTGCTTTGTGCGAGCTCGCTTAAAGTTAGTCGTTGCTAGGTCCCACCCTAGTTTCAACCTTTCCTTTAAAACCGACACATATTTACTTGCTGAGACGACTGTCTCATCCGCCTTCTCGTCTGTCAGAGACTGAAGTAAGGCTTCAAGCGGGCCCTTAATGGGTCTGCCAAATAAGAGTGTAGCTGGCGGAAATCCTGTGGAAGTATGAGGAGATTCTCTGTAGCCAAATAATGCTGCAGGAATACAGAGATCCCAATCTTCAGGTTTCACTTGTGCCAGCTTACTTAGCATCATGGTGAGGTTTCCATTAGCCCGTTCCACGAGCCCATTTCCGGCCGGAGTATATGGCTTAGTGTGGATGTGCTGGGTCCTCAAGATCTTAACGATCTCATCCATCAACAGGTTTCGGTATGGAGATCCATTATCCGTCAACACTTGCTGCGGGAATCCCAACCGAGTGAAAATCTGCACGAGGGCTTCTGCGACATGCTTGGCATCTGCGCATGTTAGCGGGATAGCTTCTGCCCATAAAGTGCATGTATCGACTAAGGTCAGGATAAACCTGTTCCTTCTTTTAGTCCTTTCGAAAGGCCCTAAAATGTCGATCACAACCCGTTCGAATGGTGTTCCCATTATTGGCATTTCACCCATGTGGACTGGGGGTGCCCGTTGCTTGGGTGGCACACGTTGGCACTGGGCACAGGATTTGACATATCTGATGATATCAGTATTCACTCCTGGCCACCAATAATGAGTGGTTATACGTTGGTTTGTGGCGTTCTGTCCCATATGTCCGCTAAAGGGAAGAGAGTGCCCCATTTCTAGGATTTGGCTTCTGTACTGTTTCGGTACTAGGAGCTGGTTGTAACCTTGGTCAGGCTTGCCCGTTCTCCGATAAAGTACGCCATCCTCAGAAAAAAATGTCCCCGTGCTGTTTGGGTTCCTTCGCCATGGGCAGTTTCCTAAAGCAGGGTGCCAAAGTAGGATCCTTTTGTTGCGCTTCTTTAAGTTCCATAGGTAACAAATTAGGCGCAGGCTCCCGTTCCTTCTTGGTTTGCCCTCTTGTAGTTACTGCTGCCACAATCGGCTCTTCCGGTTTCCCAATACACACGTATCTCCCGCCAAGTATGACTGGGCAGATGGGATCATCCATAACAGCCGCTTTGATCACACCTCTGACAAAGTCAGAGTGTATCTCCACCAATGCGATGGGAAGCGCTGTAGGTGCATCACTCTTACGAACTCCACAAAGTTTGACGGTCTCTCCTGTCTCTTGACCGGGTTTAACCAGGTTTCTGGCAACAATGCAATCGTAAGAAAGCCCCGTGTCAAATAAGCAAGACGTTTGAGAACCGTTCAAAGTAACAATACCTCGCGTTGAGGGTCTATCCCCAAGAGGTTGGGAATCACTGTCAATAATTCCGCCTTGCGAGACTGTTAATAAGCATCCGATGCGTTTAGGCTCGGTGTGCTCGGTCTGATCATATGTCCCGTGCTCAGGGGTTCTCCCTTTGCCACCTTGTCCTTTCTGGCTACGCTGCCATGTAGGGCGGTCGGGTTGATCAGACTGTTTGGGGTGGTTGGGGTACTTGTTCTTGTAGAACTTGGATTTTTCAGGAGGGGGGTTTTGAGGTCCAGTTTCTCTGTGGTTGTTTTGGTTAGAAGCCTGAGAAGATTGCTCTAGGTTATGTTTTCGAAAATGCTCCTCTGTCGGTTTCCGCTTTGTGGCCGGTAGTTCAGCCAGCGCATTGTGATAACGCTCAGACTTTTCCAAAATGTCTTCAAGTTTTTCTGCCCCCTGCTCAGCGAGAAATCTCCGGGTATCAGCAGACAAAGTGTTCTTTATTTGTTCAGTTAGAACAAGTTCCTCAAGACCTTCATAGGTAGAGGGGAGCTGCGAAAGCTCAAGGCACTTTGTTAGATATCCCTTAAGACGAGATGAGAACTGGTGAAAAGTTTCAGAATTCTCTTTCCGGCTGTTGCGAAACAGTTGCAAAAAACTTGCGAGCGTTCATTTCAAAGCGCTCCAGTAACGCTTTCTTCAACACATCGTAGTCGTCTTGTTGGCTACTTTCCAGCTTAGAATAAACATCATAAGCAGAACCTTTTAGGGCCTGGGAAAGTTTCATGTTCCAACGCGACCTCTCTAAACCGTACAGACTTGCAATTTTCTCAAATTTTTCTAGCCAAGTGTCAATCTTCTCATTTGGACAAGGGAAAGACTCAAGGGTGAAAGACATAGCATTTAGTTGAAGAGATTGAGTGTTAGCAGGATCAGTTAAGGAAGAATGAGGAGAAGACTCTCCATTGCTGGAGGTAGAGGCAGCGCCAAGACTTTGGACTTCTAGAGCCTTAAGAGCCAACTCATGCTGTCGTCGTTGCTCATTTTCTCTTTCCAAATGCTGTCTCTCCTTCTCTCTTTCCTCATGCTGTCTCTCCTTCTCTCGTTCGTTCGCCCTGCGAATTTCCATTTCTTCATCCATCTTCTTCTGCTGTAAAGCTTCAGCTGCTTTCCTCTCCGCATCATATCTCTCCAGTTCGTCTCTGACAAAAGCTTTCGCTTCCTCTCCTTCCAGTCCCTCCTCTCTCGCTTCGTCCCTGAGGAGTTGTCTAAGCTTTGCCCTCTCGGCCATATTATGTCAATGACTGAGACTAGTGGAGAAAGAAAATAGGAAAAAGGATACACTGGTTCCTACCACTTACGAGAAAAAAAAAATTACCAAAAATCAAAAGATGATATCCTTAACCCTGGGATACCTCCTCCAAAGTAAAATCTAACTATCGCTGCTATTATCGGCAATAAAGCACTCAATGCAAAACACGACTACGCCAAATAAATGGTAGTTAAGATTACAACTGAAAAATAAGTTGCTACAGTGGAAAAGCAAAAGAATATTGCAAAAATTAAAGAGAAAAATAATCCCTTAATTTTTAAAAAATCCACTATAAGTTCGCCCCTGAAGTCAGATCGGGTAAGGGAGGGAATTAATCTGGACAAAAAGTCCGAAACACACTCCTTAACTTAGTTCAAACGCCGTTCTGCCTCAGTACCCAGTGAATGTTATACACTCACCACTTTACCAGCATTTAGTATTACAATCAGCAGTTAACATATATCCCGACAAAATCAACCTGTAACCAAAATGTATATTATTCAAAGATGCTGTGGAAAAAAAAAAACTTATTAGTTTGTGTGGTCAGCACGCCCGTAAACAGATCGCTAGTCTAGGGGTAATTATTTAAAGATATAACAACTCACAAGACATCACACTCTTACTCTATATCAGAATACAGAATCTTAAGTTCAAAATCCAGATAGACGAGTCCACGTTTGTCGTACTCGTCTTCCTATTCTAAGTTCAAAGACCGGAAAGGAGCCCTCATTTGTCGTAGATTTCCGATAGGAGAATTAAGACTAGGTTTGGTCCCTTCTGAATAGGTTTGAATAGGTGATAGACTCAGTGAGAGTTAGTGAAAGGTAATAGAATTTCCACACACGTGAGATGATAGATTTTGATATAGTGGCTGTCTCTGAAAGCGAAAAGAATTCTTCTCTCTCTCACCTATCTTCTACAACAGTTGTTACAGCGTCAGACAGACTACACCAATATACATATTACGTATATTTCTATCACTCACAGGCACGCACATACACGTGACGACAGGTAAACACACAGACGTGGGAAAACTATAACAATGATATATATATTATCTAGAACTAGCTGACCAAACACGATTATTAAGTTCAAGAGCGATTTTATTATCAGGAAAAATCGGCTCACAACATCAAAGAAAGTACATCAAGGAAAATACATATACACATAGTCATAAAAAATCAAGGAAATGTTGCAAGGATGATAGCCCCGTTATAGTGTTAACTCTAGGTTTAGCCCGGCCCCGTTAAGAGAACAGATGATGGCGCCAGAGTCACAGATACATAGGGTTTGAGTCTAAGAGTTTTTCTTTGTTTATCTCGTAATTATATGCACAGCGTTTGAAAAAAATCTGATTTAACCTAAGACAAAAACACAAGAACTCTAGCCTTAGCAACAAATTATGCAGATTGAAAAAAAAATTAGGACAGCAACAGGGTGTCAAAGATAAAATAGTGAAAAATATCACTCAGACCAGCGTACACTCATTCATTCCGCCATGGCTTCTCATTCAGGTACTCACGATTTTGCTCGCTGCCTCTTGGAACACATTGATTTTAGATTTTCACACAGACTCAAAAAATGCAGTCTTCTGCCAAGAAGTCCCCAGTTCCAAAAGACGTATTTAACTTGGAGTCTCCGGGAACGACTACTTGGGTATGCAAATTTGTTCAAATGTCTGATTAAGTCACCTAACAATTATTCCAGGCGCGGGAGTTAGCAGAGCACAGTGTCAATAGCGTAGGTTTCTAAAAAAATGATGAATGTCAGGTCGGTGCCTTCCCTCAGTATAGGATTCACTTTAGTCACACCACAGATTTGTCCACAAGATATAATCTAGTCGGGAAATGATTGTTAATATTCACGCCACCAGGCAGCAAATTATATAGAGTTTCTAGAAGAAATTAAGTGCTGGCTCCAAGGTCCAGTATTTATCATTACAGTCTTTGAAAACCCGTTATAGGGATATTAGTATTTCTGTCTAACTTGCACCGTCAGATCAGTGTTACTTGAGAAAACCCACGTGGTTCAAAATAAGGACTGTCTATTTCTTCACAAGTATGGAAACTACTACTAGGTGCTGGTAAAGTTAGGGTCACCCCAAAACTTTCACTGTGTGGAGGAAAAATAACACATATAATATAATAAACAGAATCTGTACTGGTTAAAACTTACATTTAAACTTGCAAGCAGAGAGCTTTGCTTATCATTTAAACTTCCCGTGACGTAAGTTATATTTAAAAATCAGCAATCCTCATAAATTAAGAACACGTGCGTATTCCGTCACCATTCATGAGGCTGGATTCTAGAGTTTATACGTTAGTTTAGAAAAATACACTCGACCGAGTATTAGCAGTTAAATTAAATTTATAAATAGCTACAATTGCCGTTATAAGCTAGAAATTTTAATTTTATTCTGCTTTCCACTGAATGCTTCCCTAGAAAATATAATAGCCTACCACTTTATTTCTCTTCTGCGCTAAAGAAATAGATTAAAATGAATTAAGCGATTTAACACTTTAACACTCACAAAATCTATATATCTATCATATTAATTACCTCAACCACAGAATTACAGGTAGTCGCACAACTTAAGAATAAAAATGCTGAAAATATTTCTGGAAGTCTAGAAGTTCGACAAATTGCCGAAACAAACTGAGATCTTCGCTAACAGCTATTCTGTTTTCGAGCGACCTATCTACTGTGGAGTCTATGAGCGAGAATGAAATTAAAGTTTCAAACTTGGCCAATATCTTAAAATCAGACAAAGGGCCCAAACTTATTTCGCCAAGCGAAATTATCTCCCCTACTCCCAACATTTACGTCCGCTTAACGCGTGTCGTAACTGTCACCTACTGACCACGATGTACGCGTGTCAGTTTCAAATCCCAGACAGCCTGACTCCATTGCAGGGCAGTTTTAGCACTACAGCTGACCATGGCCCAAGTGAGCGCCGTGTCAGTTTGGGATTTTTTTCAGACAAATGTCTGGATACTGACCGGTGCAGATGTAAAGTATCACACCTCACCGGGACTTATGCTGAGAAGAAGCTCGCGCGCTCGGTGAGAATGTAGACGATTTGCTACGTCCTATGTTCCGCGAACCGACTTATCACGCCTTCTGACGCCCTGCAGCCCTGACATCTACGTAATATCGTCCTAGCGCGATTCTCAGTTTAAGAGAAAGGAAAACAGGTAAAGTTTGCGAATTATATGAGAATAATATTCGCAAAACGAATGGATGAAAAATACACAGGAAAAAAAAATACAGAGATATTAAAAGAGAGAGTTTATGTGAAAGAATAGGAAGAAGATGTAGGAAATTAAATGAATATAAACCCTACGTGACAAGTAGGCTATCGTATAAACAGAAAAACTAGGATATCTTATAGACGGAAAGAAAGTAGGATAAAATATAAACGGAAAACAGGTAGGATAAAATATAAATGGAAAGAAAGTAGAATAAAATATAAACTGAAAGAGAGTAGAATATAAAAATAAACGTAAAGAAATTAGGATAAAACTAGCAATAACCCGTCAGACTTGACGGGTTTTTGATTATAGTGTGCTGTTTCCGTTCCCGGATGAGCAGATAGAAGTTCATTCTTAGAGTGTTTTTGGTTTCTTTACATTATACAGTGTATTAAAACTGTTCATGAACACCGTCATTTGAACGCTTTTCTTTGTTGATTGTAACTATTTTCGGGAGAGTATATATAATGGAAACAATACAATTTTTCAACACGGTTGCATTCCTCAGCTGTGACCAACGTACACACGGGGAGAATTGTGTTATTTTAGATTCAATTTAAAAGTTCTTTGATGACAACATTTCATGTGAAAGTGCGTGGATTGTTTTCAAAGAGTGTTCCCTGATAATAAGTGGATTTAACAAAAACTTTCAAGTTTTCATGATTTGTACATCGGGGGAGGGCTCATGCCCACCAATTTTTACGCACTTTTTCTTTGTCTAGCGCTACTAATTTCGTGAAAGAATAAACAAATAAATAAATAAATAAAACCAAAGTATTTGTTTTATATAACACCCGGGACCCAAAGACGCAGCATTAGAGAATGCAGTCAGCGACTCATAGCTTGACTGCTTGCGTCAGGGCCAGCGAACCAGAGCTGACCAAGACCCTACTCCACCTCCACGTGGTGGTCCTGGAAACAGGCTGCATCACTGCAGTCTGGCTGAGAGAGTAGGGCTCGAAGAGGGAAGGCAAACCAGGTCGCTAAAAATTCCGTGCTGAAGTCGGATGTGCCGGCCGAAAAGCACAGATATCGCAGCTCCGCTGTAAACAGACACAACGCAACCAACGTCCTTTTCAGGACGAACGAGAAAGAAGAAAAAGATATAACACCCACGCCGCGCAAGTTGCACACCGTGCGTTGCGCACTTTTTTTTCTGGCGCGAGTTACTATTTTGAGTGAGACCGACCGACGTAACATACATCGGTTATTATGTTAGTTGGGATATAAACGGAAAGAAAGTAGGATAAAATGTAAACGGAAAGAAAGTGGGATATAATATAAACATAAAGAAAGTAGGATATAATATAAATGGAAAGAAAGTAGGATAACGTATAAACGGAAAGAAAGTAGGATACCGTATAAACGGAAAGAAAGCAAAATGTAATGTAAACGACAAGAAAGTAAAACATGGCTAGACTTTTAGGCCTAAAGTGTTCAACAAACACAGCTGCGTCGCTTAACATAATCTATTGGAGCACGAACCGGAAATCAACCCAGGACAAGGTGTTTGAGGGCTTACAGAAGATAAAGGCAGAAAAAATTAATAAAGAAGATGATGTCACACACATTCCCTCACCTCTACCACCCCCACCCCCACCTTACTTTTCTTGTTCTCATTCCTTCCTCTTTCATCTATTGCTCCTATTTATTTTCATTGTCTCTTTTTTTATTTGTTATCTTTTTTAACGTTTTGTTGTCCTCCCATTATGTGTACTTCTAAGTCCCATTGCAGATATTGTCATATGGGAGTGAAGTGCTGGATACTTCACTATACTAGGTCCAGCATCGAGAGGTGGAGTGACGTGTTAGAGACTTCACTATACTAGGTCCAGCATCGAGAGGTGGGGTGACGTGTTAGAGACTTCACTATACTAGGTCCAGCATCGAGAGGTGGGGGTGACGTGTTAGATACTTCACTATACTAGGTCCAGCATCGAGAGGTGGGGTGACGTGTTAGAGACTTCACTATACTAGGTCCAGCATCGAGAGGTGGGGGTGACGTGTTAGAGACTTCACTATACTAGGTCCAGTATCGAGAGGTGGGGTGACGTGTTAGAGACTTCACTATACTAGGTCCAGCATCGAGAGGTGGGGTGACGTGTTAGAGACTTCACTATACTAGGTCCAGCATCGAGAGGTGGGGTGACGTGTTAGAGACTTCACTATACTAGGTCCAGCATCGAGAGGTGGGGTGACGTGTTAGAGACTTCACTATACTAGGTCCAGCATCGAGAGGTGGGGTGACGTGTTAGAGACTTCACTATACTAGGTCCAGCATCGAGAGGTGGGGTGACGTGTTAGAGACTTCACTATACTAGGTCCAGCATCGAGAGGTGGGGTGACGTGTTAGAGACTTTTCTATACTAGGTCCAGCATCGAGAGGTGGGGTGACGTGTTAGAGACTTCACTATACTAGGTCCAGCATCGAGAGGTGGGGTGACGTGTTAGAGACTTCACTATACTAGGTCCAGCATCGAGAGGTGGGGTGACGTGTTAGAGACTTCACTATACTAGGTCCAGCATCGAGAGGTGGGGTGACGTGTTAGAGACTTCACTATACTAGGTCCAGCATCGAGAGGTGGGGTGACGTGTTAGAGACTTCACTATACTAGGTCCAGCATCGAGAGGTGGGGTGACGTGTTAGAGACTTCACTATACTAGGTCCAGCATCGAGAGGTGGCGGGGGGATCAGTTCCCTTTCTCGCTTCCTAATGCAGATTCTGTCATATGGAAGTGAAATGCCTAGCCTTCTCGGATAAGGGAGAAAAAAGTAGGACGTCCCGTGTGCAAGTCGCGCACATTAACAATCACACGGCAGTTGGAAATCGTAAAGAGTAAGCCATACGGCCGCTACCCTGGCAAAATTTAAAAATTAGAAACCTACCCACCACAAACATATTTATAGAATGTGTGATTTCTATATACACACACTAGGGTTTCTCGCCGGTGCTACGGAGGCCATGCACTGTGCTGAGATCCTCCTTGTGTGATCTCAGGGAGGAGAGAGGAGCACTGATGGAGTTGTCTGTGTTTAGTTAAGATAGTCCTTATAACCAAACCAAACCAATATTCGGCAGGAGCCCAATCCTTCACATTATGGCGATGAATTTGTTTGTTTGTTTATTCACTTACTCTTCCTTTCTCTCTTCTTTCAATACTTTTTTTCTAATTTCTTCTCTCTCTCTGTTCTTCTGTTTACTTCTAAATTTTTTTCTCTCTCTCTGTTCTTCTGTTTACTTCTAATTCTCTCTCTCTCTCTCTCTCTCTCTCTCTCTCTCTCTCTCTCTCTCTCTCTCTCTCTCTCTCTCTCTCTCTCTCTCTCTCTCTCTCTCTCTCTCTCTCTCTCTCCTTCTGTTTACTTCTAATTTTCTCTCTCTCTCTGTTCTTCTGTTTACTTCTAATTTTCTCTCTCTCTCTGTTCTTCTGTTTACTACTAATTTTTTCTCTCTCTCTGTTCTTCTGTTTACTTCTAATTTTTTTTCTCTCTCTGTCTGTTCTTCTGTTTACTTCTAATTTTTATCTCTCTCTGTTCTTCTGTTTACTTCTAATTTTTTTCTCTCTCTCTGTTCTTCTGTTTACTTCTAATTCTCTCTCTCTCTCTCTCTCTCTCTCTCTCTCTCTCTCTCTCTCTCTCTCTCTCTCTCTCTCTCTCTCTCTCTCTCTCTCTGTTCTTCTGTTTACTTCTAATTTTTTCTCTCTCTCTGTTCTTCTGTTTACTTCTAATTTCTCTCTCTCTCTCTCTCTCTCTCTCTCTCTCTCTCTCTCTCTCTCTCTCTCTCTCTCTCTCTCTCTCTCTCTCTCCTTCTGTTTACTTCTAATTTTTTTCTCTCTCTCTCTGTTCTTCTGTTTACTTCTATTTTTTTCTCTCTCTGTTCTTCTGTTTACTTCTAATTTTCTCTCTCTCTGTGTTCTTCTGTTTACTTCTAATTTCGTCTCTCTCTCTCTCTCTCTCTCTCTCTCTCTCTCTCTCTCTGTTCTTTTGTTTACTTCTATCTCTCTCTCTGTTCTTCTGTTTACTTCTAATTTTTTCTCTCTCTCTCTGTTCTTCTGTTTACTTCTAATTTTTTCTCTCTCTCTCTCTGTTCTTCTGTTTACTTCTAATTTTTTCTCTCTCTCTGTTCTTGTGTTTACTTCTAATTTTTTTCTCTCTCTCTGTTCTTCTGTTTACTTCTAATTTTCTCCCACTAGTTTTGTTGCCCTCTTCAGCGCCATCTTTTATCTCCTCTTATATATTTTTTTTCCCCTGTCTGTCTGCCTATTAACACATTAACTACCGAATTGAAAAACACACTGTGGCCGAATTAAATTTGTTTCCCATTTTCATCCTATAGGTATTTTCACAAAGTAAGCTGTAGTTTTCGTAATTATTTACAGATTTTTATGAATTACACGTCATTTTAAAGATAAATGAATGTACTATTACAATAAACACCGGTTGTAACTCTAATAGAGGTTGTTGCTATTTAACGGCCTTCCTATGGCCGAGGACTTGCAATATTTTCAAAATTATAACTGCTTGCGCCCCATCTCTATCAAAATCACAATTTCAATCAATGTGCACACCGTTTTCACTCTTGTCCTCGTCGCTAGATCTATCAGTCAATTGTTGAAACACGTTTCTATCCTATTCAACTGTTAGACGAGATGTACACGCATTTTTTGTAGTCCTATCACTAGTTGCCACGGTAAACAGTTTTACACGATTTGGTAACTAACCCAAAAACACTGAAAAATATGAACATAATATCAAATTTCCAGTGTTCTACAACAACCATGCTTTGGGAATTTGTTTTCCAATGGCAACTTAAAATCTCGAACCAAATCAGAGAGCGTTTCAGTACATTTTTCATCCGTTTTATTACTAAAATTAGATTGGCGCTCTGAGCGGCTTGCGGTCCAAATGTAATTATTTTGTGAGCCGCTGACAGCGGCTTGCGGTAGTTAATGTGTTAAGTAGAGCTTGTTCATGTTATGACAGTTCGTGGCCAGGTCGATCATTTGGGTATCGATCCAGAGAAAAGATACTTTGTCACCCAGGAAAAATATCCAGTTACCGAGATCATGTGACGTGGCACTCAGACGAGGAATTTAATGTCCGAGATTTTGTCGCGGGAAAGTGCGAGACTAATCATAAAAATAGGACAGCGTCTCTTGTTGACTTTTTTTGTTTTCATTAATGGGTGAGGTTCTCTTCCGGAAACTTCATTTTGGGTTATTTATTTCTCCATATGGAGGACGCAGCAATCACTGTGGCTGGTCCCGTTGCTGGGAGCATCTCCCAAAACATTCTCATACTCTTTTATGTGTTTTCCATTATGGTTTTGTTAGCCGTATGCATATCTTCACATTAGTTGCCTCGCACAAACGTGTTTGAGGGAACAACAGGCATTTTCTTTCTTTGATTTCTTAAAGACGACATGGAAAGACGCGTTTCAACTGTAACCTTCTTCTGAATTTCTCTGTTATTTTTTTTTTTTTTTTTGGTCGTATTTTTTCCCCTTTGCTGAGTATGTTGTCGACTCTCTCTGTTGCGATGCTTTTTGCACTGCAAATACGAAACATTATTCAAAAGTGTTGTGATCCAATGGATCCTATCTCATTGTAACATCACCGGCAATTAAGAGGCTGACAGATTGGCAAAGGAAGGTGAGATATCTACCTCAGCCCGATGCAAGCGTAACTTTCGAAGAGGAAAAGAGTTTTATCAGAATCAGATACAGAAACAAATGGGATTTAGAGCATCCAGGTCATACACAAAATGATGCATACTACCAGCTAAACAGAAGAGAACAAGTGGCAATCTTCAGACTCCACACTGGCCACACCAGATTGAGATACCATCTATTCAACAAGTTAAAGATAGGAATTACCGATCAGTGTAACTGTGGCACTGATAAAATGACAGCTGAACATCTGCTTCAAAGATGCCCAACATATGCGGAACAGAGAAAGCTCATATGGCTGACACCAGTACCATTCGTGGAAAAGCTCTACGGAGATTTAAATAGCCTTAAGCTGACCCCTGTTTTCTTTAAAAGCATTCAAGTGGACGTCTGATAGTGTACGAAGAAGAAGAAGTTAGGAGGATATTTGTCGCGCTAAAAGTGTCGGTACGCTTGTATTTGTGTAGCCCAGTGATGACGTTTTTGGTGTTTGTGGTATGTGGAAACGGAGTCATGATTATATGTGTCGAAAAAGTGTCTTCAGAAATAAATAAATACTACACACATAAAAGTATGTTGCAGGCACTGGCGAGAAATAAAGAAGTAGAAAACTAGACACCAGAAAAACAACGGAAGTGATAAGCTCGCCGGAGAATCGAACCCAGGGCCATCCGAAATCAGAAATCGTTGATCCAACATTCAGAAATGTTCAAGCAAATATTATAATTGCAGGCTCATGGACTTGCATATTAATGAACTGGAGATGAATAAAAATTATACATGAAGAGTTATACATAATGTGGAACGAGACATTTAAAACCAATTAACCTTTTTTTTTGTAAACAGAACAATGTCTATGGATAACGTATAAATTGACGTCATAAATGTTGCCAAAAGATATTACTTGTATATGGGATATAATATTGCTAGCACGGCACATTGTAGAGCGGCATATATAATACAATCATGTTGGATCGTTCAAACGAGGTTTACATTGTATGTTTAGGCTGTGTTTCTCACGCGGTGTGTCGCCGCGCCTATCAAAGTGTGCCGCAAAATTTTGTAAATTTATTGCATGAAGTATATTTTTAGTGATTATGTAATATAAAACTGTTTCAACTGATCGCAGTCTTAAAATTAAACACTCTGAGATACCCCTGGACGCATTCTGAATTTCTGTTACAGACGAGTATTATGTTATTGCAAAACGAGCTTTAATTATTTTGATGCAGTTGTCTACGTCATATTAATGTGAGCTGGGATTTTCAACAATTATAAGCATTAAATGCACAACAAAGGGAAAGATTTCTCAGTTGTGAAGATCAAATAAGAGTTTGCTTATCTCAAACACGCTCTTATATTTAAGAAATTACTCATAAGCATCAAGTCAAAGTATTGCATTATGAGCACCAGGTTTGTATGAAAAACATTATTTTTTGGGTCAAACATATGTTCTAATTATTTTAAACAATTAAAAGAAAATCGAATTGAGGGTTTTCTTTATTCTGAAGTACCCACAAATTAGTGTACTTAATGCAATATATATCACTAATTTTTTTATTCAGTCAGATAGGTGTCACGCAAATTTTTAGATAATTGAAAAGTGTACCGTGAACACAAAAAGGTTGAGAAACACTGTGTTAAGGAGTTGTTGGTCACCGTTGACCCCTAGAAAGTTTAATACACCGTGTGTTGCTTTTACCAACATTTGCTTTGAGCTACACAGTTGTACACTACACTACACATACAGATCAACAACTAACCCTTTATCACTGACGCGTCGGTCCATATTCTGATTTGTGATTTCTAACTTTGTGTGTATTCTGAGAAAAGATGCGGCTCTTAAGAAGAACATAAAAATAGAGAGAGAGAAGATCAAAGAAATTTACAGCTCCGTCTGGCGACGAACTCTTAATAATTTGTCTGAGAATAAATTGATGAACATCAAAGAACTTTCCCGAAATCAAACATGGTGAAGAACTAAAGAGAACTATTTTTGTGGCTCTGGGAGAAGAAGATATCACCATCATCATCATCATCATCATCATCATAACTGTAGTTGGTCCTTTTACTGGAAGCCTGCAACAAGCATTTACGTGATGTTGCTGCTGGGGTTTCTCGGGCAATTAATTTTACATTATGAAGTCGCCAGCCACCTGCACAACTTCATATTACTCGCATTGTACGACTGTAGCGTGAGGTTTTTATTGGCTCTAAGATCAGTATACCAACGGGCTGATCACCCGTTTGCCAGTCACTTCGATTACGGAAACAACAGCAAATGGATTGATTTGCCGTTGCCCTAAAGACGCCAATAGGCGTGATAGGAAACAATGGCAAAGAAAACCTATCTGCTGTTGCCCTAAGACGCCACTAGGCGTAATGGCCACTGACTGCTTTGACGGTCGGTGGCTAAGGACGGAAGAAGAAGAAGAAGATCAGTATAGTACTGACAATACAGAAATAGAATTTCTGCAGGAAAATGGTGAAGTCCCAGTGTATGAGAGAACTACTGGTATCACCAATTAGTTACGGCTGTGAATGAGCTGATCTCGAAAAATTAGTAGAGTGGAGACAGTCATAAAATGCCACCCCGCTGTGTAACTAACTGTGATATTAAAACAAGGAAACAGATTTCACTTAACAATTATAAAATTGACAAGTCGTTCAAAATACAATTTTCTTATTTATTAAGTATATACACTATCTACTCTTGTGCTGAAAGGTGGATGTTGGAAGATGGAATGCAATGGATTTGTAAGATTACATATGATTTAGATATATATATATATATATATTACAACAAGTCTTATATGATAAAAACTGTATCAGCTGTGCTGTTAATCAATTATAGAAACTTTATCAGCTGTGCTGTTAATCTTGTCTCTCACTACGCTAAATCACTTTTTCTTCATTGACAGTTAATTGCTCACAATTGCCGACGGAAATGGTACTTATGTGTACTCATCTCTTAGAACAGTTCTGTCCTTCCTAATTTGTTGCACACAACACCCGCTGATAATCGTTCCTTTAGCCCACCCAAAACTGGGGGGGGGGGGGAGAACTAAGGGTGTAGCTCGATACAACCACTATGCTCCTGCGAAGTTCTAGGCAGCTGGATTGACTCGACATACGACCTCAGGTTGGAAGACACGAATAAAACCTGTAACCAGTAAAAATAGGGGCTAATTTCTGTCATCAAGCCCACCTATTTCTAGTGTATATGAGATGAGCGTGTGCCTCAGGTGTCTGCATGTAGGATGAATGACAACATGGCTCAGTATGATTTAGCAATAGCGAGACAAGACAGGTGTCTACTTGCAAAACCTTCTTTTTGATAATTTAATACCTGAATACATCCAATAATATAAATTCAATACACGAATACATCCAATAATATAAATTCAATACATGAATACATCCAATAATATAAATTCAATACATGAATACATCCAATAATTTGTACACTTATGTGTGATACAACCGTTTCCTTCCCCCTATAATATACCAGGCCATCTCTGACAAGTGCTATACTGGCTGGTAAAACATATCCTAACAATTTTGTTGTGTTATATTTCGGGTTCAGGAAATACAATCATTATACCTAATTCCCTAAGATATAATCAGTATACCTGATACATTCATAATAAAACAAAAACTAAAGTTATATTAAATATATACAGACGTAGGCTATTTTCTGTTTCAAATTGGAGTTATATGAGACAAGAACTGTTTGGTCATATTTCAGGTTGGAGTTATATGAGTCCTAACAAGGACTGTTTGGTTATATTTCAGGTTGGAGTTATATGAGACAATAGATTGGAGTTATATGAGTCCTAACAAGGACTGTTTGGTTACATTTCGGATTGGTTTTCGTCTTCATCAATCATATCAGGAAATACAATCATTATACCTAATTCCCCAACATACAATCAGTATACCTGATACGTTCATAGTAAAACAAAATATATTAAATATATACAGATGTAGGTAGTATAAATGACACACACACAAATACAATCATTATATATCTGATTCTCCTACAAGTTTATAGTAAGTTTACCTACCCTCTAAGATTAATACAAGCCAGATTTGTACTCGACTTTAGTGAAGCAAGAGTGCCCGGTCATGCAGGTAAGCAATAAATCAATCTTGACAGCTTTCTCTTCCCCCAGTCGGTCTAGCTGGCCTTCGTGTTTGTGTGTGTTTTTTTTTTAAAAATGCGCCCGTATATATAGGTAGACGCAGGTAAATGTTACTGCGTAAGGAACCCTTTTGATGGGTTCTCGACGTTTTCGTCTTTTTTATTGCCGGGCCCTTTTGATTGGTTCTCGGCGGTTTTGTACATTCCGTGACCGAGTTCCGAAAAACAGGGTTTATGCCTAATTTATTCTGTCTGCGGCAATCTTGGGGGAAAGTGACTTCGTGTAATTTATTCTGTCTCAGAGTCTGCCAGCGACCTTACGTGACCCCCATGAATCGACAGTAAGCATGAATTCGTATTCTCCTTCTTCTTCTTCTTCGTACACTAGCATACGTCTGCTTGGAGATTTTCAAAGATAGCAATAGTCAGCTTAATGCTATTTGTATCTTCACTGCGTTTTTCCAGGAATGGTACAACTGGTGACGGTCATATGTGCTGTTTCTGTTGCTCATATGTTGGCAGAGTCGGAGTGGCTATGAGGTATGGCGTCCGCTTCGAATTCTAGAGGTAGCGTGACCAATTCCCAGTTCAGGGAATATAATTTATAGAAATTTTTTTTCAGAACCAGTAGTCCCAACGATATCATTATTCCCCCCCCCCCCCTCCTCAGTCTCCTGGGTAGTGAGATCTGATGCCTAGTTCTCTCGGATAACGGCGACAAAATACGAGTTCCCGTGTGCAAGTTGCGCACGTTACAAAACCCATGGCAGTTGGAAATCGTAAAGAGCAGGCCTATCAGGCCGCTGCCTTACCAAAATTTAAAAATTAGAAACCTATCCAGCACAAAAATATTTATAGAATGTGTGATTTATAGAATGTGTAAACACATTGGGATTCTCGCCGGTGCTACAGAGTTCGTGCACTGTGCTGAGATCCTCCTTGTGTGATCTAAGGGAGGAGATCGGCGCACTGATGGGATTGCCCGTGTCCAATGAAGATAGTCCTTAACACCAAACCAAACCAATCATATGTTGGACATCTTTAAAGCAGATGTTCAGTAGTCATTTAATAGGTGCCACATTTACTCTCATCGGTAGTTCCTGTATTTAACTTGTTGAACAAATGCTATCATAATCTATTGTGGCCTGTGCGAAGTCTGAAGATTACATGTTCTCTTCTGCGGAGCTGGTAATTTTTTTGTGCCCCAAATGCTCTGCATACCACCTTCCGTTGCCAATCTGTGAGCCTCTTCATTGACGGGGATGTTACAATGAGATACGATCCATTGTAACACATGAATCATCATGTGACGTATTCTTTCCAGAACGTTGTCTCCATTACAGCTGCTCTGAACGCATCACGATTCTGGGCAAGTCGACCTGCATCAGCCAAAGACAAGTTCAGACTCTCTGTGATGTCCTGGGTCCACCGTCGTCTAGGTCGACCCCTTCCCCTTTTTCCAGGGACCATGCCTTCCATCACTGTTTTTTCCAGACTATTATGTCTTTTTATATGACCGAAAAATTTCAGCTTCCTTATTGCGATGGTATTTAGGAGCCAATGTTCCTGTACGTTTAGTGAGTGCAGTACTTCTCTGTTGGTCTTTTTTTCTGTCCAGGGTATTCTCAACATCCTTCTGTAGCATTTCATTTCGAATGATGTAATCTTTTTTGCAACTGTTTTATTGAGTGTCCAAGTCTCGCAGCCGTATGTTGCTACTGGGAATATACATGCTCTGATCAGTTGTAACTTTGTTTCTTTGCTTGTGCCTTGCCATAGGTTTTTCATCTGTATTAGCTTATGTGAAGCAATTTCAAGTCTTCTTTTAATTTCTACTGCACAGTCGCCAGAGCTGTTAATGATTGATCCTAAGTATTCGAATTCATTGACACTTTCCAGTTCTTCGTTATCAATTTCAATTTCTGGTTTGGTCTTTACTTTGTCTGTTGTCAATACTTTGGTCTTCTTGGTGTTTAGGTATAGATTCTGGGCCTCGCTGTGTTTTTTGGTGGACAGAAGTAATTGTTCAAGTCCTTTTGGGTTGGTCGATAGGAGGACTGTGTCGTCAGCATATCTGATTTCCGGGATCTGGTACCCGCCGATGTTAAATGAGTCAAACTCTGTGTGTTCTTGGTCACCTCTTACGTTTCTCATGATATTCTCGGCATAAATGTTAAACAGGTAAGGGGAAAGGGTACAGCCTTGTCTTACTCCTTTCTGTACTTCAAACCATTCTGATGTTTCCCCCTCTATTCTTACGGCTGCCTGTTGTTCTTGGTACAGCAGTGCGATGAGTTGTATAAGGTGTTTGGAAATCCCATATTTTTCATAATAGCCCATAACTGCTGATGTTGTACACAATCGAAAGCTTTGGTGTAATCAATGAAACAAGTATGTAGGTCAACGTTGAATTCTCTACACTTTTCTATGATGATCCTCATGTTGAATATAGGAGATTTTCCACTTTTTAAGTGTTTGATTGCATTCCGGACTTCCTCTATGGTAGGTTCTGGTTCACGTTCCGCTTCATTCATGACGTTGTTATCTGCCGCTTTGTTTATTTCCGTATACATTTCTTGACAGTACTCCTTCCATCTGTTCAGAATATCTTTACGTTCTGTTAGAGTGTCGCCTTTCTTGTCGTTTATTGCTCGGGGTGATGATTTAAAGTTGCTGTTTTTCAATGTTCTTACTTCAGAAAACATATTCTTACTCAATCCCTGTTCGCGCATTTCCTCTATTTTCCTGCAGGTGTCGTTTATGTATTGTTGTTTGTCTTGTCTGACTCGTTTTTTAATCTGCTTTGTGTATTCCTTGTACAACTCCTGATTTTCTGTATCTTTTTTGGACTTCATTTTTCTTCTCTCTACCACCAACTTCAGTGTTTCGTCTGAGATGTATTCTCGTCTCTTTATACTTCTTTTAGGAATTAACCTCTGTGCATTTGTAATATATACATCTCTGATGTTATTAGCAAGTTCATCTGGTGTCATTTCCTCCTGTACTGCCATAAGAATGTCAAATTTGTTCTGAATATCGACACTGTACTCTTCTGGTATGGCGCTTGTGTCATAACGTATTACTTTGTCGCTAATAGTAACTGTTAAAATCGGAGAAACTGCACAAAAATATATGTCAGAATTGTGGGAACAGCGGCCTACGACATCCCAACCGGCAGTTTTATATATTATTAGCAGATATACCAGGAGTTGCCCAAGTAAAAAAGTAACTGAGCTCTTAATATATCACCTGGTTGCGGTACTTCTGAGATACCATTATTATTTGAGCAACCAGGACCAACCTTTCACGGTTAATTCTCGGATTAACCAAATAACAACTATACATCTCACCTTCAGCATAACTACGCCAGTCATGTTCTCCATTGTACCTGTGACAACCACATATAACTGAATCATGTCTTCCGCCATACCTCTCACATCCAGCACATCTATTTCAATCATGTCTTCCGCCATACCTCTCACTCTTAGCACACCCACTCCAATCATGTCCTCAGTTGTCCCTCATACCTCAAGCACATCTACTTAGTCATATCCTCCATCGTACCTCCCACCTCCGGCACATCTACTCCAATCATGTCCTTCACCATGCCTCTCACTCCCAGGACATCTACCCCAATCATGTCCTCCCTTATACCTCTCATTCCAATAATTTCTTCCACTATACCTTTCACCTCCAGCACATCTAATTCGATCATGTCCTCCACCATACCTCTCACCTCTAGCATATCTACTCCAATCGTTTCCTCCACTGTACCTCCTTCAGTTCGGTTAGTTTGAGTGAGACTAAGATTATGCAGTTCTTGCTCTGTCATAGAAATAACCTTATCTTCTATGGCAGTTAAAGCTGTATTATACATTTATCACTGTAACCAATTTCCATTTCAGGGTATATTAACTGAACCTGATGTTTAAAATCGTTTTTAAGATCATCTCTGTACATCACCTTTAGTGCTAGTAGGTCACCAACTCCACAGGTTCTAAGTAAAATGGCATCTGATGTTTCTTGCTGTCCGCGATAATGAAGACTCTAAAAGTAGACGAACCAAAAAAATTGCGACCCCTGGTCTTGCTGAATCTTTTTTTTTTTAATGGGAAATCAATTGATATATTGACCTAAAATTAATAATAAGGGAAACAATACAATTAATGTCTAACTTTCATTACAACAAAAATAAATAAATATTGCGTCCCCTGTTTCTATGAGGGACAAACAGACAGAGGTTCAGAAATATACATTAAATTAAAAACTAGCTGAAAAGTTGTTTTACTGATTAGAAAATATAACATCCAAACGGATTTTCACTTACCCATCGTTGTGGCTGGCCGTTTAAAGGAATAGAATGACAGTAGAAATAGAATGTATTAAAGAACGTATCAAATCTTTCCCTGAATGCCTCACTGAATATGGCTCGTAATATTGGGCTAAGGTTTCCCTAATGAGTTTCAAAAGAAAGATAGTGAAGAAAATACAGCAACTTAAATTCCTCCTGCATAAGAGTGAAACAGTGATTAGGTCTGCTGGCCACCTTGATTCTACTGATATGTGTTGAAAATAATTTAATAAAGTAAGCTCCTATAACATAATACAAAACAAACAATCATACACCATCATCAACCACTAACAACAATCAATGTACTATAAACTGAACACGGAAGATGCAGTGAAAATTACAAAGAAACGTTATTTATTAATGAATGGAAGTTTATGAATGAATGAATTTTGAGTGAATAAACAACTGATGTGTCCCAGTATATGTCACAAATGCTAGTGTCAGTTTTTTAATTTTTTTTTGTGTCACTACTGTTTCATCGTAATTAAGTGAAGGAAAGTGGTGGGTTCCAGGGCAGATATCAACTTAGCTGTAATGTCCAGCGTCGAATCTGCATATGGTATAGGATGGTATCTTGGTGATGTTAGAACAGGTCACTGGAACTATGCTCCACGCGCCAAAGTCAATTGAGGTTGCCCGCTGGTTCAGAAAAACAAGATCAGGCTCAGGATTTCCCAGCTCTTCCCTTTAACCACAGGATAAATGGAGATCTGTGTCTTTCCTGGTTCGAACTTGATAGGGAATAAAAAGGAACAACGAGGTGCCGTAAGTACCCCCATCTTCAATAGGGTTTGTACGCGCCTATCCATTTCTACCATAATTCAGCTTTTAAAATACCCATTAGTGACAATACCCTATTAAGCTTCTGGTTTCATTGGCGACCAATTTGCAGTAGTGCTCTGAAACTGTCTGTTCATCTCCTAAATTGTCCTTTTCCTCACACAATTTCTGTAGAGCTGTCTCCACCTTCACAGTTGCTATCTTGACACTAACGCTTCTGCTCCATTGTGAACACAACAATATAAAAAGTGTATCAACAAATGTACATCCTAAACAGAGGTGAATCTAATAATCCTGGTTAAGGTGCCTGTTATACCTGCCGTAACATAGCGATAGGCGATAGCAATAAATTCCCCATTTATTCATACAAATTTCGTCAGGTAACATTAGTCGAGTTTCCTGATATGCAATAAAGTAATGCGATGTCGACAAAGTACATCGACATGTATACCATACGTTATTGGGGGTATAACACCTATACAACATGTAAGTATCAATTATACCACAAAGGTTATAAATCACAAGTCATATATGAATTATACATAATATACAAAGGAAAATAAAACAGAAACTTACCCACTCAGCAAGGAATTCTATCTAATGGCTGGCAGAGAGAGAGTTAATAAATGCTCTCTGTTACTTTTGCGACTTGGCAAGCAGTAATGAAGAACGAGAGTTTTGTCTCCCCATATAAACAGCTTTCCCTACAAAGAATTTCGCTAGTAATTAAAGTTACCATCTGTTAGAGTTTTGCGTTTCGTGAGACTGAATCAGACCTACCATTATTCTAGAAAAGAGTATAAGATTTACGCTTTCCTCCAAGTTAATAACATACTACTTTTAATGTCTACACGACCACTGTGGATCTCAGAAAGGATTTATCGCGGTTATCCGCTCCCCCCTAACCAACAAAGTCATTACATAAACTGAGATGTAACCTGCTACAGACATAAATATCTTGGGGGCGTGCCACAGGTGTCATGCGCTAATGACGAGCTGGGTTCTCCCAGAACTAAAAATATATGGAGTCTGCGACAATCGTCAGCTACTTCTAAATACAGGTCGTAAATTGTTTTTGTATGTATTAAACTTAGTTCTCGCTTTCTTTCTCTTCTTTGTTTTTATAGTTTGTCCCCGACGAAGGTCTTTTGACCGTGACGTAGGCTGTTCTTTTTGCTTTGTTACGACGCATTACAGCTTTTGTAATTACTACTGTTACTATTACCCCATCTGTGCGTTACCGGGGCCCGAAAGGGAAGCAAAGAATAGTAACAAAGTGAGCTACCATGCATGTCGTAAAAGGCGACTAGGAAAGTTTGGGCATGGGGCCTGGTTACCCCATCCTGTAGAAATTTGAAATCACAAAAGCTTAAACTAACACATAGTTGGAGGAAGATCAAAGAACACGTGGAGATGAGAACTGTGGACATATATGAAGGGGGTGAAGAAGATATGGAAACACATTGAGCTGATGGCACAGGACAAGATGACGTGGCTTAAGTTTGTTGAAGGCCTATGCTCCTGGGGGCGTTGAAAGGTGAAATAAGAAGATACTACTACCTCAAGCCCTGCTAGCACTATTAGAACTACCACTGCTACTTCAACTACTACCACTACTACTACTACTCTAACTACTACAACCACTCTACTACTACAGTTACTACTACTCCTGGTAGTCATCATGTGACGTATTCTTTCCAGAACGTTGTCTCCATTACAGCTGCTCTGAACGCATCACGATTCTGGGCAAGTCGACCTGCATCAGCCAAAGACAAGTTCAGACTCTCTGTGATGTCCTGGGTCCACCGTCGTCTAGGTCGACCCCTTCCCCTTTTTCCAGGGACCATGCCTTCCATCACTGTTTTTTCCAGACTATTATGTCTTTTTATATGACCGAAAAATTTCAGCTTCCTTATCCTGGTAGTACTAGTCATAATATTACTATTATTACTACTGCAATAAACCTGCTACATCGTTCATTACTACTACTACGCCTGCTATTAATAATACTACTGCTTCGGCTGATATTACTACTTCTACTACTAACACTACTATTATACTACCATTCTTCTGATTTTACTACAACACTACTACTACTCCTACCAATATACCAATCAATCAATACACTTTAGATCCCCAAGGACCAAGAGCATTCAACAAGTCCTATTGTCACGTGCTATCAGCTCAAGTTCTTTCTAAGTTTTTCTCATTATTTTCACTTCTGTCTCCAATTCTCTTATTCATATGTTTTTTTGGTCTACCTCTGCCTGCGTGCCCAATTCTGACCCATTTGAAAATGAAGTCCGTTCGTTCGTTTGTTCTCGTTCCCTGGGGATTCATGAACAAGGACTGCCTTATAAGGCTATCAACAGGTTTCCTCAATGTGTGTCCTATCCTCTTTTCATCTTTTGTTCCACTGGCACTTGTCTGGATCTTGCCATCAGTTACACATTTGTGACTTTGTTATACCATTTCAATTCGTCTAGTCTACGCAAGTACTCATTTATGAATGTCTGTAACTTTTGTCGTTGTTGTTTTTGTTGTACATGTTTCAGATCCATACAATAGGACTGACTTGACATTTGAGTTGAAGATTCTTATTTTTGTGTTGAACTTGATTTCTCTTGATCTCCATATGTTTCCAAATGCAATGAAAGATTCTCTTGCTTTTTGTATTCTTATTTTGACGTCCCTCCAATTTTGTCCATATTGCTGCCAAGATATGTGTAAGATTCTACATCCTGTACTGGTATTTCTTCAAGTTTGACCTTGTTAACATTTCTTGCATTTATTCTCATTATCTTTGTCTTTTCCCTGTGTATTCTCAAACCCACTTGTTGTGACCTCTTATCGAGTATTTTCGTTTTGTCTTGCATCTGATTATGGTTATGGGACAAAAGAGCCAAGCCATCTGCAAAATCCAGATCATCAAGCTGTTTAGTCAGCTTCCATTGGATTCTGTTTTTGCTGTTGTGTGATGTCGATGTTTTCTTAACCCAATCAATTGCTAGTAAGAAAAGAAATGGAGACAAGAGGGAACCCTGTCGCACTCCCGTTCTTATCCCAAATGGCGACAACATTAATAACCTACGACGTGTGGAACACCAATCATAGACTACTCACTTACTGAAAAGATCTAACAAAACATAGAAGATAAGGAAGCCAAAACGATAAGTAGAAAGTTCATAAATCAACTTACAAAACAAAGTCTGGCCGTCTACATTGATGGATCCAAGGGTGATCGTGGGCAGATAGGTACAGGAGTAGTAATACCACTGTTGGGAATTAAGTAGAGCTACAGTGTAACTGAAGGGGCTTCGATTTTTACCGCAGAGATGGTAGCAATTCTAAAAAGTTTAGAAATAATCGAAGATAACCCACCAGGAGCTGTTACGATATTTACAGATTCACTATTATCACTACAAGCCCTAGAACACCCAGGTAAATGTAGCCGGTCAGACATAAAGGAAGAAATTCTTGCAATTAATACATCACTAGGGAACAGAGGATGTAGTGTGAGGCTAGTGTGGGTTCCAGAACACATAGGTATAGCTGGTAACGAGTTGGCAGACCATAACGCCAAGAATGGAAGAATAAGTAAACACAATATAAGAGCAGGACTAGGAAGGTCGGAGATCAAGAGCCAAGTGAAGCTAACTATAAACGAGGAATGGAAGACAACATGGAAGAACAGTAGAAAAGGCAGACACGCGTTCAAACTGCTGAAAGACCCAACAAGGACGTGCCAGGTCAGAGAAGAACTAAAGGTACCCTCGAACAAAAAGCTGTGGCGTTTCCGTCTCGGTGCAGCACACTTCATGATAAATTAATATTAGACAAACATAAAGGTATGTTTTCAGGCGCTCGTAAGAAATAAAGAAGTAGAACACTAGACAACAGAAAAACAACAGACGCGAGTGGCTTACCCAGGGTTCGAACCTTCATGATAGAGGAACCACACTGCCAAGAATGTCAGGAAGAAAATGACATAGACCACTACCTGATCCACTGTAGAAAATACGATCAAGAGAGGCTAGAATTAAAAACATACTTTAGAAATCACAATATAGACATGACAGGTGATAAGGTTTTAAGTATAGATGCCCCAGGAGAAGCCCAAACAATACTTAAACGATATATACATAAAACAAAGGAAAATTTATAAGGTTAATGTGATGAATTTACCGTGATACAACGTTAAAATATCTCCAATTACAAAGATAAAATGTAGGGATACAAATAATGCGTAAGATACTAGGAGACATGCTCGCCCATGCCCGCATTTCCTACCGCCCGTCAAACTAACTAGTTAGACGTGCAGACGAAACGGTTACCCTTTGTAGACGGGAGGGAAACGGAGATCAAAAAAGGAAAAATATGACTGAACACGTGTTTGAACCTAATGGGCAAAAAGACGCAATTGGTAGTAAAAGAAAAAAAAATTCACGTCACTAGTTGACACAATGTAAGGAAATGGACAGAAAAGACCTTAGCTCTTATTCGAAACAGTCATTTCTTGGACGTTTTTCGATACTTGGTCCTTTTATTTGAATTCAGCGGCAAACGCCTTAGAGAAGGTTCTCGAACAAATTTAAAAAAACTAAACATGAGAAAAAATATGTTTTTTCTTAATAATAGAGTTATGAATATAAAACCTAGCTAGTTTGATAGCCCATCTTAAGCAGAGAAATAATATACTTTCATTTATACAGACGGATAGATAACAAGGAAGATATTGACAAAAGACTGTGTTGTTCATATCAGACTAGCGACTGTACTGTTCATGCTTTCACTAAAGTTTCAAATTTTTGTCCTTGAGACACGCAAATGCAAAAATCAAGCTGTAATGCAAGAGAGGGGGAAGGTGGAGAATTGTGGCTAAAAATAACTTAGGAGGCAGATTTGTGTAGGATATTGCATGTAGAACCAAGCGTGTTTTTTATGAAAAACCAAGTAGAGACAGACGGACCAACAGACAATAATACATACTTGACTGAGATCTGACTGAAATTTGACTTTTGGTTGTAGATTTGAAAAAAGTTAGGGGGAAAGTCGGTGATTGGACAAATGTAATCATATTAGCGGGACAGAGATGCGGATTTTTGCCATTTGATACAAATCTGTCCAGGGACACAGTGGTTATTGCCTGTGGTGTTGTTCCCAGAAGATAGTACATACATTTAGAGGGACGCCATCATATAGCCAGCAGCTCAGCTGAGTTTTGCTAGCAATTAACTGTGTTCTCAATTCTGAATTCTGGTAAGAATGAAAGTATTTATTTTGTATATTTTAATATTTCGAGTGATTGATACTGCCCTATCATATAAAATGATTACGACAAGTAAGTGTTCGCTCTAGGTCCCCAGCCCAAGTTCAGGGTCTAGAGACAAACAAAATATATGGACGCCTAACTAAGACTATGGAAGGCGGATCTATTATTGAGATCAGTGGGAACATATCACCTATCTTATTGAATAAAAGGAAACTATTGCACATATCTCAGATGCAGTGCGGTCTTGGGGAACTAGTACTATATGAAAACAACTGGGTAAGATGTGCTGTGTGGTCAGAGAGATCTGACCCATTCTGTGTAATGTTGATGTGTTGTGCTGTGTGTAAGAGTGGTGCAGTAAATAAAGCACTGACTCAGCGCACAAATTTTGTTTCAGAATTGTGAGTTTCTGTTGTGGTACTAATGTAGTGCCACATAAGTAATCAAGATTGCACAAGCAGATGTGTGTGCAGCCAAACAGTGTGTCGGTGCAGTCTACCATTGTATTCTAGCTACCGAGAGGAGTGGGCCACCTGAATCCAGCATCAGATCTTCGCAGACAAGATGAGTGATTAGTGGCCTGCTGAGGATTCACCATACTCCTAGAGATTTATAAATATTTCCCCAGCACAAATATACTGAATTTTGGGAAAGATAACATTTATTACAGTTTATAAAACAATGGACAAAGCTTGTTCTAGTCACAGAGTGGGTGTGATGACACCACCCCAACAGCACATCCAGTAATAGTTCTCCCAGAGACATTAAAACTATAATTAATATTAACCAGTCTTATAAATTACTTATGTACAAACATTCCATTTTATTATGTCATATATTTATGCATTCCATTTATAACTCCATAACATTTCATATGTTCTGACCAACTAAAACATTGGTTCAGAACAAATAAATTTAAAGAAAATTTTAATATTTAAACTAAAACAGCCTGAGTTAGTTCAGTGTGTTATAAATTTTATTAATATTATTAGACTTATTAATTATCTGTGTGTGTTTGTATATTCTACTACAACACATTACATTTCAGTACCCTAGACTTTTTTAACGTAGCTACATTCATAATAGTAAAAAAAGATATGTGTGAGGTCGTAAGTGGTAGTAAGAAGGGCCTTCTGTAATTCCCATAAACATTTATCTCAGGAGCCTTCACAGCTGACCTCATACATTACACTAGGTAACACAACAACCATACAGTACCATCAAAAACCACTACAGTTAATATCAGTGACAATATTGGTAATAATAACAAAAATAATACTTCAGAAAATACATTCAACCAAATAGAAATTAAGCAACAAAAGCTAACAAATCATTAATTTAAAAAAAAAACCAGAAAAATTAGCAAACTTACTAACTACTCATAGGACAAGGAACGACAACGAGGTATAAATAAAAAACACCAACTCAAAAAGAACAAATACTAATACAAATTAAAACCAAGTGCAAAGGACAATAGTTATCTATATACAATACAAAACTGAAAATAAAATGACAAATACTAATATAAATTAAAACCAGCAACTGCAAAAGACAATAGTTATTTAAATTTAATACAAAATTAGTAAATAAAATGACACTAAATACCCCAATTATAACCAATTTTCAGGTTGAACAGGGTAGACCAAGATGGAACGAGAAGAGGCAATAATGGTCAGCTGTTAAGTGCCCGCTCTCCAGCCATCACCTTTTCAAAACAACAACAAACAAAACAGCAGAGCACAATCTTCCAAGAACAGAACACTCCTGCTGCTACAACTGCTACTCCTCACACCATAACTACTTATGCATCACCGATGCTTTGATCCTTTTAGATTACTTTCTTAAAACCTTTATTTCCCGCATTCTCCCACTACATGCTAGTTCTCCCTCTCTCTGTCGCTGTCTCATTCTCTATCTCTCTCGCGCTCTGCCTCACTAATTTCTGTTTGGTTTTTAAGATATTTATCTGTAGTCTCCACTTATCTCCTTTCTTAACTCCCAACCGAGACAAGGGGTCTCTTGTTTTAATTTGTTTATGACAACTGTTGGTCAGAAATTGCTTATCAATGGTACAAGAATAGTAACTCGTTGACGTTTGGGGCACAGAATTACGTCACATAGCAACATCGAAGATATATTGGATCCTGAACGCAGTCGGACAGTTGATGAAGGAGATGCGGTTCTATCAGGTCTCAGCAAGTGTGCGTTATTACAGTTAATGTAATACTAGGGTCATCTATTTGTCTGCTGGAATCCGTGCGCGAAAGTCATAAGTGTCGGTCTTAATGCGCCTACAACTGTACTAAATGTCTGTAGATTGGCAGGTGATTAGAGCACTGGCCTCTAGCGGCGAAGGTATCGGGTTCGAAACACGGTTGCGTCTCGCTCAGTCTACCCAGCTGTAAATGGATATTAACTCTACTCTTGAGTTAGGGAAGGCAAATGTAACGAGGAAGAGTACTGGTCACCCCAGCTCTCTCACCTAGTTTAGTGCTCTAACATTTTACTCCCCTACAGCATTATCTGAGCGTCCGATTGACAGAGTGGTTACAGCGCTGGTCTTTCGCTGCAAAACTGCCAGGTTCGATTCACGGTATCGACACGCCTCATTCAACCTAGCTGTAAATGGGTACCTTCTTCTTCTTCTTCTTCTTCGTACACTCTCAGACGTCCACTTGAATGTTCTCAAAGAAAGCAGTAGTCAGTTTGAGGCTATTTGAATCCCCGTAAAGCTTTTCTACGAAAGGAGCTGGCGTCGGCCATATGCACTTTCTTTGTACCACATATAAGGGGCAACTTTGAAGCAGATGTTCAGCAGTCATTTTATCAGTGCCACAGTTACACTGATCGGTAGTTCCTATCTTTAGCTTGTTGAATAGATGGTATCTCAATCTGTTGTGGCCAGTGCGGAGTCTGAAGATTACCACTTGTTCTCTTCTGTGGAGCTGGTAGTAAGCATCATTCTGTGTGTGCCCTGGATGTTCTACATTCCATTTGTTTCTGTAACTGATTCTGATAAAACTCTTTGCCTCCTCAAAAGTTATGCTTGCATCAGGCTGAGGTAGATGTGAACCTTCTTTTGCCATTCTGTCAGCCTCTTCATTGCCGGCGATGTTACAATGAGATGGGATCCATTGGATCACAACACTTTTGAATCGTTGACAAAGTTTGTGGAGCACTACTCTGAGATCATCCAGGTCTGTATTATTTTGGCTTTTCAACGTTGCAATTACTGACTGTGCATCAGTAAAGAAAGCAACTTGTCTCTCTGCCCTTTCTTCTGTAAATATAACCTCTGCTGCAGTTTTCAAGGCCTCTGCCTCTGCTCTGAAGTTGCTGGAGAATCGTCCTGTCGCCACTGACAGCCTTTTTTCTGCACCAGTGCTTAAGGTCAGAAAGACACCCCCACCTCCATTTTCTGTTGCATTTGTTGCTGATCCATCTGTGTATGCATGGGTCCAGGTGTTGCGTGGATAATGTTTCTCTATGTATTTTGTCGCTATGGATTTTCTATCTGTTGCAGTTTGGCTCTTTTTTCTTTCATTTCCAGGAATGTTTTCTATCATTTTAGGGAAACGATTTTGTTTCCAAACTGGAAGCTTGTGTGCAGTGTAGATGGGTTTAACAGTGGATATTTCATCTATGGATACTGCTCTCACTTGTGGTTTGGTTGATTCTACAAAATTACTTCGTTTGAGTCTTTGCCTTTTAAGAGCATTTATTCTATGGCACATTGGGTGGTCTGCTAGTCTTTTGAATTTTTCGGCCTGTTGCTGAGCCCTGCAGTCTCTTCTATCTGTCATTAGCTGGAGGCAAGTAATCTTTTCGAGTTCTTTTATAGGTGTTGACTTCATGCCTAATGGAACCAGGCCAGGAGGAAGACAGCCGATAGGATAGTCTGGCGCTCTCTCTTCCAAACCTCTACACCTCACGGTAGAAGGGGAACGACTAAGTAAGTAAGTAAGTAAGACTTCATGCCTCCCGTTATAATTCTCATTGCTTGATTTTGGAGTCTGCTAATTTTATCGAAGTTTGTCTTAGCTGCTGTTGCCCATGCTGCCATGCCATATTCAAGAACTGGCCTCACTCGCCCTGTGTACAACGTCCTAAGCACTTTCTCATCTGCACCCCAAGTTGTTCCAGCAAGTTTTTTCATAATTGCCATTCTTTGTCTTGCTCTCTTTCGATTTCTGTCAACCTGTTTTTTCCAAGTCAGACGGCGATCAAAAATAATGCCTAGGTAGTTCGGATTTTCATTTAATTGAAGATTTACTCCGTTTAGTACTAGTTTGAAGCTCTGAGGTCTAGTTGAGAGGGTACCTGACTTTGCACCTGAGCTAGGGAAGGAAAAAGCGACGAGGAATGGAACTGGTCACCCCATATCTCGATGCTGGACCTAGTATAGTGAAGTCTCTAACACTTCACTCCCCTATGGCAAGTATCCGATATGGTACGACCTAATGAATTATCTGCTTTGAGCCTACATTATTTTTTGTAAATGCGAGATTGCATTTGTATATATTACTACGTTACTGCGTGAATGACCGTCCGTAGTGCCGAATGAGTTAAAGAGGGAGATAAAAAGTACATGTTTGTGTACGGGTATCCGAAAATGTAATAAAACTCAATTTTTATCTGCCTCTTCTTTCATACTTCTGAAATTAAGAATGGAACAAAAAATTCGCATCCATATTTGCGTGTTTTGAACGACTTTTAGTTAAGATCACTGGAGCTTTGTATATGTGTAGCTTTCAAGAGTTTTACTATACAAACATATATGTTTCGTTAATCTTGGAGAGTTTTGTTTTCACTGAACTTTTGTCGGGATGGCGGTAACGTATTACTGTTTTTTTTTTTTTTTTTTTTTTTTTTTGTTCTTTAAAAGTTAATTTTTATCAACAAAACAGTTTATTTAGTCCGCATTTTGTTTTTTTAAAGGTGCTTATAACACTATATTTTAAAAAAAAAAGAATATATAATTAACAACAAATTAAACCAAGTAAAGACTGGAGCAATTATCCAATATTTCTGCTGAGATTATAATATAAACCCTGGACTGTTTACCCTTTTTTGGGTCGTCATTACTGCTCACTTTGTCATCTCACCACAATTTGTATTTTCTCCCCCTTCCACTTTATATATCTCAAATTATTATAGTGTTTGTATAGCCCATGGTGTTTATGTTTTTAGCGACTACAATATTTTGAAAGAAAAAAAAGGGAATGAAAAGAAAGAATAAAATGTTCAAGGGTTCAGTTTAAGTGAAAAGCAATAAAAATAAATTACCATACAAATGACAAAATTATTTCCATAAAACAACCAATGAGTATGACAAATTTGATGTTTTTTTTTTTACCTCAGTAACATATTACAGAAAAAATTGGAGGCGTCTGGGGTGAAACATTAGGGTTAATGTAAGTCGTTCACGTGAGAGTTGAAAACAAATTTCATGGCATTGCGAGGCTGGGGAGCCTGTGGACTGTCCTTCAAACCCGTTCAGGAGCTTCGCTCCTTCCCATCCACAGAGGGTTTGTGCTCACGAGCCGCTCGGGTTATTCCAGTCCCCAGGTCGAAGGCACTGCTTCAAATATCTTCGCCAGGACTCGAATTAATCCAGTCCAAGTCCCGGTCGAAGAACTTCTTCAAATGTCATCGCCAGGGCGCGAACCTGGATCACCCGATCGCCAGCGCAGTGTAGTAACCATTACGCCAGCGCGGCTCCCTAACTTTTGTGGATAAAGGAAGAGTTCGAGGATTGAGGGTTACAAAAATCATATTTGTCCAACATTAACTTACAGATGAAGCCATCTTCACTCATATTTTTTATGTGACGTCACATTTTTGTCAACTGCCATTCCCCTATCGTCAAAATTCGTCATAACATTTTACCCCCTCCCCGTGACGTCATATGTAGATGCGTGACGTCATATGTACTGGTTTGGGTCAAGGAAATGGATCAGCAGAAATGGTGGCTCCGTGCGCCATAAGAAGCCAAAAGGCTAGTGGTGATGACTAATTAATCAGGATTAAGGCGTCGGCCAACACATTTTCTGACTCCGACTACTGAAATTTTAGAAGTCCGACTCTCGACTCTGACTACAGTTGTTTGCTAGTCATATGGCATACAATTCGAAGTCGGATTCCGGACATTTTTTTTACCGATTCCGGCTGCACTAAAAAACCACCGACTGCACAGCCCTGGAATTAATCCGCTACAATTTTCATCTGAACGATTTCTCTCTTAAAGAATTAATGTGTAAAAACAAAAATCCCATATTGCACTATTTTTTGTTGTTCAATCTTTCTCCTTCAATCATCTTCGATTTTATTCTTTCCTGAATTCTTTGTAAAGATACGTCTCACTCAGTTAAAAACAGAGAATTCTAGCAAAGTGCAAAAATTCGCACCCGAAACAAATGATTGAATATCGGGTGGTTTTTTTTTTTAATTCTTTAAAGTGCGAGGAGCTAGTATTGTAGCCGACTTCATAGCACGGAGTCTGCATCAATGCCACCACATGCGTTCTTACAGTGATGCTTTTTGTAACGCACTGCGTCGCGGTATTTTTTACAACTTTCCTGACTGAGATGCTCGGCTAGGGGCTAGGATTTATTGTTATTCTACGCAGATAACAATAATGTGTCACGCTGGTTAACTAACGGAGTTGATGGCTGTATGCGCAGCGTCACCTTAGCAGTCTCTTACGACATGCGTGATGTATATTGCGAACGTGGCATTAACTAGTGGTAAATAATGTATGGGAGGCCAGCCGCTGTTATGGCACCATGCTCCATAAGGAGCGAACAGGGAGAAGAAGAAGAAGAAAGGAGAAGGAAGGAAGAAGAAGGGAAGAAGAAAAAGGAAGGAAGGAAGAAGAATAAAAAGGGAAGAAGAAGAAGAAAGGAAGGAAGGAAGAAGAATGGAAGAAGAAGGAAAGGATGAAGAAGAAGGAAAGGATGAAGAAGAAGGGAGGAAGAAAAAGGGAGGAAGAAGAAGAGAGGAAGAAGAAGGAAGGAAGAAGAAGGGAGGAAGAAGAAGGAAGGAAGGAGAAGAGAGGAAAGAGGAAGGAGAAATAATGCATGAAAAAATAAAGATAATCCTATAGCAGATACTGCGATAGGAGAGTAAAGTGTTAGAGACTTCGCCATACTAGATCCAGCATCGAGAGATGGAGTGACCAGCTTCCTTCGTCGCTGCCTTTTCCTTCCCTAACTGAAGAGCGACGTTAGGTACCAATTTACAACTGAGTAGAATGGAGCGTGTCGATACCGTGAATCGAACCAGGCACCTTTGGCGTGAGAGACCAATGCTTTAACCGCTCTCTGAATCATTTGAAACTTCACTGTTTTTTTAGTCAAGGATAATACAATTATTACTTAACTCCTGTTTTAACACAGTCTAAGGGAAGGGGTATTTAAAGATATTGATAAACTATTGCTGACTTACCAACTGTCACCACTACTCTAAGATCAGAATATCAGTGCACTGACTTACCAACTGTTACCACTACTCTAAGATCAGAATATCAGTGCACTGACTTACCAACTGTCACCACCACTCTAAGATCAGAATATCAATACACTGACTTACCAACTGTCATCACCACTCTAAGATCAGAATATCAGTCTGGAACAGCTGATAAATAGTATATTCTTACCAACTCTTTGCTGTCAGTGTCAAACATGATCCTTCACCAAAGCGCAGGAGAGGAAAATCACTTCCTGTGAGATGTGATGCTTAAGGAAAACCATTGATGTTCGCAGGAGAGACAGAATGAGAAATTATTACATCAGAAACATTGTAGGAACTACACACTGCATTCAGGTATATAGAGAAAGACAATTAAAAGGTTTGTCCATTGCATGACAATGGAGCCCGATAAATTACCAGTACGCGGCTACAACAGTAAAAAATTTGATTTCATGGCACGGGGAAGACCAAAAGACAGATGGATAGACAACGCCACAGACATCCTGCAACAACTTGAGGTTTGGATCCCTGATTCTTGGTTTTCCATATTTGACGTGGTAGCCGATCTTCTCCCATTCTGAAGACATGACTAAACCATCATCACAGTTCAAGAACACAAATTTCAGATCTACACAACGCTTCACGGCTGTGGACCGTAAAAGTAACAGCAAGTAGCTAAATTACTTATATTATCGAATCTATATGTACTTCAGGAACTGATGTGGATCTACTGCCCTGGTCATGCAGGGTACGAGGCAATGACAGAGCTGACAGGCATGCTTCAAGAGCACCCATAGTGGGCTTGGGCTCATTGGATATGGATAAGGGAGAGATACTGAGGACTATTAATGATCACCTGTTAGAGAATGACACTGCCATCGATGTATCATCAAGGCTAAGATTGCTGGAATTTGGCATCAAACGTAAGACCAGCAGGGATGGACGTTAAAGAGAAGGCATCCGACGTGTATTCAACCAGCGCGCAACACGAACAATTTGCATTAATACCCTTCGACATTTGCTGAGGGAAACTGGGCACCTATGGGTTTGCCCAGAGTGCAGGGATATCGATTCGGATCAACAATTTCTATTGATATGTACTTGTCAGTCTTACTTCTTGAAGATAGACAAAGACATGTTTTTGCTTAAAGGGTAGGAGAGATTTGATTTTAAGATTTATGGTAGACACGGTGAACCAGGCTTCTGAACCTAATACCTTTCTATGTGTCTTGCTGTACTTGTTGAAATAATCATCATCAGGTGCCATCTTCACATCGAATGTCGGGGGTTTTGGATCATAACGTCTTCTGTCTCTTGTCTTTATGGTACACTCTGATGAACTCTGTCTTGACCTCTTTATTTGTTTTCTTCTCTTTTCGATGATACGTGGCCCATTCTTCTATATTCACATCTCAAGGGCCTCAATTGTTTCTTCTAATTGCTTGGTTATTGTCCATGTTTCTACACCATACCATACAGTTATGTAGTGTATATGTAGCATTTGATTATTCTGTTTGAATTTGTAAATTAGGTATTTAGATGTTAGTATCTGTCTCGTGTTGTTGAATGTAGCTTTGACCATTCCTATTATCTTCTTGATTTCTATTTCGTATCTGCCATCTTCTGTTATTATATGACCAAGATATGAGAAACTCCCGACTTGTTCCAGGATTTTTCCCATTTATTCTCATCTTTAACGTTGGCTTGTTGCCTGCTTTGCTAATTATCATAGTTTTCATTTTTTTCAGTATGAATGTCAAATCCATATTCATGACTCTGCTGTTTACTTGCTTCACGAACTCTTGCAACTCATGTTCACTTTCAGCTATCAAAGCTTGTTGACAGTTAAACGCTAATCTTCTAACAGTTCCAAAATATCGTTATTTCTTTTTTTTTTTTTTTTTGTCAAACTGATTCCAATATTCTTTGACAGCTTCCAGGATTATAGAAGCAGGGATGAAATGAGTGTCGAGAAGAACAAAATGAAAATGAATAATCCGATGAAAAAAAGAAATTCTGATGAAATTGGATAAAAATGTACTTACAGTTGATAGAGATAGATGAATGAAAGCTGTTTGATCAAACGGTTTGCATAAAGTTATATAGAAGTGGCCTGGTCTTTTTTATTTTCATCTTTGACGGGTTTTCGTCCATTTGGATAATTAGTATTCTTCTAGGCTTTTTGTTTCTAGTCTGGTGTTTCATGCTCATTGTGCTGGCTGATTTCTGTCCCGACGTGATGTTACATGCTCATAGTGCTGGCTGATTTCTCTCCTGATGTAATGTTACATGCTCATAGTGGTAGCTGATTTCAATACTGACGTGATGTTACATGCTCAAAGTGCTGGCCGATTTCTCTCCTGATGTGATTTTATATGCTGATAGTGCTGGCTGATTTCTGTCCTGATGCGATTTTATATGCTCATAGTGCTGGCTGATTTCTCTCATGGTGTGATTTTACATGCTCATAGTGCTAGCTGGTTTCTGTCCTGATGTGATTTTATATGCTCATAGTGCTAGCTGATTTCTCTCATGGTGTGATTTTACATGCTCATAGTGCTAGCTGGTTTCTGTCCTGATGTGATTTTATATGCTCATAGTGCTGGCTGATTTCTCTCATGGTGTGATTTTACATGCTCATAGTGCTAGCTGGTTTCTGTCCTGATGTGATTTTATATGCTCATAGTGCTAGCTGATTTCTCTCATGGTGTGATTTTACATGCTCATAGTGCTAGCTGGTTTCTGTCCTGATGTGATTTTATATGCTCATAGTGCTGGCTGATTTCTCTCATGGTGTGATTTTACTTGCTCATAATGTTAGCTGGTTTCTGTCCTGATGTGATTTTACATGCTCATAGTGCTAGCTGGTTTCTGTCCTGATGTGATTTTATATGCTCATAGTGCTGGCTGATTTCTCTCATGGTGTGATTTTACATGCTCATAATGTTAGCTGGTTTCTGTCCTGATGCGATTTTACATGCTCATAGTGCTAGCTGGTTTCTGTCCTGATGTGATTTTATATGCTCATAGTGCTGGCTGATTTCTCTCATGGTGTGATTTTACATGCTCATAATGTTAGCTGGTTTCTGTCCTGATGTGATTTTACATGCTCATAGTGGTAGCTGGTTTCTGTCCTGATGTGATTTTATATGCTCATAGTGCTGGCTGATTTCTCTCATGGTGTGATTTTACATGCTCATAATGTTAGCTGGTTTCTGTCCTGATGTGATTTTACATGCTCATAGTGCTAGCTGGTTTCTGTCCTGATGTGATTTTATATGCTCATAGTGCTGGCTGATTTCTCTCATGGTGTGATTTTACATGCTCATAGTGCTAGCTGGTTTCTGTCCTGATGTGATTTTATATGCTCATAGTGCTGGCTGATTTCTCTCATGGTGTGATTTTACATGCTCATAATGTTAGCTGGTTTCTGTCCTGATGTGATTTTACATGCTCATAGTGCTAGCTGGTTTCTGTCCTGATGTGATTTTATATGCTCATAGTGCTAGCTGATTTCTCTCATGGTGTGATTTTACATGCTGATAATGTTAGCTGGTTTCTGTCCTGATGTGATTTTATATGCTCATAGTGCTGGCTGATTTCTCTCATGGTGTGATTTTACATGCTCATAGAGCTAGCTGGTTTCTGTCCTGATGTGATTTTATATGCTCATAGTGCTGGCTGATTTCTCTCATGGTGTGATTTTACATGCTCATAGTGCTAGCTGGTTTCTGTCCTGATGTGATTTTACATGCTCATAGTGCTAGCTGGTTTCTGTCCTGATGTGATTTTATATGCTCATAGTGCTGGCTGATTTCTCTCATGGTGTGATTTTACATGCTCATAATGTTAGCTGGTTTCTGTCCTGATGTGATTTTATATGCTCCTAGTGCTTGCTGATTTCTCTCATGGTGTGATTTTACATGCTCATAGTGCTAGCTGGTTTCTGTCCTGATGTGATTTTATATGCTCATAGTGCCGGCTGATTTCTCTCATGGTGTGATTTTACATGCTCATAGTGCTAGCTGGTTTCTGTCCTGATGTGATTTTATATGCTCATAGTGCTGGCTGATTTCTCTCATGGTGTGATTTTCCATGCTCATAATGTTAGCTGGTTTCTGTCCTGATGTGATTTTACATGTTCATAGTGCTCGCTGGTTTCTGTCCTGATGTGATTTTATATGCTCATAGTGCTAGCTGATTTCTCCCATGGTGTGATTTTACATGCTCATAGTGTTAGCTGGTTTCTGTCCTGATGTGATTTTATATGCTCATAGTGCTGGCTGATTTCTCTCATGGTGTGATTTTACTTGCTCATAATGTTAGCTGTTTTCTGTCCTGATGTGATTTTACATACTCATAGTGCTAGCTGGTTTCTGTCCTGATGTGATTTTATATGCTCATAGTGCTGGCTGATTTCTCTCATGGTGTGATTTTACATGCTCATAATGTTAGCTGGTTTCTGTCCTGATGTGATTTTACATGCTCATAGTGCTAGCTGGTTTCTGTCCTGATGTGATTTTATATGCTCATAGTGCTAGCTGATTTCTCCCATGGTGTGATTTTACATGCTCATAGTGTTAGCTGGTTTCTGTCCTGATGTGATTTTATATGCTCATAGTGCTGGCTGATTTCTCTCATGGTGTGATTTTACTTGCTCATAATGTTAGCTGTTTTCTGTCCTGATGTGATTTTACATACTCATAGTGCTAGCTGGTTTCTGTCCTGATGTGATTTTATATGCTCATAGTGCTGGCTGATTTCTCTCATGGTGTGATTTTACATGCTCATAATGTTAGCTGGTTTCTGTCCTGATGTGATTTTACATGCTCATAGTGCTAGCTGGTTTCTGTCCTGATGTGATTTTATATGCTCATAGTGCTGGCTGATTTCTCTCATGGTGTGATTTTACATGCTCATAATGTTAGCTGGTTCCTGTCCTGATGTGATTTTACATGCTCATATTGCTAGCTGGTTTCTGTCCTGATGTGATTTTATATGCTCATAGTGCTGGCTGATTTCTCTCATGGTGTGATTTTACATGCTCATAATGTTAGCTGGTTTCTGTCCTGATGTGATTTTATATGCTCATAGTGCTGGCTGATTTCTCTCATGGTGTGATTTTACATGCTCATAATGTTAGCTGGTTTCTGTCCTGATGTGATTTTATATGCTCATAGTGCTGGCTGATTTCTCTCATGGTGTGATTTTACATGCTCATAGAGCTAGCTGGTTTCTGTCCTGATGTGATTTTATATGCTCATAGTGCTGGCTGATTTCTCTCATGGTGTGATTTTACATGCTCATAATGTTAGCTGGTTTCTGTCCTGATGTGATTTTACATGCTCATAGTGCTAGCTGGTTTCTGTCCTGATGTGATTTTATATGCTCATAGTGCTGGCTGGTTTCTTTCCTGATGTGATTTTATATGCTCATAGTGCTGGCTAATTTCTCTCATGGCGTGATGTTAAATGCTGATAGTGCTGGCTGACGTCTGTCCTGATGTGATTTTACATGCTCAAAGTGCTGGGTAATTTCTTTAAAATTATACTTTGATGAAGCATGCACAAAAACCAAAACAATATGTTATTTTATCCTATTGTTTATTCAGATTTGCCTAATTCCAACAAGTGTCTTAAGTTAACAGGTAGGCCCATAGTAGATACTGCCGGAGGGAAACGAAGTGTTACAGACTTCATTATACTAGGTCCAACTTCGGGAAATGCGGTACCCAGTTCCCTTCCTCTGTTTTCCCCAGCTCAGGAGCACATTCAGGTACCCATTTACAGGTAGGTAGATTTAGAGCGTGATGCAACCGTGTTTCGAACCCGGTACATTTGCTGCTAGAGGCCACCGCTTTAACCACTATGCCAGTTGGAAGCTCGAAGCATACGTAGAACTAATGAAAATCACATCGTGCGAAATGAAATGCTTAAGAAGGTCAGTTAAAGTTATAAATAGATAGAATGAGAATTGTAGGAACTATATCCTACATCAGATTTACAGAATTAAAGGTGGGTCTATAGCAGATACTGAGTGAAGTTTTAGAGCAGAAGTTCTCAATCTGTTTTTGCTCCCTTACCTCACTTCTAAGCTTTATTTATCTATGTGCCCCCCCCCCCCTTTTTTTCATAGTCGCGGCTAGCTGGAAAAAAGGGGTTCTTTACCAGGAATATGGCATTTACTGTGGCCCCTTAGAAATATGCCATAGCACCATGGGGGTCATGTGACCCACTTTGAGAACCACTGTTTTAGAGACTTCGATATACAAGGTCCAGCGTTATGAAGTGGGTGTGACGAGTTCTCTTTCTCGCTACTATTGGCTTCCTTAACTGGGAAACAGAAAATAAAGTGGATTGACCATCTTATGAGAATGGAACCCCAATCAACTACAGGTCTACAACAGTATAATCGAGGAAGTGGAGGGGAACTGCGGTAAGACGTGGAATACAATGGATGGGTTTGAAAAAAAATCGAAAAAAGGTGATTCGTCTTACGAGGACAAAGGACAAAGAAAATAGTCTACGTTACGGCCACAAGGCCTTCGTCAGGAAAGGAAAGAAAGTGAAGGCTAGATAGGACACATAAAAACTAAATAAAATAAAAACTGGGTACTTCCCTGAAGGCAAGAACCGAAATTCTATCAAAATCGCTGTCCTGTTGATAAGCGCGTGGCTGAACAGAAAGCGACTTCCGCCGCCGGATGTACACAATGCATACTAAGAAACTAAAAAACGAAAAAACGAAACCGGAAAATAAACTACCCAACGTGATTGTTGCGTGATAAATTCTCGCAACATCGTTTTATTTCAATATCTATTTTATAACGCAAGGGCAACAACTGCTTGAAATTTATAGTTACTTTTCTCGGTAAGCATTTGTCTTCTCGCGTTGGTATCGAATGCAGTTAAGTTTGAGCTGTGGTCATTTTGCGCTGGACTGCGCATGACTTGTCTTGCTTCTTGGTCGATCGGTTTCCGCCCACCACTAGTGGAGTGAGCGATTTGGAATGGCGAAAGAGATGCCTCGTTGAAGAGGGGATCTCCGCTATTTTTTTGTTCTGTCAGGGATGTGTAGTCCTCTTAATGGATATTTCGTTTATTCGAGATAATACCTCTAGTGTTTCCCACATGTCGGGAGGCGTGATATTTCTGTGTATTTCCGGAAGGCAAGGTAAATTAACATTTTCATTAACTCTATCGATTTTTGGTCGTGAACGATTTCTGGCTCATAGCCTGTCTTCGAAAGTCGTCGTCACGAGATGTTTTCCTAGCTCACATGTCGCTGTATTGTGCTGCATCGGTTGATGCAGGTCCCAAGGACTATTACTTGCTACTTGGTTACCTGAACTAGGTTTGAAAAACCTTTGTTATCTAGAGGATATTTTTGAGGACATTATTTATACTTCGGCAGACGTGTCTGTCTTGCTGAAGTCAGATTAAGGAGAGTGAACTGATCTCATACATCTGGTTATCTCCTGGCTGTTATAGAAAAGGATGGAGTTTTTCACCTGACTACATTTACAGCACTATGAAATATAACATGCATCTGACTCATCATTGTAATGCTGTCTACCGTCTATTGCGGTATTGAATGTTGCTGTGATAATGACTGTTTGATGTGTCTACATATTCGCGTAACCATTTTGTCACTGTGGCGTCCACAATAAATAATGAAGAAAAACGTCAACGGCTGTTTCAAGAATCATTGACTTTATACGTCGTGAGTTTACTGACGTCCTATGTGGATTGCCCTGTTATTTTTGTATGAACATTGTTTTGACTGAACACATCTGCACACTACACAAAACCAGACATGCGGATACCATCCATCATCATATGGCATCACGCATCATTTGGTGGCCATAAGCTGGTTTGATTCTGGTACCAGCAAACACGGGGTCCCTTACCCACTTCATTTTCAACAAGAATTCATCAGCATCCTTCAAGAAATTAACATTCTTCAAGACAGTCAACATCTTCACCATTTTCAAAGTACTCGGCGTTGCCCGGTAAAAGTCAAAATTTCAATTTTTTGACGGAAACAAGAATTTGACAGTACCCGGCGTTGTTACATGTTGCCGGATAACTCGGACTGCTGTTATCTTTTACGCAAGTCAAGCAAGTTGCTGCTGTCAAGGTTCCAGTGCTGTCGCTTGTTGAGAAGGTCAAGTGCCGGTTGAAACGGGTTGTTTTCTGAAGAAGGCCAAGTACCGATTTCCATCAACTTACTTTTGGATTAGAAGGTCAAGTGCCGAAACAACTCAACATACAGTATTTCAGAAGCTCAAGTACCATCGTGTTAGCAGTGGAAGCAGTTCAGATGTGCCATCATCGTTGGAGCTTCGCTCTTTAGGACGTTGATTGACATCCGTTTTTTCTGCTGTTCGACGATTGGAAGCCTATAAGTTAAGTGGCCTGTTTGTATGTAAACTGTGCCCTTATACTTCTGCTGAGTCTTCTGTGTATCATCTCATTCTATATGTTATATGTCTATATGTTATTTGTATATTTATATGTTTATATTTCAGCGGGTTCTCGGTTGGGTGGTGTCTCCGTTAGATTATGCCACGTCATAGAGGTCGTCTATTGTGAGCGTTTTCTGTAGGGTTTGCAAATTTCCGATACTGGAATTTGCTAAGCGACTTCTGTTGCTATTTATGTTAGCTGTGATGACATGTTTTAATATTGTTTTCGTTATTATTTCGCATTCTTTAGTTTTGTTTTGATTTGTTTGTATTTGTTAGCCTACTCTTGTCTATAATTTAGTTTCATACAACATTTTTGTTTATACACTGTGGTGTCATGTATTTTGTTTTAATTCTATCGTAGATATCGTCACATTTTTTGTGATATTTCATTAATTTCTGCTTTATTTTTAGTTGATTTCTGCGAAC
The DNA here is from genome assembly GCA_024509875.1 of Oreohelix idahoensis. NCBI lineage: Eukaryota > Metazoa > Mollusca > Gastropoda > Stylommatophora > Oreohelicidae > Oreohelix > Oreohelix idahoensis. Next base: position 410,594 of record JAMPIV010020910.1, on the reverse strand, counting down.
GTTTTTGTATTGTTGCTGATCTTTGTTATTGTTTACATTGTTATTGTTTACATTGTTTGCATTGTTTACATTTTCAATGTTTACATTCTGCATGTGTTTACATAGTCATTGTTTACAGTTATAGTAATTAGTTAATGGGCTATGCTAATGCACTGTTACTACTACACTGATGATAAATGAATGATGAATAGTGTCGTGCACTATTGAATGAGAAGTGCACTTATGATCAAGAATTGATTGGTGATATTTCATATACAAGTTCTTTGATTGGAGACTTGTTTCCCACAGAGACTGGGATAATATAAGGTGATGTGAATATACAAGTGCTTAATTAAGACTTGTTACACTTAGGTTTGAAATAAATTAGTTAATTATTTCAGGTTTTGGACTCATATGTTAGACAACATGTCTACATTTGAGCACTTTATTGAGCAGGGTAAATTGCTTGGGAAGACTGGTGATAAGTTAGAAGAATTTGCAACTGCTCGATATGATAAAGCAATGGAAGCTGAACAAAAGAAACTGCAGATGGAAGCTGAACAAAAGAAACTGCAGATGCAGGTGGATGAAAAAAGATTCCAAATGGAAATGGAAAAACAAAAAAGGGAATCAGAAGCTGAGGAAAGAAAACTCCAGCTAGAGGCTGAAAATAAAAGACTTGAAAAAGAGGCTGAAAATAAAAGACTTGAAAAAGAGGCTGAAAATAAAAGACTTGAAAAAGAAGCTGAAAGACTTCAAATAGAGGCTCAGGCTGAGGAGAGAAGATTACAGAGAGAATCTGATGAGAGGAAAGAGAAAGCAAAAATGGAACATGAAGAAAAGGTCTTAGCTTTAGAGTTGGAAAAATTGAAATTGATGAACATGAGTAATGGTAATGATTCAAACAAGGGTTCATCTTCTGGTAAGGCTAATAATGATACTTTTAAGATTAAGTTGCCAACTTTTAGTCCTTCCAGTGATGACATAATGTTCTATCTGGACAGATTTGAACAAGCATGTACAGCTCATAAACATAGACAAAGCAAAATATGTTTATCAGTTATCAGGGATACTGACAGGTAAAGCTCTAAGTATATTAAATATGGTGGATGAACCTGACAAGAACAATTATGAGGTTGTCAGGGCCGCTCTGTTAAGGAAATATCAGCTTAACGAAGACGGCTATCGTCTACAATATAAAAACATGTTACCTGAAAATGGAGTTGAATTCTCCGAGTTTATTGCAAGAATACGCATTACTTTCTCACGATGGGTTGAACTATCTAAGACGGAAAAAAACTTATGAAGGACTTATGGACTTAATACTTAGAGACAAAGTCATGTCGTCTGTCAATGAGTCTTTCCTTGCTTTCCTTCATGAACGTAAACCTAAAACAATAAAAGAAATGGAAGATTTCTGTTGCCAATACGTAACTGCGCACCCACACATAACCATGGGTAACTCTAAGGTGAAAGAAGGTTTACCAGTTGCTTCGGCAGCTCCGTATGGTCAAAACTTTGCTCGTAGATTCCAACAAAATTTTGATAGAAAGAGCAGCGGTAATTTCTGTCAAAATCATGGAAACCAATTTCATGGTGATTCTTCTTCGAAGAATTGGAGACAACCTGATAGTGGTCGTTACTATCATCCTAATAATTATAAGCATTTCAAAAGAGGATATGGTAATAGAGGTTATTCCTGCCGAAGACCTCAGAACCAAACAAATAGATGTTCGCATCAATGTGAACATGATAGTAATCGTGGAAACTGGAATTCGAACCAGGATAACAATTACAATAGAGACAATAATAACTGCAGAGATAATAATAACTCTGATAACTTCAGAGGTAATAATAGTCGGGGTAGATCTCAACACAAAAAAAAGAGATATCAGCAGGCTAATGCTGTACAACAGGAAACTGAGGGAGCCTGTAATCATGTTGTTGATAATAAAAACTTTGACGCTGTCACTGGTTCTGCTTTTGACTTTGAGAGAGCAAACAAATGCCCCCCAATGCAGTACTTTATTCGAACCGGGTACCATAACTACTTTGAGTTGTGGTCACCCACTTCCCGCTCTTCCTGCTGCTGTTGCGCATGACGGGAGGGGTTCTTTAATTCTACATAAGGGTCTTGTTAATGATACTCCGGTCTCACTACTTTTCGATTCCGGATGCACCATTATTGGTGTTAGACAATCGCTTGTAGATCCATCTTGTGCTACAGGAAGGGTTATTAAATGTGTCACATTTGGCGGCACTCTAGAAAAATATCCTACTGCTGTAATTCGCATTGCCACTCCTTTCTTTACTGGAGATGTGCATGCTTGTCTCTTACCTAATCCTATTGCGGACCTTATTATTGGTCGTATTCACGGAGTTAGGGAGTGTACCCCACAGCAGATTGCTGCTTGGGAAGATAATAACATGCAAGCTACAAATGCAGTAGTTACAAGAGCACAAGCTCTACAAACACCCGAAACATCACTGAATAGTGATAATGAAGTTGATAGCCAAGATAGTCACTTAGTAATCACTCGTGACTCTTTCATAAAATTGCAAGAAGAAGATCCTTCTTTAAAAAAATTCTTCGTTCTTGCGAAGAAAGGTGATCCGAATCAGGATACAAATAGAAAATCTTGGATTGCAATGAGAAACGGCGTACTTGTACGTATGGTACAAGATTCGACTACGTCGGCACATTCGCAAATTCTTGTTCCCAAGAGCATGAGAGTGCAAATATTACAACATGCTCATGACTCGCAATGTGCTGGACATATGGGTTTTGCCCGTACGAAGTCGAGAGTCCTTGCGGCTTTCTTTTGGCCTTTTGTCAATAAGGACATTCGTATTTACTGCCGATCATGCAAGGTATGTCAGGAGGTCAAATCTAGAGGACCACGACATGCTGCGCCTATCCAGGCTGCTGACATTCCTATTCGGCCGTTTCAGAAAATGGCCATAGATATTATTGGCCCTTTTAAGGTCAAGTCGGCCAGAGGACATCAGTTTATCCTTACATGTGTCGATATGTGCACACGTTGGCCAGAGGCTATTCCTCTTAAGAGCATATCTACTACAGATATCGCAGATGCTCTTTGGTTGATATTTTCTCGCTTGGGGTTCCCCAGAGAAATATTGTCAGACCATGGCACTCAACTCATATCTGACACTATGTCACAGGTAATGTCTACCTTACATATTGAACGATCTCTCAGTAGTATCTACCATCCTATGTCTAATGGGTTAGTTGAGCGTCTGAATAGAACGCTCAAGACTTTGCTTGGTAAGATAACTGAAGATCATCCTCAAGATTGGGACAGGGTTTTACCCGCGGCTCTCTTTGCCTATAGAGAAGTCCCTAATGAACACACAGGATTTTCTCCCTTCGAACTTGTCTTTGGCGCGCGTCCGCGTGGCCCTATGTCTTTATTACATGATCTCATCACTGCCGATGATATTAGCGATGAAACTCAATCCTCATATGAGTATGTCATTGCTCTTAGACAAAAGATCATTGAGGCATGTAAGCTAGCAACTGCTTCATCAGAAATTGCTAAAGAGAAGGCAAGACAGTTTGCTAATAAGAATAGATGTCTACGACAACTTTGTCCAGGTGACAAAGCATTCGTCCTACTCCCCAGTAGGGAAAATAGACTTCTTATTGCATGGAAAGGTCCGTATGCAATAGTCTCTCGGATTTCCGATGTTGACTATGTGGTAGATATTGATGGAAAGCATAAAACTTTCCACATAAACATGCTTTCGGAATTTCACGAACGTCCGGACTATTTGCTGCCTATTTTCCAGGCAACGGATGATGCTCCTGCACCTCACGGTCATTATTCATCCCTGTCTGTCATACAGGATGAGGAAGCTACCTTCTCTGATGTCAACCTTCCCCTTCCAGTGGTTCCATTACATTCTACGGAATCTTGGAAAAACGTTTCTGTTTCTCCTAATCTTTCTGGTGACGAACATCGACAAGTCTCGTCGATGTTACAAACATTTCAGGATGTTCTCACTGACATTCCTGGACACACAGATGTCATAGAACATGACATAATTCTTACCGACAATAATCCAATTAGGGTTAGGCCGTATCCTATTCCTATACACTTTCAGTCGCAGGTGGAAAAAGAATTGGATGAAATGATTCAATTAAATATAATTGAACCATCGACTTCACCATATTCTTCTTCCATGGTTATTGTCCGGAAGAAGGATAAGAACATACGAATTTGTGTTGATTATCGCAAATTGAATCAGGTCACAAAGTTCGATGCTGAACCGATGCCTTTGTTAGAAGATCTACTGATTAGACTTTCTAATTCTAGATTCTTCACTAAACTTGACTTGTCTAAAGGTTATTGGCAAGTGCCTTTAGCAGAGCATGCCAAACCTCTTACTGCTTTTTCTACACCTAGGGGTCTATTTCAATGGAATGTTATGCCTTTTGGTCTCATGAACGCCCCTGCAACTTTCGTTCGCATGATGCGTCGAATTCTGTCACATCGTTCGGATGTCATCGCATACTTAGATGACATCTGTCTCTTCAGTGATACCTGGGAAGATCACTATTTAGGGTTATATGACTTACTGTCCACTCTACGTGAGAATAATTTGACAGCGAAACCTTCTAAAGCTTTTGTTGGTTTTGGTGAAATCTCTTTCCTGGGTCATCGTGTTGGTCATGGTCTCTTGAAGACAGAAGACCACAATACTTCCAAAATACTGAACATCTCTGTTCCTAAAACGAAGAAACAAGTTAGGAGTCTCTTAGGTTTAATTCAATTTTATGGGAGATTTATTCCAAATTTATCTTCGATCATGGCACCTCTCTCAACATTGTTGAAGAAAGGTTCGCCTAATCTGGTCCGTTGGTCTGGAGAATGCCAATCTTCATTAGACCAAATCAAGAATATATTTTCTTCTCCTCCCATCTTAAGATTACCTACTCTTGATAGGACTTTTGTTCTTCGGAGTGATGCTTCATCCACTGGGATTGGAGCAGCACTGATGCAAGAATATGCAAATACTCTGCATCCTGTTATGTACATTTCTAGAAAACTAAATGCGGCAGAGAGGAACTACTCGGTTTTAGACCGTGAGTTGTTAGCGATGGTTTGGTCAATTCTAAAGCTACAAAGATTCCTCCTGGGCGCACATTTCATTCTAGAGACTGATCAGAAAGCTCTTACAGCTATTCAGACTAAGAATTTGAAGAGTTCGAGATCCACTCGATATGCTATAGCTCTTCAACCTTTTCACTTCACGGTACGAGCTATCCGTGGTGCGGATAATGTGATGGCTGACATTTTGTCTAGATGCCCACATGACTCTAACTAATACTTCTGTCCTATATTTCCATATATTACAGAGTCATAACACACCTATATTTCTACAATAGATTAGCACATCTGTACTTACTCTATATGTACACACTATCGTGCTTTGTTGTCATCTTCTTCTGTTCGTTTTTAAGATGATAGAGGAGGACTGAGTAGTTAATATAAGGGCCGTTAGTTTACTAAACAGCCACAATTATTAATAATGTATTATACCTTATGAAGCATATTAGTTATTAATTAGCATTATATTGCTTGTACTTTCTCAGAATGTCATTGTTGAGCTGAGGACTTACCTTACTAGTATCAAGCATGACGAGTTCTAGATTGTGTACTTACCCTCGGAATACCAGAGCATATGTCCTGGATCGTCATGTAGTTTAACTTTACTATGTACTTTTGTCATTACATGTCAAAGAATGTACTATTTAAATTTTCCTATCAGATTTGTACATCCATTTTTAAAGACAATATTAGAGTATGCTGTTTAATGATGATTATGGTAACTTGCATACGTATATTGTGTTTACATGCTAACGTGATGTGTGTTGGTGACACCTCCCCGATGTGAATATTTTTGAGACATATTTATTTTTCTGTTGAGGTATATCCTCACCAGACACTCTATAATTAGCCTCATGTTAGGCAATTTAATTAATTATCAGCGCATAATTCGTGCGTTTTGAGCCGCTTATCGCATGCTCTTTGATATTTAAAAAAAAATATGTTCCACATTTTTTTTTTATCGGAGGAGGTGGTGATATGTTGCGTGATAAATTCTCGCAACATCGTTTTATTTCAATATCTATTTTATAACGCAAGGGCAACAACTGCTTGAAATTTATAGTTACTTTTCTCGGTAAGCATTTGTCTTCTCGCGTTGGTATCGAATGCAGTTAAGTTTGAGCTGTGGTCATTTTGCGCTGGACTGCGCATGACTTGTCTTGCTTCTTGGTCGATCGTTTTTCCGCCCACCACTAGTGGAGTGAGCGATTTGGAATGGCGAAAGAGATGCCTCGTTGAAGAGGGGATCTCCGCTATTTTTTTGTTCTGTCAGGGATGTGTAGTCCTCTTAATGGATATTTCGTTTATTCGAGATAATACCTCTAGTGTTTCCCACATGTCGGGAGGCGTGATATTTCTGTGTATTTCCGGAAGGCAAGGTAAATTAACATTTTCATTAACTCTATCGATTTTTGGTCGTGAACGATTTCTGGCTCATAGCCTGTCTTCGAAAGTCGTCGTCACGAGATGTTTTCCTAGCTCACATGTCGCTGTATTGTGCTGCATCGGTTGATGCAGGTCCCAAGGACTATTACTTGCTACTTGGTTACCTGAACTAGGTTTGAAAAACCTTTGTTATCTAGAGGATATTTTTGAGGACATTATTTATACTTCGGCAGACGTGTCTGTCTTGCTGAAGTCAGATTAAGGAGAGTGAACTGATCTCATACATCTGGTTATCTCCTGGCTGTTATAGAAAAGGATGGAGTTTTTCACCTGACTACATTTACAGCACTATGAAATATAACATGCATCTGACTCATCATTGTAATGCTGTCTACCGTCTATTGCTGTATAGATAAATAAATATGAAATACAAAAATGTATATGGCATACAAATAGAAGAATAGGATAAGAGTGGAAAGAGTAAAATAGAGCAAGAGAGGAGAGGGTGACCTCAGACAAAGGTGTGAAAAGTGTTGAGACCGGCTGGTTTTAGACACCCCATGCGGTGGATAAGACGGTTCTCAAGCTGTTCTCGGCTGGCAGTGTCAGAGGAGCAGGATCGGATCGCTGTGACCTGGATGTCGATGGGACCATGGTGGTCAGGACCATTGAAGTGTATAGCAACTGGTGTTGACTTTTGCTGAGCGATGTCATTTAAGTGCTGGCTGAATCTGTCCCCAAGTCGTTTGCCTGTTTGGCCAATATAGGTTTTGCAGCAACGTTTACATATGATCGTATAAATGACATTGCGCGATTCACACGTGAAGCTACTAGTGATGGTGTACGTAGCCTTAGGAAAGGACACCTTCTGGGTTGAGATGACATACTTGCACGTGTTGCATCGTGTCCGACCGCAGGGTAGTGTGCCAAAGTGAGTGGCATTCTCCTTAATTAATCTTGACCCATCACCCTCACAGTACTACTGTCAAACAGATCCTTTTCCGCCACCTCCCTATCCTCCAAGCAGAGCCTCTGACCCAAAAAGTATTCAGTGAAGCACCTTTGGTGGCATATAGACGTGACAAGAACTTGAAGGATCTTCTTGTTCACAGCCGTCTCCCAAAGGAGAATGCCACTCACTTTGGCACACTACCCTGTGGTCGGACACGATGCAACACGTGCAAGTATGTCATCTCAACCCAGAAGGTGTCCTTTCCTAAGGCTACGTACACCATCACTAGTAGCTTCACGTGTGAATCGCGCAATGTCATTTATACGATCATATGTAAACGTTGCTGCAAAACCTATATTGGCCAAACAGGCAAACGACTTGGGGACAGATTCAGCCAGCACTTAAATGACATCGCTCAGCGAAAGTCAACACCAGTTGCTATACACTTCAATGGTCCTGACCACCATGGTCCCATCGACATCCAGGTCACAGCGATCCGATCCTGCTCCTCTGACACTGCCAGCCGAGAACAGCTTGAGAACCGTCTTATCCACCGCATGGGGTGTCTAAAACCAGCCGGTCTCAACACTTTTCACACCTTTGTCTGAGGTCACCCTCTCCTCTCTTGCTCTATTTTACTCTTTCCACTCTTATCCTATTCTTCTATTTGTATGCCATATACATTTTTTTTATTTCATATTTATTTATCTCCCACTCATTCTGTCCCTTATTATTTCCAGTCCCCACTTTTATCACGTTGGGTAGTTTATTTTCCGGTTTCGTTTTTTCGTTTTTTAGTTTCTTAGTATGCATTGTGTACATCCGGCGGCGGAAGTCGCTTTCTGTTCAGCCACGCGCTTATCAACAGGACAGCGATTTTGATAGAATTTCGGTTCTTGCCTTCAGGGAAGTACCCAGTTTTTATTTTATTTAGTTTTTATGTGTCCTATCTAGCCTTCACTTTCTTTCCTTTCCTGACGAAGGCCTTGCGGCCGTAACGTAGACTATTTTCTTTGTCCTTCGTCCTCGTAAGACGAATCACCTTTTTTCGATTTTTTTTCAAACCCATCCATTGTCTACAACAGTAGAAGTTTTCGAAGGACGAGAACGAAAAAGAGGCTAATAGAAAGATAATATTACAGAAATCTGATATCACCACAGGCTCACACGAGCCCTTTCAACACACTCAGCTGAAGAATGAAAACTGTTGCTCCCCTGCAAGTCTTCACGACAAAATGTAATCGAAAACATAAGTAAAATAAAAATACGTAGTATTGAATTAACATCTAAGTTGAAAATTTGTGTCATATAGAATTTGATCTCTTTCGTGTGCCATACCTCCCTTAGTGCTGTGAAAACTGCTCTTAATATGGGACAGCCCATGATTGCACCTGCAATTTTTTTAATTATCACGTGCAAGCTTCTGCTGGGAATGTACTCAATCTTGCTGTGCTTTTTCAAACAAATATTCTAATCCGTCAGCTGTTCAGAAAAGACATTTCGGGAACCGTCTGGTCAAGACAAATAATGTGATGAACTCCAAAGGGTATATGAGGTTCTTCCTCTCGCTCTGTCTTACAGTTTTTATGTATCTTTCAATATCTCTGTTTTGCTTTCTTTGAATCTTTATTTTTCATATATCTTTATCGCTTTCTATGTGTCTTTTCTTCATATGTTGGCTTGTTTGTTTGTTTTTCTTCTTTCTATTATATTATGTCTTTCTTTTATTATGTCTCTTGGCTTTCTTACTCTCATCTCGAATGTGGACATTTCTCTTTACCATCTTTGTCGTTGTTGTTATTGATTATCAGAATCGACGTCAATGCACTCAGGGCAAACCCATAGGTGCTCAGTCTCCGTCAGCAAATGTCAAAGTGTATGAATGCTTACTGTTCCTGTTGCGCGACTGTTGGGTACACGCCGGATGCATCCACTCATACGTCCATCTCTGCTGGATATCAAATTCCAGCAATCTTAGCCTTGATGATTCATCGATTGTAGTGTCATTCTCTAATAGGCGGATCATTAATTGCCCTCTGTATGTCTTCCTTATCCATATCCAATGCACCTTCCATGGGTGTTCTTCAAGCTAGCCTGTCAGCTCTTTCATTGCCGCGTACCCTTGCATAACCAGGACTGTAGATCCACACCAGTTCCTGAAGATTCGAGGCTTCTGTGGAGGTTTTAACTTCTTTGTCACTTATAAATAGAGAACTTAAAATGTTCTTGCCCTCTTTATTGTTTACTTACTTTATCATTAAACAAATTTTGTATCCAACTGGCTACACCAAGTGGTCTACAATGTACAAGGGTGAATGAAAATTCACTTCTTATTTATACATTTGTATAGCATCACCATTATCTTTTGGACATACATAAAACACATGTCAGAACAACGAACAATAACTGCCATTTGACAAATAATGTTGATGTTTATGTTTTGTTATTCCCAGAAACATATTACAGTAAGATAATATCTCATCTAAAATGGTCAATATACTGACATTACAAGAGACAGTAAAAATTACGGCCAGTTATAACATCAGGTGTTAAATAAACAGTATCTCGCAACAACCTTAAAAGCCCAGCACGCTGAAAAAATAAATATCAACGGGTACTACAGTGCGCACATTTTGCCAACCATTGAACATGCACACACAAAAAACCCTGCTTATCTCCATCGTGCAACATAACTAACCAACATAGGAATAAATAGGAAGAGAGTGGAACAAGTCAAAAGTTTCTCTTATCTTGCACATATAATAACAAATCTGATCTATACTTTAAAATAGGGGGAACCTCAGAAGTGATTGCGTCATTAATTAGATTAGATCGCTCCTAGGTACACATCAGGGTTACGTGTTGAAAACGCACATGACCCCTGTCTGCGAAGCACTATTTTTATGGTGCCTAGTTGGCAGGGAGGATAGTGTGGTTCGCTTCCGTAGCTAGGTGGTGGTGCCGTTTGGAAGGTCCTGGGCTAGATTCTGCGGTAAGCCTCTCACTTCTGTTGTTTTTCTGTTGTCTAGTTTTTTACTTCTTTATTTCTCACGAGTGCCTGACACATACCTTTCTGTGTGTAATATTTTATTTATTTAGATATAAGAACTGAGGATGGTGTGAAAAAAAACGTAAGAAATAAAATAATAAATAAAATAGTCAAAAATATATTAAACAACTTGAGACTGATATAAATAAAATTAGTGACTTTAAATAGTTAAAGTTCTTTGATGTATCTCAAACGTCACGCGATACACATAATTATTTTCTTACAAAGTCTTTTAAACTAAGATTTATCAAAAACTATTAAACAACTTATTATTATTTAATAATAATGCCACATTTATACAGTTTTGCTTCTGAAAGCATGAGAAACAATCAGCAGCGCTTAGCAACGTTAGTACTTTCGTACATACGATATTTATTAGTACAATTCATCGTCAGCAGTTTTCGATTTACGAATGCTTTTCTTTTAAGTAATAAACACCAAAGTTGAATCTTCTTCTTTGATACATGGCCGCCGACAGTCAAAGCAGTCAGTGGCCATCACGCCTAGTGGCGTCTTGTAGGGCAGCAACAAATTGACTCCACTTTGTTCGGTCCGCGGCCATCCTTCGTACAGTGCCCCAACTCTGGTTCATTCTTTGCACCTCGGCTTCCACAGTTCTCAGAGAGGTTGTTTTTGGTCGGCCTCTCTTTCGCTTTCCTTCGGGGGTCCATAGTATAGCTGTTCTTGAAATGGTGTCAGGGTCCCTTCTGAGGACGTGGCCAACCCAACTCCAGCGTCTGCCAGCTATGATCGTGTGCATGTCCTCCTGGTTACTCCGAATAAGTAGTTCGAGGTTGCTGATGGTATTCGGCCAAAAGATTCGGAGAATTTTCCTTAGGCAGATGGTGTGGAAGGAGGACAGTTTCGACATTTCCTTCTCTGTTACTCTCCAGCATTCCGCACCATAGAGAAGCACAGAAAGTACACATCTCTCATACAGTCTTAGTTTGGTGTTTGTGCTGTACTGGGAAGATTTCCAAATGTTGTTGAGACTAGCAAAGGCTGTTCTCGCCTTGTTCATTCTGTTGTTAATGTCCTTGCTTGTTCCGCCGTCTGGTGTTACTATGCATCCTAGGTAAGTAAATGACAGACGTGAGTGGCTTACCCAGGACTCGAACCCGGGACCTTCCGTGCGACAACCCCGCCTAGCTATGCAAGCGAATCACACCATCCTACCTGCCATCCAGGCATCACCAAAAATGATGCTTCGATAACGGGTCATTAGGCTTCAGCTCATTTCTGGCTTATTTTCGCTCCTTCGCAGTTGTGGCAGATAAGGGAACGAATAATGAGAATCGGATATAGTAAAGTCTAGATAGAGTAGAAAAAAGGGGATGCGCAAATAGGAATGTGCATGGGACGGGGAATCGAAAAAGAGGTTAACAGAAATCCAGTTAGGCACGCTTTTCAGCTACAGTCAGAAGCGTGAGTTAGGCAGTGCAGGTCACAGATACGCTAGAGAACGAACGAACGAACGAACGAACGAACTTTATTTTCAAAGGGTTAAGAATTGGGCACGCAGGCCCGTCTGACATTCTGCCCTTCCTCTCTCTCTCATCATATATACTATATCCTTTCATCCTCACATTTACTATAAGCATAATTAAGGCATTTATCATTATAAAAGTAATATTACATTTGCAATAATCATCATAATTAAAGTACGTTTTTAACATTAAAAAAGAATAATAATAATAATAATAATAATGAATGTAAAAATAAAATAAATAAAAATAAAAATAAACATTAATACATAGATTAGATAGATAGATAGATAGATAGATAGATAGATAGATAGATAGATAGATAGATAGATAGATAGATAGATAGATAGATAGATAGATAGATAGATAGATAGATAGATAGATAGATAGATAGATAGATAGATAGATAGATAGATAGATAGATAGATAGATAGATAGATAGATAGATAGATAGATAGATAGATAGATAGATAGATAGATAGATAGATAGATAGATAGATAGATAGATAGATAGATAGATAGATAGATAGATAGATAGATAGATAGATAGATAGATAGATAGATAGATAGATAGATAGATAGATAGATAGATAGATAGATAGATAGATAGATAGATAGATAGATAGATAGATAGATAGATAGATAGATAGATAGATAGATAGATAGATAGATAGATAGATAGATAGATAGATAGATAGATAGATAGATAGATAGATAGATAGATAGATAGATAGATAGATAGATAGATAGATAGATAGATAGATAGATAGATAGATAGATAGATAGATAGATAGATAGATAGTTAATGGTGGTATATAATAAGAACTCGTGACATTTTGGGAATCCGCTGCTGAATGACCTGGGACTTAGTGTGTTGTCAGCACATGCGGAAAATGTTCCCACAGGTGAGCAGCTTTGAGTCCCAAACAGATACTGCCACAGGGAGTGAATTGTTTACGCCTCCACTATACGAGATCCAGCTTTATGACCTATGCTCCTTAGGGAGGTAAAGGGTATTGACTGATAGATAAGAATCGTGCATATAGGCCTGTCTTACATTTTGCCCTTCCTCTTACTCATCTTTTATTGCTAGTTATTCAGACATTCTCCATACTTAAGGTGTTAGTTTAATGGCGATGCAACATTATAAGTAGTATAAAAGCATACATTTACAGTATTTGATTACAATTAAGAAGTAAGATATATAAAAATGAAAAACTAGATCATTGGAACCTCCATACAGTATATTAGATAATAATTCGAAATATAATCCCTTAGGGCGGCATATAATTGGCACTCATAATGTATTTGAACAGTCTACGATTATATGAGTAGGGACTGTGCATGTTTTTAAGATCATGTGGAAGATTGTTCCAAAGATGAGCAGCTGAGTAAGCCAAGCTCTTCTTGAACAAATCTAGCCTGGGCTTGGGTACCTGTAACTGGTTTAAGCGGTTACTACGTTTTTCATTGAATTTTAAAAGTGGCCACAGATACGTTGGAGCATTCTGTGACAAGATTTTGTGAGCGAATTTAGCTTTGTTAAATAGGAAGCGCTTTCTAAGGGGTAATATTTTAAGATAGTTATATAAATCTGTACAATGTGTTTGGTGTTTATCAGCAACTAGGCGCACTGCACGTTTTTGAAGTGAATGAAGCCTTTTTGTGTTGGATATGGAACAACCATCCCAGATTGTGGAACAATAGTCTAGGTATGTTTGTATGTGAGATGTGTAGAACATTTTCCTTGCCCCCTCATCCAGGAAGGGTTTGATTTTGGCAGGAAGTGTTTAGCTTTTGAGTGCACTAATTGGTAAACTTAGGTTTGTCAACAGTTAGACCTAGAGTTTTATGTTCATTTACGTTTTCAATTAGTGATGTTCCAATGCTGTCAGGAATGATTTAATTAACTTCACCAGCTTAAGATTTACTTTCATTGTTTCTAATTTTCTGATTAAAATAGAGTGATCAATCATATCGAATGCTTTTTTAAAGTCTACAAAGATTGCTCCACATAAGTTATCGTTATTGATGTTTAGATGCCAGTTCTCTATCATTTTTGTTAAGGCTGTGTCGCATGAATGCTTTGGTCTAAACCCCGACTGGCTATCAACAAGCAGGTCATTATTAGCTAGGTGTTCCATTGCTGTTTTGTGTATGTGTTTTTCCAGTGGTTTGGACAGCGATGATATAAGCGAGATGGGCCTATAGTTACCAAGGTTACTATTATCTGATGAACCAGGTTTAACAAGAGGGTATATGTTGAGTTCGTTTTATGGTTGAGTACAGTTTATACTGGTGAAGAGGTAGCTTCAAACGCGAATGGTTAAAATGAACGAATGTCAACAATATTCTTCCAACGAACTTCAACAAGTAGTGAACTGGGCAAGTACTGGCAGTACATAAGTCGGTGATAACTGTACATCGATTTTATTCAACATGACACAGACGGAGTGGACAAGACTAACATCGTCACAGGCGCAAAGATCATACATCAGCATAATGGTAATTACTTTTAAAGTTCCTGAAGATTCTCTACCATAAAGTCCTCTGACTCAAGTGACTAAGGATCACAAAACTGTTACCGTATAATATTCTTCTCATTCAAGTCCGTTGACCTTCTCTCAAGGACGCAGACACTAGACTATTGTTCTACACCTCACATATACAGACACATCTAGATTACTGCTCTACACTATGGGATTGTTGCCCTGCTTCCACCTCGAAGAGACTGCACTCCCTGCAAAAGAGAGCAGTGCGTCTGATCACCGATAATCGCACGACACCACACACAAGGACAGGAAAAGAACCCAAAATACTGTCGCTAAAAAAACGTCTTCTCTACAACAAAGCCAAGCTGACTCACACAATTCTATCTAACAATGCCCCGTCGTACCTAAGATCATTGTTTCAAACCAGTAGAAGGGAGGGACAACGATTACATCAGTTACGTCTGCCCAAACCTAGGATCGACCTGTTCAAAAAGAGTCTAGCCTACTCTGGTGCCTACTTATGGAACAGCCTTCCACACCACCTAAAAAGCCTACCTACACAATATTCTTTTAACAAAGCACTTTTCAAACACTTCCTCAACACTGATTATCTACCCCCATAGAAACAGTATTTGCCTGTCAACATCTCATCCATAGGTCAACATTTCTTTTCCTCTTCCGCTCATTTTTGTGTGTGAATAATTTGTTTTATATCCATGTAATATCATTATTATATTCACTTAAAAATATTATTATATAATGTAATGTATGTGTGAATGTACCCACATAATACTGTACTTTAGAAATGTGAGTCGTGAGAATGTACCCGCATACCAAAAATACAGATTAATTGTAGACGGATTGACCGCATGAGTGAGTGTCGGTATACAGAATTTATTTATTTTTATTTATTGTTTTATTTATTTTATTTTATTATTACTTTTTTCCCCCATTTACTAGCTTGTTTGTTTCAAAAAAAAAAAACCCTACTCATTTTTTTTTATTATTATGCTTGCATACTGTAAATGAATGCTGTTATGGTAACTTTAAAATGTTGCATGCCTTTAAATTAATGCTTAAAGCATCATGTGGGAATGAAAGGATATAGTATGCAAGATTAATGAGAGTGGAAGGGCAGAATGTTAGACGGGCCTGCGCGCCCAATTCTTTACCCTTCGAAAATAAAGTTCGTTCGTTCGTTCGTTCGTTCTATCATGGTAACGTATTCATACTCCAGGATAAAATCTTCCATATCATACTTCACAATCCCATACGTTCTCCAAAACATAACGTTAGATAGCATATAGTTTCAAACAAAGTCATACACGATAATACGAACAGGTTAGAGATTCCAGTTGACTAACCTCTCCCATTCTATGCCACGCTTCTGGCATTGTTGTAACATCATATTAAAACATGTGCATAAGGTAATCAATAACTTCTTCCACTCGTAGGAATCCTTCTTCTACGATACAAATCCTAAAGGCAAACGACTCTGTAGATCCATTCTAGGAATAACATCTTCCCGCTAGACTAGTATTAGAGCGGCCTTATAATACAGCTTTAAATAAGAAGTGGGGCGATAACTTACGTGACATTGCTGCTATTGGTTTCGACCTGAAGACCAATACAGATCACTAGAATAAATGGCTTTCCATAAACATGCCATTGAATACAAATATAATATAACAATCATGGACATAAACAAGTTCCATGTTGCCCCTTCAAAAATGACGTCACAAACTACTCAACTAGGTTACCCGTGCGTCCCAAAGCAACACTCACTGCTTCGTGCACGTCAGTGCGCGAATCATTCGACCGCACAAATAATATAACTATATCAAGACTGGTGCGTACATTTGGCAGGACCGAAGACTACCCCCTTAGGTAATAAATGTACGTAACAGCTCCCTTATTACCTCCCCTTAAAAAAAATTAATTCTATTAATTTTTTTCGAACTAATTACTCGAGAGAGGTGAGTCAAAAACTACAACAAGATATGAAATGCATAAAGTTATATCATATTAAGAAAAGAATATTAAATTGAAATCAATATAACTAAATGACAGTATGCATTAAAGCACACATCCACTATCGACCTACTTTGGAACGATGTGGTAATATACGAAGTAAAACAAGTTGAAAAATGAAAATGAAGAAACCATAAAAAAAAAGATGATAATAAAATTCAACTAAGTTTTTAAAAAAAAATTTGAAACATATGATTTCAAAAATGAAAATGAACAGCAACACTGATGATAATCAATGATAAGAGAATCAATAGAACAGAAAATTTTAAAATACAACATGCAAAATGAAACAAAGCATAATTAAACACTTTAAGAAGCAACACACTTACTATTTTCTAACACTAGTAAGTTTGACTAGTTATCTAAAAGTGAGATATCATGTAGTGGGATACGTGAATACACGTATTGCGAGAAACTAATAAAGTTAGTAGATGTGTGATTTATAATCAATCAAATAGATTAAGTTGAATTAATCTAATTTATATATTCCTTAATTACTAACAAATAACTAGTTAACAATATATTCTAAATAATTACAATATCACTATCAATATGTCACTGTTCCGTTACAACTAGTTAGTAATCGACGAGATAATGTTCTCAATGTTCCATACACGATATAATATATTCTCTAACACGTTATGTAGTGTAATATGTTCCATAGGAATAACAAATGTATATTTGTCGCTCTTAACAATGTTGCCATATTAATAAAAAAGTCACTGTAGTACCAATGTTCGCGTACTAAGAAAACGTTGATATAGTATCAATAACAATGTACAAAGTTATTCATGTTATCGGTGAGGATGTTCCAACATCTGGAAGTGGCTTAGTTTCGACAAGTTCGCTTGGGCATCTTGATAGACAGTCTGCGAACACATTCTGCACTCCAGGAATAGCTCGTATCTCAAAATGGAACGGTTGAAGCGCTATAGCGTAACGCGCTGACTTTGATGACTTAACGTTCCCTGTGTTCAGTGCTGTAAGAGCTTTCTGGTCAGACTCCACCACAAAGTGTGAGCCGAGGAGGTAACGATCCAGTTTAGTGATTGACCAGACAAGAGCGAGGAGCTCTTTATCCAGAACGGAATATTTCATCTCGCTCGTTGTGAGCTTTCTGGATACGTACATAACCGGAAATAAGGTGCCTCCGTATTCCTGCATCAAAACTGCCGCAATAGCGTAGGAAGAAGCATCACTGCGAAGAACAAAGGTGAGATCTTTGTTAGGCAACCTTAAAAAAGGCTTATTTGAAAAAAATTGTTTTATATAGTCTAAAGCCGTTTGGTGATCCTGCGACCACTTTATTACATTAGATGTGCCTTTTTTTAGTAACGAAGAAAGAGGTGCAGTTATAGTAGACAAATGAGGGATGAATTTAGAATAGAACTGTATTAGTCCTAAGAGCGACCTCACTTGTTTTTTTGTCTTAGGTGCTGAGATGTTTAAAATTTTAGAGACGTTACTGTCTTCTGTATACATTAAACCGCGACCTATACGGTGACCAAGAAAGGAGATGTCATGAAAACCGACAAAAGCCTTTGAAGGTTTCGCTGTTAAGTTATAATCCCGTAAGGTAGAAAGTAAAGATTTTAAACCCTGAATATGTTCATCCCAAAAGTCACTGAAAAGACAGATGTCATCTATATAAGTAATGACATCGGGACGATGAGACAATATGCGGCGCATCATGCGTACAAAGGTAGCTGGCGCATTCATTAACCCGAATGGCATAAAATTCCATTGAAAAAGACCCCGTGGTGTCGAGAAAGCGGTGAATGGCTTTGCTTTAGGAGTGAGTGGCACTTGCCAATATCCCTTTGAAAGGTCAAATTTCGAAAAGAATGTGGCATGAGATAATCTCTCCAATAAGTCATCTAAAAGAGGTAATGGTTCCGCATCGAATTTTGTAACTTTGTTTAATTTCCTGTAATCTACGCAAAGACGTATATTGTTGTCTTTCTTCCTAATGATTACCATGGAAGAAGAATATGGAGATGAAGATGGTTCAATTATATTTAATTGGAGCATCTCATCCAATTCCTTATCAACCTTATCACGAAAGTGTAAAGGAATAGGATATGGGCGAACTCGAATAGGCGTATCGTCAGTCAGAATAATGTCATGTTGGATGACTGACGTATGACCTGGGATGTCAGTGAGGACATCCTCATACGAGTGTAGAATATTAGAGACTTGCTGACGTTGATCAGCCGAAAGAGTAGATGAGATCGTAACATCATTCCATTTCTCAGTGGAATGGAGTGGTACAACTGGTATTGGTAGTTGTACATCATCGAAAGAAGATTCCTCTTCTTGGATGACTGACAAACTAGAATAGTGTTGAATAGGAGGTGTAGGATCGTCAGTTGCCTGAAACACTGACTGTAGATAATCAGGACGTGAGTAATACTCCTTCAACATGTTAATGTGGAAGGTTTTATGTTTACCATTAACATCAACGATGTAGTCGACATCGGATATTCTTGAGATGATCCTGAAAGGACCTCTCCAGGTAATTAAAAGACGATTGTTATGCGCAGGTAGTAAGACAAAAGCTTCATCACCAGGTATGAGCTGGCGAAGACGTCTATACTTGTTTGCAAATAGACGAGCTTTTTCTTTGGCTTGTTCAGATGATGCAGTAGCTAGTCTACAAGCATCTATGATTCTCTTTCTCAGAGAGATCACATACTCATAAGAGGATTGAGTTTCCTCTTCAATATTCTCATCAACCAATAAGTCGTGGATTAACGACATCGGACCGCGTGGTTGCATGCCAAAAACAAGCTGGAATGGAGAAAACCCCGTTGCTTGATTTTGTACTTCGCGATACGCAAAGAGACAAGCGGGTAGGACCCGATCCCAGTCTTGGGGATGGTCTTGAGTCATCTTACCCAACAACTGCTTGAGTGTCCTATTGAGACGCTCAATTAACCCATTTGACATCGGATGATAAATAGAACTAAGAGATCTGTCTATACCTAATGTCTTCATAACTTGAGACATGGATTCAGAAATGAACTGAACCCCATGATCCGACAAGATTTTCCGTGGAAAACCAATGCGTGAGAAGATTAACATCAATGCTTCTGCTACACTGGCAGATGAAGTGTTTTTGAGAGGGATGGCCTCAGGCCAACGAGTGCACATATCAATGCACGTAAGGATATGCGTATGCCCTCTAGCAGATGGAAGTATCGGACCAATAATGTCAATGGCCATTTTATCAAATGGTCTAATCGGGATGTCCGCAGCTTGAATAGGAGCCGCATGAAATGGACCCCGTACCTTAACTTCCTGACATATCAAACAGGACCGACAATAGAGAGTGATGTCCCTATGGACGCCTGGCCAGTAGAATGCCGAAAGCACTCTGGATTTGGTACGCGAAAAACCCATATGGCCCGCACATTGCGAGTCATGCGCATGTCGTAATATACGAGATCTCATAGAGGATGGGACTAAGATCTGATAACATAAGGATGAATCCTTTTCCCGTATTACTCTAACCAAAATCCCATTTTTAAGTATAAAGTCATGTCTAGATTTTGCAAGTTTGTTGCTTGTATTCTTTTTGTTAACATACTGAAAAAATTTTTTTTAATGAATCATCATTCTTTTGCAATGTAGCAAACAACTCCCGTGAAATAGGAGCATCATCATCACAAGTGGTATGAACTGTAGGTTCAATAGGTGTATCATGCGACATATTAGTAGCTTGCGCTCTAGTCACTACTGCATTTGCAGTTTGAATATGTCGCTCTTCCCATTCAGCAATTTGCTGTGGTGAACACTCTTTACTACCATGTATGCGACCAAGTATTAAATCACAAATTGGATTTGGAAGAAGACAAGCCTGGATCTGTCCTGAAAAAAATGGTGTATGAAGTGTTATAATGGCTGTGGGAAATGTTTCCACAGTTCCGCCAAACGTCACACATTTCACAACCCTGCCCGTCGCACAACTAGGGTCGATCAGCGAAGTCCGGACGCCCACAGTGGTACAACCTGAGTCGAATAAAAGAGAGCATGAAATATTGTTAACAAATCCTCTGTTAAACTTAAGAGAGCCCTGTCCCTGGTGTACTGACGCAGGAGTGGCCATGCAGACTGCAGGTAGACTAGGCAAAGTATGACCGCAACGCAGCGTCGTGATCGCCTTGGGCTGGAAAAGAGTAGAGCATTCTGAACAATCTTTGACTTGGGTACAATCAAGAGAACAACACATAGCATTATGAGTTTCAGCTACTTTACCCTGTTCAATGTTAGCCTGTGTATCAATTAAAGAGACATTAGAATGTCTAACCGTATTACTTGACGATCTATCTCGTCGGCGCGATCGATTTTGATTATTGTCATTAAAATTGCCATAATTGTCATTTCTGCTAGAGTTAAAATTTGGACGAGTCCGATAGTTTGTATAATTAAAGTTATGCTGTTCTTTAAAATTTTTATTCCAAGAACCTTGTCTGTTTTGCGGACCCTGAGATTTTGATCTCCAGTTTTGTTTATTATAATGTCCTTGATTATTTTTAAAATAATTGTTACCAAAATCTCGTGATCTGTGAGCTTGGTTCCAAGAAACATTAAATGGAGCAGATTGTTGAAATTGCTTCCCTTTGTAAAAGTTATCATTGTTAAAATTGTAATTATTTCCCTTATTGACATACCTATCAGCACTAAAAGAACGATTGCGTGAAAAATTGTTTTGTTGTGCTGCAAAAGCAACAGGCAATTCATTCTTAATCTGTGCATTACTTAGATCCATGGTTGGGTGAGCAGTGCAAAAATTTTTTGCATGTTCTTCTAAATTTTTCATTGATAAAGGTTTCCTTTCGTGTAAAAATGCGAGAAATGTAGGATTTACAGACGAAAGTACCTTATCGCGCATCAGTAAATCGAAGAGACCTTCATACGACTTTTCAATTTTGGATAATTCGATCCATCTTTCTAATGTTAGTCGTATCTGTGACAGAAAATCACTAAAATTTCTGCCAGATTGAGGTAGTAATGTATGAAATCTTAAACGATATTCGTCTTCTGTCATTTGGAATTTTTGCAGAAGTGCTGCTCTAAGAGCATTATAGTCATTTTTCTCACCAATGCTGGTGGTATGATAAACTGCTAATGCATCCCCTGTAAGTAATCTGGATAAATATGTACAGTATAGCGCTTTATCCACGTTATAAGACCCACAAGTGGCCTCAAACCTATCTAGGAAGAATATCACGTCATCAGACGGGGGATTAAATTTTGGTAATTTAAGGTGAATTTCCTTAAAATGATCCTGTCTGGATGAAGTTTGGCTTTCAAAAGTTCTCTGAGAATTAGATTCCTGAGTTAACCTAATTCTCTCATATTCTGACTCTGCTAATTTTAGTTCATGCTGTCGTTTTTTTTTTCATTCTCTTCCATCTCAAGCTGAAGTCGTTTTACATTTTGTTCAGCTATTAATCTCCTCTCTTCCATTTCTTTTTGTTTATTTTCCATCTCAATCTTAAGTCTTTCTTCAGCCTCCCTTTGCTTCTGTTCTGCCTCTCGCTGAAATCGTTTCTCTTCTAATTCAGCGGCTAATCTCATTTTTTTCTCCTCTTCCTCAGCACGTTTCTCTTCTAGTTCGGCGGATAATCTCATTTTTTTCTCATTTTCCTCAGACTCAATCCGTTTTTGATCTGCCTCAAATTGAAGTTTTTCTAGTCTTAAAGTTTCTAACTTTCTCTGTTCGGCTTCTATTTCTTGAGCTTTTTTATATTCTGCAAGTGCAAATGCTTTTGCTTCATCAGGAGCCATCTGAAGAGCTTTTGCTTGCTTAATGAAATAGTCTAAGGTAGCCATTATTCAATATTATTATGTAATAATACTATTTAAAAGTGTTACTACAACTAGTGGTCTTCGTTCCTGTTCTAGAACGGTAAAATCAATTTATATAATAGGCAATAATATTTATAATTAATAATGTAATTTATAACATGAAATGATGTGAAAGCAATAACGTGACAGACAATAGCACAATACTGACGCGACACGATAATTAGGACAAATGAAAACGTTCGCAGAAATCCAATGAAAATAATATATGGAACTAAAATGGAATGTCGTAAAGAATTACGATGATAACTGCGATCAAATATTCAACAGGACAATAGACACCACAGTGTAAAAACATATGCTTTGTAAAAAAAACTGAACGACAGGAAAGGTGAGACGGACAATAATCACATACAAAATACATCCTGAAACTAAGGTACAAGTAAAAATAGCTACCAAAAACAACGATTAAAACTTGACACTACAGCTAAAACAGTCAGGTGTCACAGACTACCAGACACAGTGGACCAAAGATCCTTCTATGCTCACGCATAGGAACATTCCACTGCGGGAAGTCTGCAAAATAATGTCCTACAGAACACTTAAGACGGACCTGTGGTGAAACTGGTATTTTCCCGTCCTAAGTCGCCATTCCCAACCTCCCACGAAGAATACAACACATATAACATGTAACATGTAAAATATAGATATGGACATATCACGGAAGGCACAGCTAAAAGTAATAAAGCGTATAAGGAGAACACGTTATACTTAACTCGCGTGCAGGTAAAAAATCAATGTGCCTCGTCTCCGTGTATGTACGTTTGAGGATAAAATACTTCGTTCTGAGTATTAGACCACAGCTCGCACGTAATAGTGACTAAGAGATGATCCCAAGATGTTGTCGCCTTGAAAGTTCAGATCTTCAGATGATCCCAAGATGTTGTCGCCTTGAAAGTTCAGATTTTCCATTGCTGATACTTGTATAGGGTACGTTTCCTGTGAAATTCTAGATTTCATAAACACACTGGAGCACCAATTACTGTTGAGTTCGTTTTATGGTTGAGTACAGTTTATACTGGTGAAGAGGTAGCTTCAAACGCGAATGGTTAAAATGAACGAATGTCAACAATATTCTTCCAACGAACTTCAACAAGTAGTGAACTGGGCAAGTACTGGCAGTACATAAGTCGGTGATAACTGTACATCGATTTTATTCAACATGACACAGACGGAGTGGACAAGACTAACATCGTCACAGGCGCAAAGATCATACATCAGCATAATGGTAATTACTTTTAAAGTTCCTGAAGATTCTCTACCATAAAGTCCTCTGACTCAAGTGACTAAGGATCACAAAACTGTTACCGTATAATATTCTTCTCATTCAAGTCCGTTGACCTTCTCTCAAGGACGTCTATCATGGTAACGTATTCATACTCCAGGATAAAATCTTCCATATCATACTTCACAATCCCATACGTTCTCCAAAACATAACGTTAGATAGCATATAGTTTCAAACAAAGTCATACACGATAATACGAACAGGTTAGAGATTCCAGTTGACTAACCTCTCCCATTCTATGCCACGCTTCTGGCATTGTTGTAACATCATATTAAAACATGTGCATAAGGTAATCAATAACTTCTTCCACTCGTAGGAATCCTTCTTCTACGATACAAATCCTAAAGGCAAACGACTCTGTAGATCCATTCTAGGAATAACATCTTCCCGCTAGACTAGTATTAGAGCGGCCTTATAATACAGCTTTAAATAAGAAGTGGGGCGATAACTTACGTGACATTGCTGCTATTGGTTTCGACCTGAAGACCAATACAGATCACTAGAATAAATGGCTTTCCATAAACATGCCATTGAATACAAATATAATATAACAGTCATGGACATAAACAAGTTTCATGTTGCCCCTTCAAAAATGACGTCACAAACTACTCAACTAGGTTACCCGTGCGTCCCAAAGCAACACTCACTGCTTCGTGCACGTCAGTGCGCGAATCATTCGACCGCACAAATAATATAACTATATCAAGACTGGTGCGTACATTTGGCAGGACCGAAGACTACCCCCTTAGGTAATAAATGTACGTAACAGTATACTTTAGCGATTTTAAAGGCAGATGGAAAGTAACTCCTTGCGAGACATTGATTATATATGTATGTTAGTGTATCAGTAATAGCTGTTGCAGCATAACGCAGTATTCGATTACTGATTCCATCAAGTCCCGATGAGTTATTATCTTTAAGATCAATAAGATAGTTATAAACTTCGTTAACTGTTATAAAAGGAATGTCGCATGGAATGGTGTTAGTACACTTGTTCTCGCAGAACGTAGATAATTCGCTGAAGTCACAAGGGGAAGAAGGTATGGCGGATTTTATATTGTGGATGTCTGCCTGAAAATGATTGCTGAAATCTGTACAAGTAAATGAAGTATTGGGTTTTTGTGAGTCTGGCGAATTTCTTTTGTTCACTAAGGTATTGATTGCCTTCCATATATTTCTACTGTTGCTTTTGCTTTGAACTAAATGACTAAAGTAGTTTTTTCTTTTCTCTGCGAATTAAATATTGTACTTTGTTCCTTGCCGCCCGATATGTAATGATGTCCTTATTTTTGTGCGCTCGATCCCTCTGCCTCATAGTGGCAAGTACTTCTTGTGTGATAAATGGAGATTTTATTTGTCTTTTTACGCGAATTTCTTTAGTAGGCGCATGCTTATTAAAAATACTATAAAATGTCCGTGTCCAATATGCAATGGCGTCATCAGGATCAGGAAGTTGGTAAACATCGGCGAAAGGCGCATTTCGCAAATCATTTAAAAATAATTTTTGGTTGAAATTTTTTAGACTTCTATATTCAATACTGATGTGTTTATTTTTTGGAGATTTGTACCCATTTTTTGCCCAAGTGCAACATATGGGATAGTGGTCACTCATAGCAATAGTAGGGATGGAACATTCTATAACGTTTTCTGGACAGGTTACATATATGTGATCGATCAGTGTGGATGATGTTTTTGTTACTCTGGTAGGTTTGTTGACTATTTGTTTCATGTTGTACGATGCTATGATGTTGGTCCATGTTTGATTCGGCTTATGCATATCAATATTGAAATCACCAAGAAGAATAATTTCATTGACTGTAGTGATAACTTTATCCATCATGTTCGTGAAATCTTCAAACCATGTTGTTCCTACACTGGGGTTACGATAAAGATATCCTATTAAAATGGGTCTTTGCTTATGTGGCTTTACCTCTAACCATATGCATTCTATATCTATGGTCTCTAGATCGTTTCTGCGGCGATAACTGAGAGAAGTGGAAATATAGACTGCTAAACCTGTCTCTAATTGTCTACTAGAATCTCGCCGAATAGTGTTAAAACCAGTACGTGCAATGTCACCATCTGTTATTTTCTCATTCAGACGACTTTCTGAAAGCCCAAAAACATGGAAATTTTGATTCAGAACTTGTGCGAGTTCTGGAAGTTTACCTAGAAGATGGTTTACGTTCAGATGGCCAAGTCGTAAACCATTCATGGTGTAGTGGATTTGATGGTATTGTATGATTGTGATATTACTTAGTGTGATGCATGAGGTCAGCTGTGAAGGCTCCTGAGATAAATGTAGCTGTGAATTTTCAGAAGGCCCTTCTTGCTACCACTACGACCTCACACCTATCTTTTTTTTATCTAATGAATGTGGCTACGTTAAAGTTCTAGGGTAATGATATGTAATGTGTTGTGGTAGTGTACATACACACACACAGATATTTAACAATTCTAATAATATTAATAAAATGTTATGACACACTGAACTAACTCAAGCTGTGTAAAATTTTTGATAATAAATTTTCTTTAAGTTTATTTGTTCTGAACCAAGGTTTTATTTTGGTCAGAACATATGAAAGGTTTTGCAATTATTAATGAAATGCATGAATATATGGCATAATAAATGAAAGGAGTGTACATATGTATTTTACAAGACTAGTTAATATTACTACTGTTTATGGTTGTAATTTTTCTGGGAGAACGTTTAATGGATGTGCTGTTGGGGTGGCCTCATCACTCCCTGTCTATGGCGATTACACATTGTCCATTTATTGAGGGTATTATAATTGGTGTGTTAGAAATTAAGTTGGTGAGTATTCAGCAGTCCAGACGCTCACGTATCTTGAATGAGTAATTCTGGTGCTGGAATCAGGTGGCCCCACCTCTCCGTGCTTGGGGGCAATATCAGGCTGCTCTGCCAAAATATAAACTGCACGGGTCCACTCTTGTAATATTCAACACCTCATTTGACACCACATTGGTGCCAAATAAAACTCACAGTTCTGCAATAAAGTATTGGTCATGTGTCAGAATTCCATCCTCTAAACCATTTCTGGACACAACACTACACACAACAACAATACCACATAGACGGGTCAGATCTCTTTGACCATACAACACATCTTACCAATTTGGTTTTACATAGGATAAGTTCTCCCAGACTACATATTCTGAAATATGTTCATTAGCTTCCTGCCATAGAATAGGATAGGTGATATGTTCCACTGATCTCAACACTTGATCTGTCTTTCATAATCCTTGCTGGAGTTTATGTATTTTATTTGTCTCTAGACCCTGAACTGGGGCGGGGGGTCTAGAGCGAATCCTTACTTGTTGTAAGGGATAGATTTTGATATGGCAGTATCAAATCACTCGAAACATTAAACAAATATTAAAATATACAAAGAAATACTTTCAGTCTTACCAGAATTATGAATATAGAACACAGTTATCTGCTAGCAAAACTCAGCTGAGCTGCTGGCTTTAGTATGGCGTCCCTCTAAATATTTCAATTAGCTTCTGGGAATTACACCACTAAATAATTCACTGTGTCTACTAGGACAACTTATGACGAATGGCAAAAATGCGCGTCTGAGCGCCGATAATATATTCATCTATGGCCAATCACCGCCTTTTTTCCTTTTCAAATTCAAACCTCCTACCAAAAAGTCATTTCAGTCATACCTCAGTCAAGTATGCATTATTGTCTGTTGGTCCGTCTGTCTCTACTTGCGTTTCACAAAAAAAACACACTTGTTTTTTGAACCAACTCCGCCTTCCCCTACACAATTTTGCCTTTAAAGTTATTTTTAGCCACAGTTCACCATCCCATCCCGTCTCTTTCATTCCAACTAGATTTTAGCACTTGAGTCTCAAGGCTGCAGTTTTTGAAAATTAGGGACCTTTTTTGTTTCAATGCAGACGCTCGCTGATATGAACAACACAGTCTTTTGTCAATATCTTTCTTATTATCTATCCGTCTGTATAAATGAAAGCATATTATTTCACTGCTCAAGATGGGCCATCCGGCCAGCTAGGTTTTATATTCCTAACATTATTATTAAGAAAAAGTTACTTTTCAAGGTTAGTTGGTTTTTCGAAATATTTCTAGCATCTTCTGTACTGCGTTTGCCACTGCATTCAAATAAACGGACTAAGTTATCGCAAAAGCGTCCAAGAAATGACTGTTGCGTATAATAGCTAAGGTCCCTTTTGTCGATTTCTTTACCTTGTGTCAACTTGGGGACGTGACTTTTCCTCCTTTCCCCACCAATTGCGTCTTTTAGCCTTGCTAGTTTCAAGCACGCGTTCAGTCATATTTTTTTCCCTTTGATCTCCGTTCTCATCCCGTTCCAAGGGTAACGTTTTGCCTTCACGTTTAACAATTTAATTTCCATGGCGGGTGATGACCCGCGGCGTGGGCGATCATGTATTCTAGTAGCTTACGCATTAGTTTTTATCCCTACGTTGTATCATTGGAGATATTTTAACGTTGTATCATGGTTAATTTTATGACACATGGTTAGTAACTGTTCATAAGTACCTGGCATTTATGTTATGTAACAAAAAGCTCGCGCTCAAATACGAAATTTAACAAATTTTACCAATGAAGGGGAATTAATGGTGGTATTAATAAGTGGGGCACATTGAAAACTAATTACAAACAATTCAGCCAATTGAATTACGTCAAAAATAGGTGAAAAATGTAACAAATCAAGCGCTCATATCAGACAGTCAAACAGTGTGGAAAAGAAAAAAAATTATAATAATAATATAATAAAATTATATATATATATATATATATATATATATATATATATATATATATATATATATATAAATAATATATATATATATATATATATATATATATATATATATATATATAAAACAACAATCGACAGTTGCTGGTGTTATAGAGACAACTAGTGAGGCCAACAGTCGTTGTTAATATGGAGTAGAGGGTTGTTGAAAATAGAAGTGCAGTGGATTTGGCCGTGATAGATGATGCATTTGGTAGAAAGCGGGATATTGAGGTACAGTTGTTGAATGAGTGGAGTATTCCGGCAAGTACGACCTCCAAGTGTAAGGTGCATAGTCCAAGTGTCTTTGTTGATGTAGGAAATGATGAAATGCTGGGTATGTGGGTTGATGTGGGTGAACCTGTGACGACAGCGATGAGCGGGGAACTCTCATTGGTGTCTGGGACGACTGCGGACATGGTGACACTTCTGTTGATGAAGGCTGAGCAGATTGAATTGGATCACTTACAGACCTCTGGGAATGAAGTGAGTCAAGTTGGTGTTGTCGAGGAGGGTCGTCTGTGGCAGAAGGTTGTTGAAGGCAGACATTGTTGGTTTCCTGCACATCCGTGGTGCTAACAAGAGGTATAACGTGATGATCCTGATTGTCTGATGATTTTGCGCGGCTGGTGTTTAAAGTTGGGGGTAGTGATGGAAAATGAAGGTCATAATTGGCATTAGATGAGTAGCTATTTATATTCACATGGCGTTTGGATGGATATATGGATGCCGATATGTGAGTAGTGCCTCTGAGTGTGCTTTCTGGATATTTTATATTTGTCGCCAACATACTGGTCCCTTGTCTGGACAATGTAATATCGCCGCTGTAAAGATGCTTTCTAGGGGCTCCTGAAGTGGCAAGGAAGACCGAGCTGTGATCTATGAAAATATGTTCATTCTTGAGGCAGTGTTTTTTAAGTATAGCGTTGTTAGTTTCAACACATTTGCGGTAATAGGCACGGACTGGCGGGATAATAGAGGAAAAATAAAATTTTGGCATTATGGAATAGCGACCGAAATATGAATGTGATCTCGTTTAGGTCTGTCTGTGAGAGTTCAATATCTTTTTATTGAGTCTGACAGACCTATGTGCACAGTTACTCTAATTACAGAGAGATCAGGCGAATACCGTTTAAGGAGGGTCAGTAAGTCGTAAGTTGATGCCCAGTTCTTGAAGCGAACAGACACCGAATCAGTATCACCAGTTACTAGTTTTGATTGTTGAAGCTCCTTCATGGTTTGGTCCCCAAAGGTGAGATGTTTTCTTGTGTTCGTGTGGGTGCCAGTGATAACAGCTGTATCTTCCCTTGTTCCAGTTGTGCTGTGGCTGCTAGAAGTCCTGTGGTGTGTGCTGGCAGCTGCCGGTCGAAGTGGCGGATGGCGATTTGAAATTTTGACCGGAATTCTGCAGACACTGGCTGCAGGATTTTCCGGAGTGTCCAGGGAATTACGTTCATTAAGGCGTAGTTCTGAATGAGGTATTTGTTGTTGAGGTCGGAGGCTCTCCGCACGTGTTTGTTTGTGTGACCCAATTCTTTTGTGTGCTGTTGTTTAGTCTGCTGCTGAATGTGTGTTTTGCTGTTTTCGTAGCGACTTTTTAGAGACAGGTGATCAGCCTGAAGCTGTTCATAAGATTTTTTAAAACTGCTCAATTCAGCTTTCAGTAGTTCCATCTCAGATGTTATTTTTGTATACACATCATCATGTGGTGATTGTATAGTTTGCTCGCGTGGTGTCCTTTCTAGACTACTATCAAGCAATCCTATTAATGAATCATGCTCTGGCTCTGTAATGGTAGATCTTGATGTAACGGAAGGCGTCTCTGTAATGATAGATCTTGATGTAGAGGAAGGCGTGTCTGGTACTACCTGTATCTGTTTGTCATGCTCCTGAACGAATGTATCAGAGACAACGGGAAAGGAACAGTGTGTGAGGGCTAATTTCTGGGTATCGGAAGTGGTTGATGCATTGTTGAGAACAGCTGTTGACGTTTATAGCCATTCGACTGACTCCAGCAGTCGTTGCTGTTTTCCATAAATGATTCAAATCATTCTGGATCCACTCTTTAACTGCAGTCTCTGAGCCTTGTACCATGACCTTGTTGGATGTATTATAGAAATGGAGAAAAACGTGTCCAGTAGAAATAACATCTTCCACATGAGCACCATTAGCGTCAGTGCGAGATTCAATTGAAGCGATAGATTTATAGTAGGCCTTGGACAAGCCACGCAATGCATGAAAACACGTCCGCACTCTGTGAAAATTAAGCTAGTGTCCCAGGGTAGCCATGTTGAGGGCGACAGTCAAGTAGAATGTTGTGTGCAAATTCTCCGACAAGGAGACAAGATTGGGTGGTAATTAACCCAACATATTGACAGTATAAATATTTCACAGGACGAAAGAACGATGGAGCGAGTTAGGCTCTATTCAGAAGACAAATGGTACGTAGAGTGAAATTATTTACATCTATACAATAGTCCTATTCCTCGTCTAAGATAGTGGCCATCTATAAAAGGGAAAGTAACAACCCCGGAGGAGTCCGGTATCACATAGATAACCTGAACCCAGAGCGACATGTATCAGTAGACAAGGATTTGTTAGGAAAGAAGAAAAGAGGTAGATACTAATAACATCTGAACAACCATAGATGATTAGATATTATAATATTGAATGTAAATTTTCAATGCTGAACGAGAGTTGAAAAAGGAAGGGTGACGGACCAAGATTGTTGGAGGTCCAGGTAACAGCAGTGTTCCACACAGTGTAAATAAACAGTATTCCAGTTGACTGTGGCGTTCCCTAGTTATATTGAAGATCTGTTTGGCGTTGTCTCCGTCGCTCGCTGTGTGTGAGTGTTGTAATCATTCATCATCGTGTCATCGCTAGCTACTGAGGCAAAGAACCTGGGCAGACAGCGGCCAAGTGAAGTAACCACCTGTTAGTGCAGGCGACTACATTATTATACAAAGTGGTGCCCTGACCAACCTCAGGTAATATTGACATTGCTATCTACCAAGGCAGACTGCCACACAGTCGAATTGTGGTACCGCAATTTCAGCTGCCACACAGTAATTGACTTGTTAGCGCATCACTATAGGTGTATAAGACTATCCGCCATAACACTTTTCCGCGAGTGATTGATTAATGGCATTTTTGTTCGGATGGAACATTGTGACATTTTTTTCTGGGTAAGCCACTCACGTCTGTTGTTTTTCTGTTGTCTAGTTTTCTACTTCTTCATTTCTTACGAGTGCCTGAAAACATACCTTTATGTTTGTCTAATATTTATTTACTGTTTACGGGCCTCGGGTTTCCCTTCCTTCCTTATGTGTTATAAATGTTTATGCAGACATTAATACAGTGTGTATGTTCTCAGGAAGCACGCATGACCCCCTGACCTGAGTATTTTCTCTACTTGGGGCATCTGTGTGAAACTTTGCAGAAGCTGAAAATCGAACAACCTTCCTGAGTGAAGGGTCCCTCGTGGGAACTATAAGATAGACGGAAGGCAATTTAATCACTGTGCGAGGAGGTGAAAGGGAATATCTCAGGGATAGCTCTTAGATGACATGCATCTTTCGTCTTTTTGGGATAATTAGATCCTTCTTCAGCAACAGGAAAAGGTTGTTCCGTAGCAGATACTGTCGTCTGGGAGTGAAGTACTAGAGGCTTCATTATACGGGTCTAGCTTTGCAAGGTGAGATGATTAGTTCCCTTTCTTGCTGCCTTTGCTTTTCATAACTTAGGAGCAGAGTCACGTACCCATTTACAGCAAGGTGGACTGGAGCGTGACGATGCCAGGTTTCGAAATCGGAACCCGGTTACTTTGCCGCGAGAAGTATGCGCTCTAACCACTGTGCCAGTCGTAAGCTTCATTTGTGCCTAGATTGTGGTAAAGGTAAGGAGCAAATAGTAAAAATAAAACACCCGACAAAGAATGGTGGTTTCTGAATTTTAATATTACACAAATGTAAGCGCCAACAGGGAACAATTGAGAGGAAAATTGACAAATTTTTTACAGGAACTTGACAAGACTGTAACCCAGGGGCGGACTGAGTATTGGACATTTCGCGCGCAGGGTTTAGACATTTAGAACCAGTAATCAATGTGGAATCAGTAATCAGTGGCTAATGGCCCTTATTTGCCCAGGGGCTCCAGCACTGTCAGTCCACCTCTGCCGTAACCAACTGCGAATTTCAATCAGCATGCTAGATGCTGTCTGCCGTGATAAATTCCATAAGAAAAGAGCTATAGAACTTGTTTAGTATGCTAATGGTAGAAAGTAAAAATAAATGCCTTAGCAAGACAATAGAAGTGATACTTAGTCTTGGAATGGAAATACCACAGAATGCAGTGTCACAGTAGCTGGAGACACTTTGAAACAAAGCAATATCAGATAAAAGATGCAACTCAGAAGTGCAGAACAAAATAGCCTAATGAAAAACAGCTTAGAAACAAATGGAAGTGGAAACATATAACAACTAATTATGTTCGGAACAAAACAAAAAACCGTGAAAAAGAGTTGTATTCTATTGGTTTTCTGTCTTTTTCTGTACTTCTTATTTCTACCGTTGTCTGTTTTTTTTTCTTTCTAAGATTTATTATATGTTTTCCGCTTTTAAACTGTTTCTGCTTCCCCGTCCCCGTCCCCTTCTCTTCATCTTTCTCTCTCTCTCTCTCTCTCTCTCTCTCTCTCTCTCTCTCTCTCTCTCTCTCTCTCTCTCTCTCTCTCTATCTATCTCTCACTCTCTCTCTCTTCTTCACCTTTACTGCTTTCTAATGTTACTAAACCTGTTTCTCTGGCACATACACACACTTCTACGGTTTTCTAATGTTATTGATATTGTCTCTCTCCCCCAGTAAACATGTGTCTACCGTCTTCTAACGTTACTGAAACTCTCTCCATCGCTCCCACCCCAGTGCACACATTTCTACGGTTTTCTAATGTTGCTTACACACACTCTGTATCTCTCTCCAAATACACACACTTCTACTTTTTTCTAATGTTACTAACACACACACACATACTCTGTCTCTTTCTCTGTTTTTCTAATGTTACTGAACCTGTCTCTCTCTCTCTCTCTCCCAAAACACGCACACGTGTACGGTTTTCTAATGTTACTGAATCTCTCTCTCTCAAACACGCATACGTCTATGGCTTTCTAATGTTACTGAAACTGTCTCTCTCTCTCCTAAACACGCACACTTCTACGGTTTTGTAATGTTACTGAAACCGTCTCTCTCTACCAAACACGCACAAGTCTACGGTTTTCTAATTTTACTGAAATTGTCATTCTCGTCCACCGTTCTTGAAATGTTTCAGGCTTTTTCGCTTTCTGACTTATTTTGTATCCGATATGATAGGCTTATTAGTCTGTCTGTTACTGTCTCAAGTCTGCTGTTCCTAATGTTACTGATTCTCCTCTGTCTGTTACTGTCTCACTTCTACTGTTCTCTAATGTTACTGATTCTCATCTGCCTGTTACTGTTCCATTTTTCATCATCAGCTGCCATCTCCACAACGAAGGTTGGCTGTAATGGATCTCCAACGTCTTCTGTCTCTTGTCTTGGTGGTGCACTCTGATAGACTCTTTCCTGTCCATCTCTTGAGGTTATTGTTGCGTGATAAATTCTCGCAACATCGTTTTATTTCAATATCTGTTTTATAACGCAAGGGCAACAACTGCTTGAAATCTATAGTCACTTTTCTCGGTAAGCATTTGTCTTCTCGCGTTAGTATCGAATGCAGTTAACTTTTGAGCTGTGGTCATTTTTGCGCTGGACTGCGCATGACTTGTCTTGTTGTTTGGTCGAGCGGTTTCCGCCCACGACTAGTGGAGTGAGCGATTTGGAATGGCGAAAGAGATGCCTCGTTGAAGAGGGGATCTCCGCTTTCTTTTGTTCTGTCAGGGATGTGTAGTCCTCTTATGGATATTTCGTTTAGTCGAGATAATACCTCTAGTGTTTTCCCACATGTCGGGAGGCGTGATATTTCTGTGTATTTCATGAAAGCAAGGTAAATTGACTTTTTCATTAACTCTATCGATTTTGGGTCGTGAGCGATTTCGATTCATAGCCTGTCTCCGAAAGTCGTCGCCACGAGATGTTCTTTCCCAGCTCACATGTCGCTGCATTGTACTGCATCGGTTGATGCATGTACCAAGGACCATTACTTGCTACTTTGTTAAATGAACTAGGTTGAGGAAACCTTTATTATCTAGAGGATATTTTTTGAGGACATTATTTATACTTCGGCAGACGTGTCTGTCTTGCTGAAGTCAAACTAAGGAGAGTGAACTGATCTCATACATCTGGTTATCTCCTGGCTGTTATAGAAAAGGATGGAGTTGTTCACCTGACTACATTTACAGCACTTTGAAATATAACATACATCTGACTCATCATTGTAATGCTGTCTACCGTTTATTGCTGTATTGAATGTTGCTGTGATAATGACTGTTTGATGTGCCTACACATTTGCGTAACCATTTTGTCACTGTGGCGTCCACAATAAATAATGAAGAAAAACGTCAACGGCTGTTTCAAGACTCATTGACTTTATACGTCGTGAGTTTACTGACGTCCTATGTGGATTGCCCTGTTATTGTTGCATGAACATTGTTTTGACTGAACACATCTACACACTACACAAAACCAGACATGCGGATGCCATCCATCATCATATGGCATCACGCATCATTTGGTGGCCATAAGCTGGTTTGATTCTGGTACTAGCAAACACGGGGTCCCTTACCCACTTCATTTTCAACAAGAATTCATCAGCATCCTTCAAGAAATTAACATTCTTCAATACAGTCAACATCTTCAAAATTTTCAAAGTACTCGGCGTTGCCCGGTAAAAGTCAAATTTAAATTTTTTGACGGAAACAAGAATTTGACAGTACCCGGCGTTGTTACATGTTGCCGGATAACTCGGACTGCTGTTATCTTTTACGCAAGTCAAGCAAGTTGCTGCTGTCAAGGTTCCAGTGCTGTCGTTTTTTGAGAAGGTCAAGTGCCGGTTGAAACGGGTTGTTTTCTGAAGAAGGCCAAGTACCGATTTCCATCAACTTACTTTTGGATTAGAAGGTCAAGTGCCGAAACAACTCAACACACAGTATTTCAGAAGCTCTTGTACCATCGTGTTAGCAGTGGAAGCAGTTCAGATGTGCCATCTTCGTTGGAGCTTCGCTCTTTAGGACGTTGATTGACATCCGTTTTTCTGCTGTTCTACGATTGGAAGCCTATAAGTTAAGTGGCCTGTTTGTATGTAAACTGTGCCCTTATACTTCTGCTGAGTCTTCTGTGTATCATCTCATTCTATATGTTATATGTTTATATGTTATTTGTATATTTATATGTTTATATTTCAGCGGGTTCTCGGTTGGGTGGTGTCTCCGTTAGATTATGCCACGTCATAGAGGTCGTCTATTGTGAGCGTTTTCTGTAGGGTTTGCAAATTTCCGATACTGGAATTTGCTAAGCGACTTCTGTTGCTATTTATGTTAGCTGTGATGACATGTTTTAATATTGTTTTCGTTATTATTTCGCATTCTTTAGTTTTGTTTTGATTTGTTTGTATTTGTTAGCCTACTCTTGTCTATAATTTAGTTTCATACAACATTTTTGTTTATACACTGTGGTGTCATGTATTTTGTTTAATTCTATCGCAGATATCGTCACATTTTTTGTGATATTTCATTAATTTCTGCTTTATTTTTAGTTGATTTCTGCGAAAGTTTTTGTATTGTTGCTGATCTTTGTTATTGTTTACATTGTTATTGTTTACATTGTTTGTATTGTTTACATTTTCAATGTTTACATTCTGCATGTGTTTACATAGTCATTGTTTACAGTTATAGTAATTAGTTAATGGGCTATGCTAATGCACTGTTACTACTATACTGATGATAAATGAATGATGAATAGTGTCGTGCACTATTGAATGAGAAGTGCACTTATGATCAAGAATTGAGTGCTGATATTTCATATACAAGTTCTTTGATTGGAGACTTGTTTCCCACAGAGACTGGGATAATTTAATGTGATGTGAATATACAAGTGCTTAATTAAGACTTGTTACACTTAGGTTTGAAATAAATTAGTTAATTATTTCAGGTTTTGGACTCATATGTTAGACAACATGTCTACATTTGAGCACTTTATTGAGCAGGGTAAATGCTTGGGAAGACTGGTGATAAGTTAGAAGAATTTGCAACTGCTCGATATGATAAAGCAATGGAAGCTGAACAAAAGAAACTGCAGATGGAAGCTGAACAAAAGAAACTGCAGATGCAGGTGGATGAAAAGAGATTCCAAATGGAAATGGAAAAACAAAAAAGGGAATCAGAAGCTGAGGAAAGAAAGCTACAGCTAGAGGCTGAGAATAAAAGACTTGAAAAAGAAGCTGAAAATAAAAGACTTGAAAAAGAAGCTGAAAATGAAAGACTTCAAATGCAGGCTCAAGCTGAAGAAAGGAAGTTACAAAGAGAGTCTGATGAGAGGAAGCAAAAATGGAACATGAAGAAAAACTCTTAGCTTTAGAGTTGGAGAAATTGAAATTGACGAGCATGAGTAATGGTAATGATTCAAACAAGGGTTCATCTTCTGGGAAGGCTAATAATGATACTTTTAAGATTAAGTTACCAACATTTAGTCCTTCCAGTGATGACATAATGTTCTATCTGGACAGATTTGAACAAGCATGTACAGCTCATACATAGACAAAGCAAAATATGTTTATCAGTTATCAGGGATACTGACAGGTAAAGCTCTAAGTATATTAAATATGGTGGATGAACCTGACAAGAACAATTATGAGGTTGTCAGGGCCGCTTTGTTAAAGAAATATCAGCTTAACGAAGACGGCTATCGTCTACAATTTAAAACATGTTACCTGAAAATGGAGTTGAATTCTCCGAGTTTATTGCAAGAATACGCATTACTTTCTCACGATGGGTTGAACTATCTAAGACGGAAAAAACTTATGAAGGACTTATGGACTTAATACTTAGAGACAAAGTCATGTCGTCTGTCAATGAGTCTTTCCTTGCTTTCCTTCATGAACGTAAACCTAAAACAATAAAAGAAATGGAAGATTTCTGTTGCCAATACGTAACTGCGCACCCACACATAACCATGGGTACCTCTAAGGTGAAAGAAGGTTTACCAGTTGCTTCGGCAGCTCCGTATGGTCAAAACTTTGCTCGTAGATCCCAACAAAATTTTGATAGAAAGGGTAGCGGTAATTTCTGTCAAAATCATGGAAATCAATTTCATGGTGATTCTTCTTCGAAGAATTGGAGACAACCTGATAGTGGTCGTTACTATCACCCTAATAATTATAAGCATTTCAAAAGAGGATATGGTAATAGAGGTTATTCCTGCCGAAGACCTCAGAACCAAACAAATAGATGTTCGCATCAATGTGAACATGATAGTAATCGTGGAAACTGGAATTCGAACCAGGATAACAATTACAATAGAGACAATAATAACTGCAGAGATAATAATAACTCTGATAACTTCAGAGGTAATAATAGTCGGGGTAGATCTCAACACAAAAAAAGAGATATCAGCAGGCTAATGCTGTACAACAGGAAACTGAGGGAGCCTGTAATCATGTTGTTGATAGTAAAAACTTTGACGCTGTCACTGGTTCTGCTTTTGACTTTGAGAGAGCAAACAAATGCCCCCAATGCAGTACTTTATTCGAACCGGGTACCATAACTACTTTGAGTTGTGGTCACCCACTTCCCTCTCTTCCTGCTGCTGTTGCGCATGACGGGAGGGGTTCTTTAATTCTACATAAGGGTCTTGTTAATGATACTCCGGTCTCACTACTTTTCGATTCCGGCTGCACCACTATTGGTGTTAGACAATCGCTTGTAGATCCATCTTGTGCTACAGGAAGGGTTATTAAATGTGTCACATTTGGCGGCACTCTAGAAAAATATCCTACTGCTGTAATTCGCATTGCCACTCCTTTCTTTACTGGAGATGTGCATGCTTGTCTCTTTCCTAATCCTATTGCGGACCTTATTATTGGTCGTATTCACGGAGTTAGGGAGTGTACCCCACAGCAGATTGCTGCTTGGGAAGATAATAACATGCAAGCTACAAATGCAGTAGTTACAAGAGCACAAGCTCTACAAACACCCGAAACTTCACTGAATAGTGATAATGAAGTTGATAGCCAAGATAGTCACTTAGTAATCACTCGTGACTCTTTCATAAAATTGCAAGAAGAAGATCCTTCTTTAAAAAAATTCTTCGTTCTTGCGAAGAAAGGTGATCCGAATCAGGATACAAATAGAAAATCTTGGATTGCAATGAGAACCGGCGTACTTGTACGTATGGTACAAGATTCGACTACGTCGGCACATTCGCAAATTCTTGTTCCCAAGAGCATGAGAGTCCAAATATTACAACATGCTCATGACTCGCAATGTGCTGGACATATGGGTTTTGCCCGTACGAAGTCGAGAGTCCTTGCGGCTTTCTTTTGGCCTTTTGTCAATAAGGACATTCGTATTTACTGCCGACCATGCAAGGTATGTCAGGAGGTCAAATCTAGAGGACCACGACATGCTGCGCCTATCCAGGCTGCTGACATTCCTATTCGGCCGTTTCAGAAAATGGCCATAGATATTATTGGCCATTTTAAGGTCAAGTCGGCCAGAGGACATCAGTTTATCCTTACATGTGTCGATATGTGCACACGTTGGCCAGAGGCTATTCCTCTTAAGAGCATATCTACTACAGATATCGCAGATGCTCTTTGGTTGATATTTTCTCGCTTGGGGTTCCCCAGAGAAATATTGTCAGTCCATGGCACTCAACTCATATCTGACACTATGTCACAGGTAATGTCTACCTTACATATTGAACGATCTCTCAGTAGTATCTACCATCCTATGTCTAATGGGTTAGTTGAGCGTCTGAATAGATCGCTCAAGACTTTGCTTGGTAAGATAACTGAAGATCATCCTCAAGATTGGGACAGGGTTTTACCCGCGGCTCTCTTTGCCTATAGAGAAGTCCCTAATGAACACACAGGATTTTCTCCCTTCGAACTTGTCTTTGGCGCGCGTCCACGTGGCCCTATGTCTTTATTACACGATCTCATCACTGCCGATGATATTAGCGATGAAACTCAATCCTCATATGAGTATGTCATTGCTCTTAGACAAAAGATCATTGAGGCATGTAAGCTAGCAACTGCTTCATCAGAAATTGCTAAAGAGAAGGCAAGGCAGTTTGCTATCAAGAATAGATGTCTACGACAACTTTGTCCAGGTGACAAAGCATTCGTCCTGCTCCCCAGTGGGGAAAGTAGACTTCTTATTGCATGGAAAGGTCCGTATGCAATAGTCTCTCGGATTTCCGATGTTGACTATGTGGTCGATATTGATGGAAAGCATAAAACTTTCCACATAAACATGCTTTCGGAATTTCACGAACGTCCGGACTATTTGCTGCCTATTTTCCAGGCAACGGATGATGCTCCTGCACCTCACGGTCATTATTCATCCCTGTCTGTCATTCAGGATGAGGAAGCTACCTTCTCTGATGTCAACCTTCCCCTTCCAGTGGTTCCATTACATTCCACGGAATCTTGGAAAAACGTTTCTGTTTCTCCTAATCTTTCTGGTGACGAACATCGACAAGTCTCGTCGATGTTACAAACATTTCAGGATGTTCTCACTGACATTCCTGGACACACAGATGTCATAGAACATGACATAATTCTTACCGACAATAATCAAATTAGGGTTAGGCCGTATCCTATTCCTATACACTTTCAGTCGCAAGTGGAAAAGGAATTGGATGAAATGATTCAATTAAATATAATTGAACCATCGACTTCACCATATTCTTCTTCCATGGTTATTGTCCGGAAGAAGGATAAGAACATACGAATTTGTGTTGATTATCGCAAATTGAATCAGGTCACAAAGTTCGATGCTGAACCGATGCCTTTGTTAGAAGATCTACTGATTAGACTTTCTAATTCTAGATTCTTCACTAAACTTGACTTGTCTAAAGGTTATTGGCAAGTGCCTTTAGCAGAGCATGCCAAACCTCTTACTGCTTTTTCTACACCTAGGGGTCTATTTCAATGGAATGTTATGCCTTTTGGTTTCATGAACGCCCCTGCCACTTTCGTTCGCATGATGCGTCGAATTCTGTCACATCGTTCGGATGTCATCGCATACTTAGATGACATCTGTCTCTTCAGTGATACCTGGGAAGATCACTATTTAGGGTTATATGACTTACTGTCCACTCTACGTGAGAATAATTTGACAGCAAAACCTTCTAAAGCTTTTGTTGGTTTTGGTGAAATCTCTTTCCTGGGTCATCGTGTTGGTCATGGTCTCTTGAAGACAGAAGACCACAATACTTCCAAAATACTGAACATCTCTGTTCCTAAAACGAAGAAACAAGTTAGGAGTCTCTTAGGTTTAATTCAATTTTATGGGAGATTTATTCCAAATTTATCTTCGATCATGGCACCTCTATCAACATTGTTGAAGAAAGGTTCGCCTAATCTGGTCCGTTGGTCTGAAGAATGCCAATCTTCACTAGACCAAATCAAGAATATATTTTCTTCTCCTCCCATCTTAAGATTACCTACTCTTGATAGGACTTTTGTTCTTCGGAGTGATGCTTCATCCACGGGGATTGGAGCAGCACTGATGCAAGAATATGCAAATACTCTGCATCCTGTTATGTACATTTCTAGAAAACTAAATGCGGCAGAGAGGAACTACTCGGTTTTAGACCGTGAGTTGTTAGCGATGGTTTGGTCAATTCTAAAGCTACAAAGATTCCTCCTGGGCGCACATTTCATTCTAGAGACTGATCAGAAAGCTCTTACAGCTATTCAGACTAAGAATTTGAAGAGTTCGAGATCCACTCGATATGCTATAGCTCTTCAACTATTTCACTTCACGGTACGAGCTATCCGTGGTGCGGATAATGTGATGGCTGACATTTTGTCTAGATGCCCACATGACTCCAACTAATACTTCTGTCCTATATTTCTATATATTACAGAGTCATAACACACCTATATTTCTACAATAGATTAGCACATCTGTACTTACTTTATATGTACACACTATCGTGCTTTGTTGTCATCTTCTTCTGTTCGTTTTTTAAGATGATAGAGGAGGACTGAGTAGTTAATATAAGGGCCGTTAGTTTACTAAACAGCCACAATTATTAATAATGTATTGTACCTTATGAAGCATATTAGTTATTAATTAGCATTATATTGCTTGTACTTTCTCAGAATGTCATTGTTGAGCTGAGGACTTACCTTACGAGTTCTAGATTGTGTACTTACCCTCGGAATACCAGAGCATATGTCCTGGATCGTCATGTAGTTTAACTTTACTATGTACTTATGTCATTACATGTCAAAGAATGTACTATTTAAATTTTCCTATCAGATTTGCCTATTGTTTGGCAATTTAATTAATTATCAGCGCATAATTCGTGCGTTTTGAGCCGCTTATCGCATGCTCTTTGATATTGGAAAAAAAAAAATATGTTCCACATTTTTTTTTATCGGGAGGAGGTGGTGATATGTTGCGTGATAAATTCTCGCAACATCGTTTTATTTCAATATCTGTTTTATAACGCAAGGGCAACAACTGCTTGAAATCTATAGTCACTTTTCTCGGTAAGCATTTGTCTTCTCGCGTTAGTATCGAATGCAGTTAACTTTTGAGCTGTGGTCATTTTTGCGCTGGACTGCGCATGACTTGTCTTGTTGTTTGGTCGAGCGGTTTCCGCCCACGACTAGTGGAGTGAGCGATTTGGAATGGCGAAAGAGATGCCTCGTTGAAGAGGGGATCTCCGCTTTCTTTTGTTCTGTCAGGGATGTGTAGTCCTCTTATGGATATTTCGTTTAGTCGAGATAATACCTCTAGTGTTTTCCCACATGTCGGGAGGCGTGATATTTCTGTGTATTTCAGAAAGCAAGGTAAATTGACTTTTTCATTAACTCTATCGATTTTGGGTCGTGAGCGATTTCGATTCATAGCCTGTCTCCGAAAGTCGTCGCCACGAGATGTTCTTTCCCAGCTCACATGTCGCTGCATTGTACTGCATCGGTTGATGCATGTACCAAGGACCATTACTTGCTACTTTGTTAAATGAACTAGGTTTAGGAAACCTTTATTATCTAGAGGATATTTTTTGAGGACATTATTTATACTTCGGCAGACGTGTCTGTCTTGCTGAAGTCAAACTAAGGAGAGTGAACTGATCTCATACATCTGGTTATCTCCTGGCTGTTATAGAAAAGGATGGAGTTGTTCACCTGACTACATTTACAGCACTTTGAAATATAACATACATCTGACTCATCATTGTAATGCTGTCTACCGTTTATTGCTGTATTGAATGTTGCTGTGATAATGACTGTTTGATGTGCCTACACATTTGCGTAACCATTTTGTCACTGTGGCGTCCACAATAAATAATGAAGAAAAACGTCAACGGCTGTTTCAAGACTCATTGACTTTATACGTCGTGAGTTTACTGACGTCCTATGTGGATTGCCCTGTTATTGTTGCATGAACATTGTTTTGACTGAACACATCTACACACTACACAAAACCAGACATGCGGATGCCATCCATCATCATATGGCATCACGCATCAGTTATCTTCCCACTTATAGCGCTGTATTCCTCTTACACCTTTGCCTTCAACTCTCCCTTCTGTTATGGTCTTCTGCAAGGTGTTATGCCTTTTTATGTGGCCAAAGTATTTTAGCTGCCGAACTTTGATCTCCCTCATTAGTTCTCTTTTCATATCTAGATTTTCTAGGACCTCCTTATTTGTTTTCATCTCTTTCCATGAGATACGCCCCATTCTTCTATATATCCACATTTCAAGAGCCTCAATTCGTTCTTCCAAATGCTTATTCATCGTCCATGTGTCTGCACCATACAGAAATGTAGAATATATATAACACTTTATGATTCTCAATTTTAATTTGTGAGATAACTGTTTAGATGTCAGTATATGTTTCATGTTGTTGAATGTAGCTTTGGCCATTCCTATTCTCATCTTGATTTCTGTTTCAATTCTGCCATCTTCTGTTATTATATGACCAAGATATACGTAGCTCTTGACTTGTTCCAGGATTTTCCCGTTTACGCTTTTACTATTCGCTAATGTTACTGATTCTCAATTTCTTCTTCTCTCTCCCTCTCCTTCTCTTTCTCTCTCTCTCTCTCTCTCTCTCTCTCTCTCTCTCTCTCTCTCTCTCTCTCTCTCTCTCTCTCTCTCTCTCTCTCTCTCTCTCTCTCTCTCTCTCTCGCTCTATCCCTCTCGCGCTCGTATAATTATATTTACTATTACACGCCTGCGTTTTCCACCCTCTTTTTCATTGTTATCTTGTGTTAGTTATCTTTGTTCTCGTCGCCCCATTCACTACTGTCAATCTCTACTCATCTGTCAAAACTCGTTAGCCTGTTGTGTTTTCTTACACTCGCCAACTTTTGTTTCCCTGTTTGGCATCAACTATTTTCCTGCCGATGAATTCAACATTGTCCAGCCGGTATTTAATTATGGTAACGGAATTCGCTTTACAAGACATAAAAGACCATTTCCCAATTATTAACGGATCAGCTATTGCCTCGACTGTTATTTAATGCGTCCGTCCAGGTTGGGCCGTCTGTCTTTAATGATTTCATCTATTCTCTCATTAAGCCGCTGGACAGTTCGAACGATAAAGACCCGTGTGACAATCGCTTAATGTCTTTGTAATGTATTCGCCCTTTCCATTCATTTGTTTGCACTTAATCAGTGTACACTGTAGGAATGAAAACAACCTGACTGTTTTTCACAGCTTATTTACCCGTGTTTCCCTGTAATGATACACATTCAGTTTTCGTTTCAGATCAGCAGCCTTTAATTACTTCCAGGAATGCTAGATAAGTGTTGTGAATATGAAGGCTGTACTTTTAGATTTAAAATTAACCACGGTAATGAGTGTGTCCCAGTTTGGTCCTCGTTAGAGCATATGATTGGCAGAGTGCTTAGAGCGCTGACCTCTCGCAGTAAAGGTATCGAGATCGAAACACGGTGTCGTCACGCACCAGTCTACCCAGTTGTAAATTTATACCT
Organism: Oreohelix idahoensis; assembly: GCA_024509875.1. NCBI lineage: Eukaryota > Metazoa > Mollusca > Gastropoda > Stylommatophora > Oreohelicidae > Oreohelix > Oreohelix idahoensis. The sequence goes on along the minus strand of JAMPIV010020910.1, from coordinate 365,972 downwards.
GACTTTGCTTTTGAGTTAGAGAAGGCAAAGGTAGTTAGAAATGGAACTGATCACCCCTTACCTCTCGAAGCTGGACCTAGTATAGCGGTCTCTGACACTTCGCTCCACTCCGGCAGTATCTGCTACGGAATTACCTTTACCTTTAGGTAATTAAACTGTGATAATTAGGAAATGTCACAGAAAAGTACAGCACAGAAAAGATACACAATCTATGTACAATCAAATAAATGAGTTAACAGGCAGAAGGACACAAATAGTCCTGGCTGTTTGAAATCAGAATAAGGAGCAGTGTTAATGTGTCATGAGAACATAAGAGAAAGGTCGACAGAATACACCAAGGTCTCAGAAAAAAGTGGTCTTTGTAGGATGTAGTACTATATTTATTTTGTAGTAACGATGATCATTATATCTAATGAGAGTGGTTTCAAAGACAGCATCAATGGTTACACTAATTCAGTGCATCTGCTCCATACTCTAGATCAGAGTTTCTAAAACTGTATTCCACATTACTGGCCATAAACATATCCATTCACATTGAAGGGTTGACACCAAAGAGCTAGACTCTGGTAATTCATACGTCCGGTCACAAAGACACAAGAGACCGTTGTAGCCGAGCAAACGTCACACTTGTCAGCGTGTTCACGTCATCGTTCTTACTAAGTGACGTCGTGCACAACATGCGTTCTTTAGGAGTGCTAAGTGGTACACACACACAACCCGAATAAGGATTAATAGAAGTGTGTGCACCGCAAAGCAGCTCCCAACAAAGACAAACAAAGTTAAGTCTAGGAAAAAGAGAAATGAAAATAGAATTAATGCTTAAGGTCAAAGTTAACTGGATCTTTGGAACAATATTTTTACACCATTCTTAACCAGTTATTATTATTATGAAAGTTCCACCCCCCCCCCCCCCCCCCCCCCCCCCCCCCCCCCCCCCTCTCCACCCCCCCCCCCCCCCCCCCCCCCCCCCCCCCCCCCCCCCCCCCCCCCCCCCCCCCCCCCCCCCCCCGCGCGCTTTGAATCTAGATACCAGTAATTTGCTACATTAACAATCTTCCAAAAACTGCAGACTACGATACAGAACTAGCCCCAATCATGGAGAAATATAACACTCAGCGCATTTTCATCATCATCAGCTACCACCTACACATCGAAGGTCGGCTGCAATGAATCTCCAACGTCTTCTGTCTCTTGTCTTGATGGTGCACTCTGATAGACTATTTCTTGTCTCTTGTCTTGATGGTGCACTGTGATAGACTCTTTCCTGTCTCTTGTCTTGATGGTGCACTCTGATAGACTCTTTCCTGTCTCTTGTCTTGATGGTGCACTGTGATAGACTCTTTCCTGTCTCTTGTCTTGATGGTGCACTCTGATAGACTCTTCTCTGTCTCTTGTCTTGATGGTGCACTCTGATAGACTCTTCCCTGTCTCATGTCTTGATGGTGCACTCTTATAGACTCTTCCCTGTCTCTTGTCTTGATGGTGCACTCTGATAGACTCTTCCCTGTCTCTTGTCTTGATGATGCACTCTGATAGACTCTTCCCTGTCTCATGTCTTGATGGTGCACTCTGATAGACTCTTCCCTGTCTCTTGTCTTGATGATGCACTCTGATAGACTCTTCCCTGTCTCATGTCTTGATGGTGCACTCTTATAGACTCTTCCCTGTCTCATGTCTTGATGGTGCACTCTGATAGACTCTTCCCTGTCTCTTGTCTTGATGATGCACTCTGATAGACTCTTCCCTGCCCATCTCATGATGTTTTGTTTCCACTTACACCATTGTCTTTCAGTTGCGTGGTTGCCTTCAAATCTTCTTTCCATTATGATCTTTTGCAAGATGTTATATCTTTTTGATATGACCAAACATTTTAGCTGTCTAACTTTTATCTCTTTCATTAACTCTTTATTTTCTTTCCTAGATTTTTAGAAACTCGTTATTTCTTTTCATCTCTTTTCATAAGACGCACCATGAGAGCCGCGCTGGTGTAATGGTTACCACAATGCGCTGGCGATCGGGTGATCCAGGTTCGAGCTCTGGCGAAAACATTTTAAGACGTGTCGTCGACCGGGACTTGGACTGGAATAATTCGAGCCCTGGCGAAGACATTTGAAGGAGTGTAGTCGACCAGGGACTGGGATAACCTGAACGGCTACTGAGCTGACCCAGCTCTAATGGTTACCTCGGAAATCGGCTAGTATGTGCCTGAATGGCGAGAGGACACCTGTCATTGTACAGGGAGAAAAGGGATACTAACGTAAAATCTGTGTCAGGTTAGACATATTAACCGGAGATTTCGCCTCGAGTAATAGCGGGCGTACGTTAAAAAAAAAAAAAAAAAAGATGCACCATATTCCTAAAAGTACTTTTTTCACACGGAACTTGTTGAGATATGATTTTCTTTTCAGAAACTTTTACTATTCATCCAAAATTCCATAATTCATCCATTTTCTGTTTGACTACTTATGTCGCGTGGAACCACCACAACAACTGGTCCAGGAAGCATGGACCAAGCATTCTCATGTTCTTGTAGCAGCGGTTTCTGTAGTTGTGTGCTTAACAAAGATGATGTTGCGAGCCTCATGCACAACCTCACATTAGTTGCCTTGTACGACATGCTTGAGGGAACAGTTCTCTTATTCTTTCTTTGTCTCATCAGAGACCCCTCTCCCCACCCCGGAATCCACACGTGGCATTCTACAGTTTAAAGGATCACGTTACACGCCCATTGAGGCATATTGGGAATATGGTGTTAGGCCCATATTTTCTTGACCATCGGCACATTAGGGGTGATGTGGTAAGTATCATGCCGGCCGCCTTAACCTTCCCAGAGTTGGTCTGGTACCCAATTTTTGAGGCTGGGTCGACCCCGGAGCCGTCTGTGGTCTAAAAAATCCCACCTCAACTGGGGATCGAACCATGGACCACCGAGCTAGGAAGCCAGTGATTCTACAACTCATTGCCCCTACCAGTACAAGCATTCTACAGTTTAGCTCAGCCATACTACTGATTGCCCCTACCAGTACAAGCATTCTACAGTTTAGCTCAGCCGTACTACTGATTGCCCCTACCATTACAAGCATTGTACAGTTTAACTCAGCCATACTACCGATTGTCCTACCATTACAAGCATTGTACAGTTTAGCTCAGCCATACTACTGATTGCCCCTACCATTACAAGCATTGTACAGTTTAGCTCAGCCATACTACTGATTGCCCCTACCAGTACAAGCATTCTACAGTTTAGCTCAGCCATACTACTTATTGCCCCTACCATTACAAGCATTGTACAGTTTAGCTCAGCCATACTACTGATTGCCCCTACCATTACAAGCATTGTTCAGTTTAGCTCAGCTATACTACTGATTGCCCCTACCATTACAAGCATTGTGCAGTTTAGCTCAGCCATACTACTGATTGCCCCTACCAGTACAAGCATTTTACAGTTTAGCTCAGCCTTACTACTGATTGTCCCTACCAGTACAATCATTGTACCGTTTAGCGCAGCCATACTACTGATTGTCCCTACCAGTACAAGCATTTTACAGTTTAGCTCAGTCATACTACTGATTGTCCCTACCAGTACAAGCATTGTACAGTTTAGTTCAGCCATACTACTTATTGCCCCTACCATTACAAGCATTGTACAGTTTAGCTCAGCCATACTACTGATTGCCCCTACCATTACAAGCATTGTTCAGTTTAGCTCAGCTATACTACTGATTGCCCCTACCATTACAAGCATTGTGCAGTTTAGCTCAGCCATACTACTGATTGCCCCTACCAGTACAAGCATTTTACAGTTTAGCTCAGCCTTACTACTGATTGTCCCTACCAGTACAATCATTGTACCGTTTAGCGCAGCCATACTACTGATTGTCCCTACCAGTACAAGCATTTTACAGTTTAGCTCAGTCATACTACTGATTGTCCCTACCAGTACAAGCATTGTACAGTTTAGTTCAGCCATACTACTGATTGTCCCTACCAGTACAAGCATTGTACAGTTTAGTTCAGCCATACTACTGATTGTCCCTACCAGTACAAGCATTCTACAGTTTAGATCAGCCATACTACTGACTGTCCCTTTCAGTACAAGCATTGTACAGTTTAGTTCAGCCATACTACTGATTGTCCCTACCAGTACAAGCATTCTACAGTTTAGCTCAGCCATACTACTGATTGTCCCTACCAGTACAAGCATTCTACAGTTTAGCTCAGCCATACTACTGATTGTCCCTACCAGTACAAGCATTCTACAGTTTAGCTCAGCCATACTACTGATTGTCCCTACCAGCACAAAGAGTACTATTACTATTAATTAGAATTTTGTTTTAATTTGACGTGGCAGACGCCGTCCAAAGGAGTAATTTTCTTCTATAGGATATGGTGGTACTCTTTCCCAAATTAACGCCGCCTTTAGGTCTCAGATTTCGTCAGGCTTGAACAGGCACTTTGGTCATTAATTTTGTGGAAGAGAAAAGTACTTAGCTTATTTACTCAAAAGACAAAGCTGATTGGCTACTTTTTTTGTAGACAAAAAATAACGAACGAACGAACTTTATTTTCAAGGGGTTGAGAATTGGGCACGCACCCGTCTAACATTCTGCCCTTTCTCTCTCTCTCTCTCTCTCTCTCTCTCTCTCTCTCTCTCTCTCTCTCTCTCTCTCTCTCTCTCTCTCTCTCTCTCTCTCTCTCTCTCTCTCTCTCTCTCTCTCTCTCTCATATACTGAATTCATGTATTCTCACATGCATTTTACATATCAATTTAATGTCGTATTACCTATGTTAATGATGGTGTTGGATATGGCAATCAAGGTTCAGAGAAGCGAATTATCCAGTTCATAACCCCGGAACTCCATATCGCACTGTTGGACATTGTGATGACTTGATCGGAGAACACGTAATGCAACGGTCGGCAACCCAGGATCTATAGGATTTCTACTTTAGAACTAGTGAGTCAATGGCCAAGGACCAAAGAAAGAAGTAGCATTAGCCTTTGCAGAAACAGTAGCAAGGTAACTGTACCAATAGTAATAGCAGGGGTAGTAGTAGTCAAATAATTTAGTTTCTGGGTATTCATTTTTACCTCCTGCGGAAATTCCTCCAAAAAAATGATAATGACCTTCAGCTACCGTCTTCACAGTGAAGGTCGGCTGCATCTGATCATCAACGTACTCTGTCTCTGTGTCTTGATGGTGTTCTCTGGTAGACTCTGTCCTGTCCATTTCATGGTGTTATTTTTTCCACTTATAGCGCTGTCTTCGTCTTGCACGTTTGCCTTTAACTTATCTTCCATTTATGGTCATCAGCTCGATGTTACCTTCCATTTAAGGTCATCTGCACGGTGTTACCTTCCATTTATGGTCATATGCACGGTGTTACCTTCCATTTATGGTCATCTGCACGGTGTTACCTTCCATTTATGGTCATGTGCACGGTGTTACCTTCCATCTATGGTCATCTGCACGGTGTTACCTTCCATTTATGGTCATCTGCACGGTGTTATCTTCCATTTAAGGTCATCTGCACGGTGTTACCTTTCATTTATGGTCATCTGCACTGTGTTACGTCTTGTTATGTGGCCAAAATATGTTATCTGTCTTTTGACCGAATACCATCACCAACTGCTTTGTTTCGTTTTGGTTTAAGGACTATCTTCATTGCACATGGGCAACTCCATCAGTGCTCCGATCTCCTCCCTTAGACTACACAAGGAGGATCTCAGCACAGTGCACGAACTCCTTAGCTGTCTAATTTTGATATCCTTTGTGAATACGCGAATATTTCACGAGCTCTTATAACACACCATCCTAATCTGATTATTGTCTCAAATCACTGTCTAATTTACAGCATGAGAAATTCGATTTTTGTCAGTCTTATTGTTTGTTTCTTTTTTAAATTATTTTAAAAACATACTTTTATTATGATGATTATTGCAAATGTATGATGTTATATTACTTTTATAATGATAAATGCCTAAAATAATGCTTAAAGTAAATGTGAGGATGAAAGGATACAGTATACATGCTGAGAGAGAGAGGAATGGCAAAATGTCAGACGGGCCTGCGTGCCCAAATCTTAACACATTGAAAATAAAGTCGTTCGTTCGTTCGTTCATTCCTAGGCCTCTTCATAAGTTTGGTTTGTTTCTCTTTCCATGAGATGCGTCCCATTTTCCCACACTATAATTTAAACTGATATCCATTGTCCTTTCCCCTTTCGCTCGCTGCAGAGCATTTAGCCACCTCCACAGCTGGTTCCATTGCAGAAAGCCTGCATCAACGCATTTCGGGACCAGATGTGACGATCCTTTAAATGCCATCCAAGCTGGAGAAACATGAGCTCATGACTTCAACTCAACACGTTTCGGAATGGCAGAAACGTCACAGGAAAAGCTTAGAGCTGCAGTGTAGATAATGCCATGGAGTCTTCAACTTAGTATTGGCTGCTAAAGAGTGAGAAGCTCAGCCGCCCTATTTAAACAACAACAACAACATACTCATAAAGCGGTCATATTTGTAGAAATTAGTTATAATACGATGAAGTCTCCAGTCCCATGGACAACCTCACATCTGTCGCCTCATGGGACATCCTTGAAGAAACAATAGCCCCATTCTATCTCTGTCTCATTAGAGAGACGCCCGGAGACCTGAACGGGTCAAACTAAGAGTCAGACCAAATTTAAAATTTCATTGTTTAGTCTGGAACGACGCAGACAGATTCCAATCCCCACTAGTCATTCCTTTCTTGGTAATCTGTGATCATCAAGCGATAACTGCGTTTTAGATAGTATTACACTTGACATTGCTCTTATGAGTGTCCTCCCTTAGGGCCCGGTTGTGCATTAATTTTTCTATATTGTTAGAAGTTGATAGATTTTCAACCATCCTAAGATTGTCTTTTATTTGAGGGTTACTGGGGCCCGAAAGGGGAGTGAAGAATAGTAGCATTGTGACATACAATACATGTCGTAAGAGGCGACTACGGAGGGTTTGGGCATTGGATCGGTTACCCCATCATGTAGAAATGTTAAAACCACAAAAATATATGGACAGGTCAATTAAAGAAAGTAAAAACGCCGCCATCCAAGACAGGAGAAGGTCCTCTGGCAGGAAGGCAGGGCCGGATTAAGCCAAGAAGGGCCTCTACTCTTTTTGGTGTTTGGGCCCCCCATCACCTAATAGGCTTACTTACTTACTTAGTCGTTCCCCTTCTACCGTGAGGTGTAGAGGTTTGGAAGAGAGAGCGCCAGACCATTCTTACCTAATAGGCAATAATTTTAATTTTTTTTTCAAACCCCTTAGCATGGTGATGGTATATACTAGTATTATTAATAGACTGGTATGTTAGTTTGTTAGCCTTGCTTACCTCTTATGTTAGTAATTATGTTTTATTAATGTTTATTAGTATTATTTTTATTATTATTAAGGTAAACACTGTCACGGCGCTATTTCGCAGTGCTTCTTTTGTACGAAAATTCATCCGGGCAACGCTGGGTATAGCAAAACCGGCGAGTCATGTGACTACCGGAAGCCGGGAAATCAGGCGCGAGGGTGGTCAGTGAGAAGCTAGCCTTTGTCCAGGATGGACGGATGTCCCTTTTGCCAGCAAGTTAGCTGTGAAGTTCATGTGATGGACTATTTGTTCTAAGTGCTTGCCATATTTCGGTCCTGATGGATTATTACGTTGTTATTCTAGTACAGTGTAGTGTCTAGATGGTATTTGCTACAGGCCGTAGATTTATAAGTTGTCAATGAGTTGGGTGTACCATTGTCACAGTTTTGCCGCTCAAGGTGAGCGATAGTCCTTGCAGTGGTTTTTTTCAGCGTAAGTCGTACTGTCGTGTATGATACTGATAGACTAAGTTGTTAAGGCAAGTTACATTGGCATTTCATTACTATATTGTATTTCATGCGTTTGTTGGCCGTGTGAGGCTGTTGGGTTCGTTTCTAACGTTCAAGAGTGTTATTTACGCGAATGGTTTTAATAGAACGAAAATGTCATAAATGTTCTTCAACACGAACACCAACAAGTAGTGATGAACTGGTTATTGACTGGCAGCACACAAGGCTGTGATGATTGTACATATATTTTTTATTGAACGTGACATATACGACGTTGAACAAGACGGTCATATTTACAGTTGCAAAAAGGTCATTACATCAAAATGTTGATCATTGACTTTTCAAGTTTATGAAGATCCTCTACAATTAAGTCCTCTCATTCAAGTGACTAAAGATCGATCACTTCCTTTGCCATAGCATATGTATTGTAGTAACGTCCGTTGACCTTCTCTCAAGGACGTATCCTATGACCAACGGATTAATTCTCACTGAGTAATATTTCTTGTCATACTCGCACTAATTCCAGACTTCCTTCATACAATATTTAGGTAGCATAGATATATAACAATCCAAACAAAGTCATCCACAACAATACGACCAGGTTAGAGTTCTGTATTGACCAACCTCTCTGTATCCATGCCACGACTTTAGCATTTACGAAAATACGGCATATAAACATAAGAAGTATGCAAATCAATTAACTTTGTTTCTTCGTAGGAATCCTCCCCTCTACGGTAATTCAAAAGGGCTAACGACTCCGTCTGTCCATTCTAGGAAGGACATACTGTGATGACTTCCCGCTAGATCAGAACTATGAGCGGCCTTATACATTAATTTACTCAATAAACATTCAATGACATGGGGCGACACTTACATGATACTTCTACTCTTGGCTGCATCATGAACCAGTAGAGATCATACAAAAGTAATGGCTTCTTCCAAACTTGCCAATAAAATATTCCAAGAAATATACCTCGGACATAAACACAGTCCGTACTGCCCCGAACTCACATGACGTCACTCTTTTCCAAACTAGGTTACCCGTGCGTCCAAAGCAACTCACACTGCATTGTGCACGTCAGTGCGTGAATCAATCGAACGCACAAATAATAAAATATATAAAGACTGGTGCGTACATTTGGCAGGACCGAAGACTACCCCCTTAGGTAATAAATGTACGTAACAGAGGCCTTTATGTACTTTTGTCAGCAATTGTTGTGTGGTCATACTTCTAAAGAACGAGCTTATAATTCTTACTATAAATCCACACTGCAGTGGTGCAACCATAGTAAATTGGTTCTTGACAACTGGGGACATCGTCTACACAGTTGTTCTGACAAACATATTTTATTGAAATAATCTGTTTAACTTATGAACGGGCCCCCAAGAGCTGCAGGCCCCTAGGATTCAATCTGCTTAGCCTAATAGATAATCCGACACTGCAGGGAGGCGCATGAAGCAACACAGAGAAAGCCAAAAGGAGTCTGTGTTGTTGACTAGCCTTCTTTCTTCTAAGAGAAACTCTAGATTTAGCAGAGATTGTTCGTTCAATGAACAAAACCTGCTTATAGCATTACCAGGCAGCATTCGATCTGAAATCCCCAGGGGAAGAGAGGAAGACCAAAGAACGCATGGAGAAGAGAACTCGAGACAGACATGAAGGAGATGAAGAATACATGGACAGACTTTGAGCTGATAGCACGGGAGGAGATTTGGCATACCATTGTTGAACGCTTACTCTCCGTGGGGAGTTGAAACGCGAAAAAAGACAATCTCGACTCTTTTAGCTGCTTGTACCAGCGACCACGAGTTTCTATTCATATTGTCTCTCTGTCACTATCTGTATATCTCTGTGGCAAGGTGTGTGTTAAAGAACGAATATTGATATGTTTTGTATTGTTGCCACACATAGGCTTATTGCCAGTACTTATTAGGAAATATGTCTCGTTGTGGTAACTGTCATAAGAGGTTTTGATGTTACTAAATGTATAGGCTATCCTGGACAAATAGGTGTATCAGAGGATACCAGGATAGTGCCACATAAGAGACTGGTCTTATAAGTAATACCCCCTTCTCTGAAAAGAGCAAGGGTGTATAGACAATCAAGATGGGGTCAAGCTATGTAAGTTCTCAGAGTAGATGATGATGATGATATCTGAGTCCCTAACCGCTACCTCTACTGATCCCAAATGACTTAGCTACGGGGCTAGGGGAATGTACTTACTTTATTCAATGATTAATTTCAAACAGAACTTCAACTTAATAAAATTAATTAAGCAAGGCTGTATGAAAGTTTATGTACAATTTAATTTTTCTGAACCTCAATCTTTTGGGTCAGGAATTATCAAAATCAAGACAGGTTATTTACATAATGAAATAAATAATTTGGAAACTCTGGTCCATGTCTTTTAAAGGGTCACTGGAATGACTAAACGTACTGTTCGTGTTCTTAATATTTATACTGCTACCAGTCCTACACTGCAAGGTCTACTACTTTCATCATCTCACAGGGTTAAAGTTATTTGGGTGAATGAGTTTGGATGAATTGTTATTGCCTTACTAAAGGACTTAACTTCAGAATGTTGCTGCTTCCGTTCTTTGAATAGTAGTCAGGATCACCAACTCTGTGACTCCTGGCTGAGAAGATGGGGTCTATCTCCAGGCTGAGAAAATGGAGCTCTCAACTCCCACACGCTTTTCTTCTCAAGTAACTGCAGCCATGATGTAAATTCGTGATATAACCTGAAATAGAAGGACAACCCCTTCCATGTAAAGATCTGCCTCAATCAATTCACCCCTAAACAATATTAAAACGTACCATGGTCAGTCCTTTGTGCTAACAGGTTGCACAAGACCTTGAGTTCCGTTGTCTACCATCAGTTTTCATGCCATAACTCTTTCTTTGGGTTAATCAATGCTTGGGTACCTCGTCCATGTTTGGCTTCCATACAATAGTCATGGCAAGTACAATACAGCATGTGACCCATTGATTACTTCATTCTAACCTTCCCTATATGTTTATTACATGATCTATGAACAGGGTGTCACTCCAGAAGAAAATACTAAATTAAATCGCTTCTAACACTCACTGTCGTAAATTTGTAAACACTATACACCAATTTTTCAATTCGAACAAGTCTGCTTACTACACACATTCCTACTTAGGTCAGCGTGACCCAACACATCTCGTCGTCAGTTACACTTTCAAATAAATATGGCACACATAACCTGTTTACTTTACAGGTCAATTCTTTAACAAAGTATGCAAATAAAATTATCAATATTACCCTCAGGTAAATAAGTTCACACACACACTCAAGCTGACTGGCTGTAAAAGGGTTCTTAGTCTGCTTTACCAGTCCAACTGGCAAAGGCTTGGTCTACAGTCTTTTTGTACACGTCAGCTCAGTGTGATTTTTATGATTTCAATGGCGGAAAACTACAGAAGTCTGTTACTATTTATAGCAATACACCGGGCAATCAGAGGAAAGTCAAAAAAATAATTTTTGAGACTTGTATTTATGCGATTCTAAGCGTGTCTGTATGATCTGACTAAATTTGAACATTATATATATAGTTTATTTGTGGACCGATTTTAATTATCAAAAGTGATAATTAAACGGACAATTTTTCTCTATCGTTCTATATAGTTTTCCTTTAGTTATTCCTTTGCATTTCCATCTGGGTAATTTTTAAGTAATTAAATTGGGCATTACCCTGATGTGAAAATATCACTAAATTAAATTTTTCTACTACCATAAAATTTTATTATGAGGGAATCTTTATGTGTATATGTTAAGCAATATCAGCGCTATAATCTGAGATATCCCTTTCATTTTAATTATCTTTAGTTATTAAGAAATAAATTATCTACGTTCGGTCAAAAACACAAAATAGGCATTTATTTCACGTCAACCAAAATTTTCTTACCACTACAAAATATGGAAACGATTTGATTGGTTGTTAAATTTTGTACTATGCTCTGCGATAATTTTTGGTGTGGTCGGTAACTTTTTACTTGTTTCTTATAAAAATTGTCTAGCCAGAAAATGGCTCATTTTTATGTCTCACGCCTCAGAGACTTGCAAACCTGCATGTTACGGCAGAGCTTCAGCTGAACGCATTATGTTCAACTGCTAGTGCGACCCTCTGACTTCAGGAGCAGATTAAGATGTCAGAATAATAAATAAGATGAACTGTCCATTCGACAGTGTCCTATATTTTGTCAAGCCGTTGACCTTGATGCTATAACGGCCAGTGTCGTCAATCATTGGCCATATCAATGCTTATTTGATGGTGATGTATTTACTGCCATGAAACGTACTTTTATGAAATGCTACTGCCATTTTTGCAATTGATGATTCCTGCCTATGATGTCTGTACCTCGTCTACAATAAACTGTAGTAATTATCGTAAAAAAATGGGTCTTCTGCTTGACTTACCATTTGGTCAGCTTTATGACCCAGTCGTCACTGTGATGTTTATCTTTGTCACCATTGGCCTATCCCTACGGCCCACACAATAACGTTCGCACAGTAACCTCGAATAACCCCCCCCCCCCGTAACAATACGTCACCAGTTGTCAATGACGTAACGCGTTTGCACTAATTTATTCTAACGGCTAATATTCGTGGCCTTTCGTTACTTCAAGTCGTCCTAGTAAGACGTGTTTTTTCAAACTCCAAGAATTGCGGAGTAAGATATCTATTTAAGTGGCATAACTAACTTCGAAGGCGGCCACTATGGTTTCTAAGATGGTCCTGAACTTATATAGAAGTTCCACCTCTTCTTGAGAAGTGTAAATCAAGTGATTGTAATATTCACGTCGTCTGGTCCACATTACTTGGGTGTTCATGGTTATGCGTGCACCTCTAGTACAGCGGCCAGGACTGAATGATTGAGGCGAGACAGATGGAATATTAACTACTTTGTATGCCTTGTATGTGCATTGACCATGAAGATGTTTTCCTGAAGTAAATAAATGTTGAAGAAGATATTGTGGACCCTCTACCCGACGTCTTGTGTTCTTCGGCCAGTGATGTCCTGTGATGACCATACCCGTATCCATTCGTTTTGTCAGCATGATGCATGAACGTTTGTAATTCTGTATTCTACTTAAACCCAAACAACAAAGAGGAAAACCACATGTAACAGTGTGTCCTCCATTGTTATCGAATCTGTTTGATTTTTATTATTATTATGAACTTTCATCTCGTTTGTCTTATTTACACTTGCATGTGGCCTTTTGTTACTGTGTTTCCTTTCCTGCATGCATGTCTTATTATTTATGTAATAAAAGATATGACTGCGAAATCAAGATCGTGGCGCGTGTAAAATATTGCCTACCCTATGATTAGAAGGAAGATAGTTGAGGACAGAAGACATTCTTGTTTTAACCCATCACTCCTAGTTCCTCAGTTGCAACACTTCAGCTCTTCATTGGAACATCACTAATTGAAAACGTAAATGAACACAGAACTCTAGGTATCACTGTTGACCAACACCTAAGTTGGAACTCACATGTACATGCACTCACAAAACAAACAGCACAAAAAGTTTACCAATTAGCCAAAATTAAACATTTCCTGGATGAAGAGGCAAGGAAAATGTTCTACATATCTCATATACAAACGCATCTAGACTATTGTTCCACAATCTGGGATGGTTGTTCTGTCTCCAACACAAGAAGGCTCCACTCGCTTCAAAAACGCGCAATGCGCCTTGTTGCTGATAAACACCAATCACATTGTATAGATTTATATAATTATCTTCAAATATTACCCCTCAGGAAGCGCTTCCTCTTTAACAAAGGGAAATTTATTCACAAAATCCTGTCACAGAATGCTTCAAAGTATCTTTGGCCGCTTTTAAAATACAATGACAGACGTAGTCAGCGCTTAAATAAATTACAGGTACCCAAGCCCAGGCTTGACCTATTTAAAACTAGTTTGGCTTACTCAGCTGCTCATCTTTGGAACAATCTTCCCAATGACCTGAAAAACACGCACAGTCCTTACTCATACAATCGTATACTATTCAAATACTTTATGAGTGCTGATTATATGCCACCCTAACTGATTGTGTTGTACTTTTATCTAATATACTGTATGGAGACTCTGATGATCTAGTTTTCATTACAATATACTTATTCTTAATATTATATTCTTAATAACTTATATTCTTAATTTTATGATCAGGTACTGTTAATGTATGCTGTTATACTTCCTTGTAATGTTGCACTGCCCTTAAATTAATTACTTTCAGTACGCTGGGAGAATGTTGAGTAACAGTAATAAAAGAGGATGAGCAAGAGGGGACTGTGTCCGATTTTCAACCCTTGCCAAATTAATTGCTTTCGTATACGTCTATCTAACTATCTACCTAGTCTGATTCTGGTCTTGAGTTTGGGACGCAAAGGAAATGGAAAGGAAAATGGAAAGTAACTGTCTACCCACCTCATCTTGATGAACCTAAAAAAAAAAAAAAAGTCCCTGAGTCATTCAGTTGAACACCGTATGAACATTTTACAAGTTCTCATAACATACCTCTAAATATGTCTCAAATCACTAATTTACAGTACGAAGAATTCGATTTTTTTTTTTTTTTTTTTTTTTTTTTTTTTTTTTTTTTTTAATTTATTTATTTTTTTTTATTTATTTCGTTTTGTATTTTCTATTTAATTATTTCAAATTTTTTTATTTTTATTTTTTTTTTTTATTATTTTTATTTTATTTTAAAAACACTTTAATTATGATGATTATTGCAAATTGTAATATTACTTTTATAATGATAAATGCCTTAATAATGCTTAAAGTAAATGTGAGGATGAAAAGGATATTAGTATACATGATGAGCATTCGTATAATATGTTTGCCGACCACGGCGGTGTATTTAGTTCCAGTTTTGGTTTAAAGCCAACAATAGAAGTTCTTAATTGTAGCTGTATCGTTTCAATCGTTTAACCTTTAATTTGTAAACAGTTAATTACATTGTATTTAGATTATGATTATATAACTTATCTTTAGTGGTTAATATTGCGCCTAGGAAGCATTTACGATTTCTTGGCTAAAGGCATGTTGACGAAGGGTGTTATCTCTGAATGCTCCTGTCATACATTGCAAGCTTTGGCGCTATTAGCAACCACAAGTGTAGCATCAGCGAATTGCTGTTGCAGGTACCCTAAAGCTCAGTGGCTTGACCTATTGTTAGTTTGTGCGTTCATGTGATTCAGCTCCTCAATTCAGATCATGGGGTCAACATAATGACTCAGAAAAACAGTGCGCACAGTTCACTTACGACATCAGAGACAATAGGCAAGTAATTCTCATTAGTGCTGATTATTTGGCCACCCTTTACATGTGATTGTAACGAATTTCATATCTAGATATACCATTGGTTATTGTTGATCGCCTATTTCTCTTCATCCGCTCCTGAGGGAGCATGGGGCCCCGGTGTATTTGCGCCTAATGAATGTATTCTCAGATTGCTCTTGCAGTAGTGGTTTTAATTTTTTCGATAACCCGTTGCGATGTAGGCTGTTATAGCAATGTGTCAAACTACCCTTGAAACCATCCATACTTTCAGTACGCTAAAAAAATGTTGACAACAGTAATAAAAGATGGCCACATGAGTGTGTGAGATAGTGTCCGATGCAATTTAATTGGGCATTTCGTATTGTCCCTAACTATCTACCTAGTCTGATTCTGGTAACATGGAAGGATTCGAAAGTAATCTGCAGATGTTTTATTCCCTGAGGTCATTCAGTTGAACGTATTTTTCATGTCTCATTATTAGTGTTCGTAGTAAAAATATTAATTCACGTAAAAAACACATGGAGAAGAAAATTGGAGACAGAAGTGAAAATGATGGGGAAGACGTGGAGCTGATGGCACGTGACAGGAAGACTTAATATGTGTTTGTTGGAAGCCTATGTTCCTTGGGGAGCTAAAGGGTATTGATTGATTGATGTGTCACATAATTGTGAAATCATTTAGATTCTAGATGGTACATGTTAATTGATGTTGTTGTTTAACTAGGACTGCTGAGCTTCTCGCTGAAGTGTCTTCTCCATGCTTAGTGTGCATTGCTGGGTTCTCAACAAGTTTCACCACAGTGGGAATCCCTAGAAGTGTGTGGATGAGTTTAAGAGTCAATGAGGGTGTAATTAGTCTCACAGACAGAGATTCACACATATGTATATGATAGCATTGTGCATAGCTGGTTGTCACATAAGGACGATTCCAGATATGCCTCCAAGCTTTGTACATGTTACTTACTTTTATTACTTGTTCACTAACACTGTTTACGTGAAGCTTAGTTGGTAGCTGAGGTGTGCGTTCTTGAGCCAAGGGTAGCCGTAGCGCGGATCACGGGCGGCGTGCGGCCCGAGAAAGCCTATTATCAGGTTCTCATTACGTTCCCGGAACTTTTAAAAAAAAATTTCCTGAATACTTCAGAATAATGCCTAAATGAGATGATCTTATATTTTTAACTTAGCGACCCCTTCCCCCACCTCACCCCAAATCAAATAAAAAATTTTTAAAATATAATATTAATAAGAAGGCGAGGCTCCACAGACATTTATATTTAAGAGGATTTATTTTAGCCATAATATTAGTATGTACTTTTCTATAGTGAGGCTCTCATTACATACCCTAAACTTTATAAAATTGTGCTAAATACTACAGAATAATGCCCAAATAAGATAATCTTATATTTTTACCATAGAGACCAGAAAATAGAAATAAATAAAATAAAATAAATAATAATAATAATAGGAAGGCGAGATACCACGGCTTTGACGGTCGGCGGCTAAGGATCAAAGAAGAAGAAGATATACCAGAAACATATACTGTATCTAAGAGAATTTATTTTAGCCATATAATGAAAGTATGCACTTTTCTATCTTGAGGTTCTCATTACGTACCCTGTACTTTATCAAAAATTGTGCTACATTCTACAGAATAATGCTCAAATATGATCATTTTATATTTTTACCATGGAGATTCCCAACCCCCCTTAAAAATAATAAACATAGGAAGGCGAGATTCAAGTGACATTTTTTTTAAAGAGAATTTATTTTAGCTATATAATCACTTTTTTACACTTTTAACTTATTTGCAAAAAATTATAGTGTATGGTTCTTTTCAAAATTTCTTCCGGTATTGCGGCTCCCAGGGTCGCATAATGCAGCCCCCCCCCCCCATCCCTCGCTTTATAAAATTTCACATGTCAAACAGATATATACAAGTTGATTCAAATATCACCACCTAGTTTTAAATTGTTTTTTTTTTTCACTCACATCCAACTAATTTATTTAAAATAAATGTCAGACTAAAAAGAATTAACTGTTGTTTTATTTCATAACATGTTATATGACATAAACTTTACAGCTGAACGTGAGATCCGGTGTGACTTGATAGCGGAACATCAACATTAATGTCTTCCTCTTTTCCTTCTACATCTCCGCCACCTCTTCATTTCACCTTTCAACTCCCCAAGAGGAGCATAGGCCTTCAACAAACGTATGCAGTCTTCCTGCTCCGTGCCATTAGCTTGAGGTATTTCCACGTATCCTTCATCACTTTCAAGTCTCACTTCAGTTCTCGTTTGGACGTATTCTTTTGTCTTCGTCCGTGTGTTACAGGGGCATGAAAGAGGAGCAAAGAATAGTAACACTGTGACCTACCATACATGTCATAAAAAGCGACTAAGGAGGGTTGGGCATGGGGTAGGTTATTCCATCCTGTAGAAAATTTGAAACCTCAAAAGCGTCAAACTTCTCTCTTGTAACGTCAGTTTATTGACCATTTTAGTTTGTATTTTTTTTTTTTTTTTTTTTTGTATTTTTTTGGGAAATGAAAAGTGAAACGTGTTTGTTAAATAGCAGATCATGATCCTTGTTTTGACATTTGTTTCGTATGTGTATATATATATAATATTGATACACGTTAAGGTATAACAATATAAAAAAATTTGTTTTTGGACTTGCCTTCCTTTAACCCTGCAAGACTCCCTAAAATAGGAACCTAATCCACCTATTTGCCTCACTGTCAGGAGTAATCCTTGAGCAAAGGGTACTTACTACCTTTTATAAACTTATCCTTTACTTCACCATTTGTGGACCACTAAGGCAGATCAAGGGAGACAAACGCTACATACTCTTATTTTATCTTGTGGCAGAAAAGTATTTCCATTTTTTTAACCACCAGGATTTTATTATATATTTCTAGTGATGTATAAAGGCAGTATTATGTGTAAGGGACAGAGCTGTAATGGAATATACTTACCCTGTCCAATTTCTTCTAAAAATATGCTTTTACCATCGATCTTCCTTTTTGATTCTGATGAGCAAATGCTTGAGAACTTATCAGGGAAGTTCTGCATTCATCGTACAAGTATATTCTCGAATATTCAGTTTTATTTTTTCTGCTTCTATTTTTTCGGATTGAGTTTTAAAGTGTCTCTTTCCTTGAAAACACAGTTCTGATAATCAAATAATTTTTCTTGACCTTCCTTACTTCTTACTTTTTTCTCCCCCACTCTTGTCGTGAAGCGTAGAAGGGAAGTGAAAATCGTGTTCTTGAGGTAAGTGTGTAGCATTCGCTGATGTGAGCCCGTGATGTAGGATTTCTGTTCTGTTGTCAGTCCATCTGTCTCTTGGTCTTACCCGTGCTCCTAAAACTTGATCATCCATTGTTGTAGGTGCGTTGCTGTAATTTATCGGGCTTCATTCTTTGAGATTGCCAAATCACTTAATTTTCTCTGTCTGTATATATCTGACGGAGGCTATCGTTCCCATCAATTTTTCTGATGTCATCATTTCTCATTCTGTCGCTCCTGGTAACATTAATGGATCCTCTGCTTAATGTCATCTCACACGATGAGATTTCCCTATCATACTGCTACATTCATGGACCATGTTTGACATTGACAGCAAAGAGTAGGTAAAATATACTTGTTAAAGGTGTTTTCATGACGCTTATATCATTTAGTACTAGCTTTTGCATCGGTGTTTAGACTTGAGCATACGAACACTGTAACGAGTAACGTGAATAAGTGACGTTCACTTCGAAGTCATTTATATAGATTTATTTGACACTGGACAAACGATGAGCTAATTATTTTGATGAAAAATTGTAGAATGCATTTTCATATCAGCAAGCGATCAAATACAATGACTGGTAGGCAGAAGTACCGTCAGTAACAGTCATAATGTCCACGAATTAATACTGCATATCGAACTCGTCGAAAAGTAATTTAATATTGTACTAAATACTTTCCTTTACAATCCACCCATCACAGGCACACATAGAAATATATTCTTCATATAATCTGTCACTCATGCAGTGGACTTCTATACACACAATCGGAGCTCTCACACTTGCGTCCGAACACCTTCAAGTACACAGACCAAAAGAGGGCGTTACAAGTCTACAGCAGACGAGCATACCTAATTAATTTTCTGAAAATTGACTTCACTAATACTTACAACGGAGCGGTTTAACTAGCGGTGCGTCCAGGTGTTACCTCATCGGTTTACATCAATGCCTTCCCTTAGAGAATGCACCGATGTGTACGAACATACGTGTAACAATACTATTTATCAGCTGTCGTTTAGTGTCCATACTGATATTCGAATGTGTGAGTGGCGATGATAATTTGTAAGTCATTGATTGATATACATACATGTACGTACATACACACATCAATTCTAGAGCTAATACATGCTTACCAAGCTCCGACCCTCGCGGATTGAGCGCTTTTATTAGTTCAAAAGGACATGAGGTACATCATCAAAAGTGACAAGAGGTATTGCGTATATATAGGTTCTGGTGCCAGACTGTAACGGCTGCTCCGTTCCTCTGATCTCACCAGCAGTGGCATGTTGCTTGGGAAACAGCTTGACCTCTTTATTCAACCAAATCATTGAGGTCATCACTGAAGCTTGTCCACTTCTGGGGAGTCTGTTCCAGAGCATTTAAATCCTACAGGACGAAAGGCCAGTATTTGGGGCAAATTTTCCCAGACATTCGTGACGCGAAGCTAATTATCGGTACCGGCATAATTGGACTAAGGTTTTGTTTCATTCAGTTCTAGTTTTATGTTTTAATAAACCTCATTCAGTTTCCTTTACAACTACACATAACACTGACGAACATTTTAAAACACCTGTGCGTTTACTATTAATAATACATGAAAACTCAAAGCAACAGGCTTGACCTTGCCTCAGATATGGACATTCAACACGTCCTTGGTTACTGTAGCAATTTCAATCAATCAATACCATTTAGCTCCCCAAGGAGCATAGCCCTTCAACAAACACATGCCAAGTCTTCCTGTCCTGTGCCATCCGCTCAAGTTCTTTCGGCTTTCTCTAGGTTGCTTCATGCGCCTCCTTTCCAGAGGACCTTCTTCTGTCTTGGGCGGCTGAGTTGATTTATATTCTTCATTTGACTTGTCTATGTTTCTTGAAGTTTTTGAGGTAAAAAGTTGTTTACGGGATGGGGTAACCAGCCCCATGCCCAACCCTCCTTAGTCGCTTTTTACGACATGCATGACAATTTGCTTTACATAATAAGGATGCCATCGCGCGCTCATTATCTGGTTAGTCACTGAAGAAGACTTATGGCAACGTTCAGTCAGCACTGTCGGTCTGTGTGTGTGTTTGTTTGTTGTTGTTTTTTAAGAAAGACTGCTTTAAATTTTCCAGCGCCTCTGTTAAACCCACACTAACTAATTGTTCACTAATATTAGATTGCCGGCACTAGAACCGACTGCGCTCTCAAAAAAACTCCTGAGACGCCATCGATCAGCTTGGATGACCTGACGCTAAATTATAACGTGATGAACATCCGCATTAATGACGTGCCTCCAGGAATGCGAAAAAAGATTTCTTTGAAGAGAATTCAGAATTTAAAAAACAAAACAAATTCCATTGCTGTCCACGCAGTAAAAATAGGAAACTTAAATCATATGTGGTGGAAGGTACACTAGATTGTTGCTTGTAGGAATAGCTTGACGTTTGAGTCCTGTGTTTAAATCTTCCAGTTTTGTTGTTTGCCAGTTACTTACTTACTTAGTCGTTCTGCTTCTACCCTGGAATGTAGAGGTTTGCCAGAGAGGGCGCCATACTACCCTATCGGCTGTCTTCCTCCTGGCATGGTTTCAATCTAGTCCTCTGTCTTTCAGAGATTGTCTAATTTTGTCCTTCCCATTAAGGTGTTATGTCTTTTTACATGGCCAAAATATTTTAGCTGTCTTGAATGTATTACTAATACAAACACTGGGATATTGAATGTATTACCAATACACACACTGGGATAGTGAATGTATTACCAATACAAACATTGGGATGTTGAATGTATTACTAATACAAACACTGGGATATTGAATTATTACCAATACAAACATTGGGATGTTGAATGTATTACTAATACAAACGCTGGGATATTGAATGTATTATCAATACAAACACTGGGATGTTGAATTTATTACTAATACAAAAACTGAGATGTTGAATATATTACCAATACAAACACTGGGATATTGAATGTATTATCAATACAAACACTGGGATATTGAATTTATTACTTATACAAACACTGGGATATTGAATGTATTACTAATACAAACACTGGAATATTTTAGCTGTCTTTTGTTTGTTTGTTTGCGTTCGTTCGACCATATCTCCTCCTCTTACGTGCTGGTAGTTTTGAGTGGTATGTACGTTGTGCCGTAGTTTACAGCTAGGCTGCTATATCTGCGCCATTCGACCCGACACATCCGATTTAAGTACGCAGTTTTGACGGGTTTGGCAATTTTGATCCCCTTCTTAATGAAGACCATAACAGAAGAAAGAACTGAAGGCAAACGTGCAAGAGGAAGACAGCGCTATAAGTGGGAAGATAACATCAAGAGATGGACAGGAAAGAGTCTATCAGAGTGCACCATCAAGACAAGTGACAGAAGACGTTGGAGATCCAACGCAGCTGAATTTGCTAGGAGATGGCACTTGATGATGATCAGGGAGCAATACTTTTATTCTTGTCTACCCCTCAGAGACCCTCGGGAACTACACGGGACAACTCTTGGGTTATGTAGGTCAGTGGTTCTCAACCTTTTCTTGCTCATGTTTCCCCCCCCCCTTCCCCATTCTGAGCATCATGTACCTCCGTGGTCCCCCTTATAGTCCGCTGTTAGCTGGAAAAAAAGAGCTTTACAAAAATATAGCTCTTACTGTTGCCCCCTAGAAATATAGCATGCCGCCCCCCCCCCCCCCCCCCCCCCCACCCCCCCCCCCCCCCGGAAGCCTAATGGCCCGCGTTGAGAATCACTGATCTAGATCATCTGGGGCTCATTCAGGGATCGAAAGATTATTTCATATGCTTTACATCTCTTGATCTGTGTAGTTCTCGGGAGGAGGAGGGAAGGGGGGGGGGAGGGGGCTTTGAAGAATATGCCTACTGCCCCCATCAGACATGTCGTAAAAGGCTACTATTATGAAGATGTGCATGGCGGCTGGCAAGCTCGTCATGTAAAACAAATTGGTACAGAAATGGCTGGACCTGTACCATCTTCACCAGACGCCATTTAGCAAGTACTTGACAAACATATTGCTTGTCAGCCCTGATGGCTACTTTATCGCAAGGTTGTGGGGTCGGTCGTTTTGTTTTAGTGGAGTCGGAATCGGTTTAAAAAAATGTCCGGACTTCGAATTTTACAAGACTTAAGCCCAGGAAGATCCTTTCTTTAACTCCGCAAATATTTTCCACCCTGTGCCGTAATTTTAATTCATGATAGACTAAAAAAAAAAAAAAAACGCTCAGAGAGTTGTTTTGACACCGCTGTCAAATCTGACCAACGCTCTGAGCGTTGTTCCGGGGTC
Source organism: Oreohelix idahoensis (assembly GCA_024509875.1). NCBI lineage: Eukaryota > Metazoa > Mollusca > Gastropoda > Stylommatophora > Oreohelicidae > Oreohelix > Oreohelix idahoensis. Next base: position 343,238 of record JAMPIV010020910.1, on the reverse strand, counting down.
AAAGAGTCAAGAACCAATTCAGTTTAAAATAACAAATTATCGTATTTTAAAATACTTTGTGAGTTTTCGTTTTGCGTTGTTGAATGAATGATTATTTAACAATGTAATCTACGAAAGCCACTTATTAACTTATTCACAAATATACCATTTTTGTACATAAAACTACATATAAGTGCATAATTTTATTCCATATGACGAGTAAAAAAAAATGTAGGAAGCGAACATCTAAAATTTCTGGAGTTGGAAAAATTTTTGGCTGACTCCACAATCCTGCCGATACGGCTTCATGGAATACCCCACACCCTTCAGGCTATCTTCAGTTTCATTTTATCACAATCTCTTACAATATGGACGATGTAAAACAAAAATGAGAGGGAGCTGGAGTAAGATTTTGTGAAGGGTGGATTTAAAATGAAGAAAAAAGGTTATGTGTATTACTAGGATAAAAGACAAAGAAATTGCCTACGTTGCGGCCAAAACGCCTTCGTAAGGGAAAGGTAAGAAAGCCAGATATAATGAGCGAATGCGGACCCATTTTTGTGTAGTCTTCGCAGGATCCCGGATTGGTAAAATTGTAGTCCCTTAGCAGATACTGCCGCAGGGAAGTGAAGTGTTAGAGATTTCACCATACTAGGTCCAGCATCGAGAGGTGGGGTGACCAATTCCCTTCCTCGCTGCCTTTTCTTTCCTAACTGAAAGTCAGATACCCATTTACAGCTGGGCAGCGTGTCGGTACCACTCTGTGAATCGGACGCTCAATCCCGGATTACTTTTACTTATTTTCTCATGTTTCTCACGGAGCGCCCGCTTTCCTTCCTTTCCTTCCTTTCCTTCCTTTCCCTGATGAATGTGGTGGCCGCATCGTTGGCATTTTTATTTAGCTTTTATCCTAGAAATAACCTATTACTTCTATTCTTTTTCTGCTGTTTTTTTTATTTAAATCTACCCTACAATAAAGACGCTAGGATGAACTTCCCAGACGACTGTACTCAAAGACTTACTCAGCCCCGTTTAAGTGTCAGCCATTTTGTCTTCCAATTGTAAAGAAATCACGGTCACTGAGGGTGGAAATGTGGGAGTGTCTTCCTCTTTTCTCAAGTCCCTCTTTACTCTAGTTACTCACTTTTACCTCTCTTTTCACGAACTCTCGACCCTGATAACACTTACAATTTCAACATTCGAATGATCTCGAATTGAAGGGGCGCTCACACTCGGACAAATAGAGACTACGGGACGAGTAGACAGCGGAATCTATTCTGGTAGTTAAATAACAATGTCGCTCAACCTGTCAAACGGTGTCCGAAGACTAGGACCGTGTGGCGCCACATCTGGACAGACAGCTCGTCGGCGGCGGTCCAGATTTATTTGCGAATATGATTTCCATTCGAAAGAACAATACAATACCACTGAACAGTAAATAAGCCCTTATCTGACTTTTTAATAGTGATAACCGTGCCCTCATTACAAAAAAGTTAATAATATAATTTGTGTTTTCCTGACGGATGTAAACACGCTGGGAATAGTTTTCTAGTGAAATATCATTAGCTGCCATCTTTACATCGAAAGTCGACTGCAACGGATCTCCAACGTCTTCTGTCTCTTGTCTTGGTGGTGCACTCTGATAGACTCTTTCCTGTCCATCTCTTGGTGATATCTTCCCACTTATATCACTGTCTTCCTCTTGCACGCTTGCCATCAACTCTGCCTTCTATTGTAGTCTTCAGTAAGGTATTATGTCTTTGTACGTGGTCACATATTTTAGATGTCTAATTTTGATCTTCTTCATAAGATCTGTTTTCATTCCTAGGTTTCCTAGGACCTCTTTATTTGTTTTCATCTCTTTCCATGAGACATGCTCCATTCTTCTATAACCACATTGCATTCTTTCTTCTAATTGCTTGCTCATTGTCCATGTTTCTACACCGTACAATAATGAAGAATATATATATAGCATTTGATGATTTTCCATTTGAATTTGTGAGTTAGTTGTTTAGATGTTAGTAGTATCTTAAGTTGTGGAATGTAGCTTTGGCCATTCATATTCTCTTCTTGCCATCTTCTGCTATCAAGATAAGAGAAACTCTTATGAAATATAAGAAACCCCAAGATTTACTTGAGGTGGTAATAGATAAATAGATAATTGAATAAGTACGTTCTTTCCTACTTTTCACCAATTTTATTTAAGATCAAAATCGCACTTTATGTTTTTCGCTTTTAAAATCGTTGACGCTGAAAATGCCAATGTGCGAGGTATCGTAGAGAGCGGAAATATCGCACGCAGTTCTCTTTCTTAGTATATTTTGTCATTTTTCAATTTTTGGCTGGCACTTACCCAGCTGATGTTACTTAATAATATCTAAAGCAAAACAAATAGAGGACAATTGCTCCGTTAAAGCGTGATTTTAATGTAAGGGAAATAATAAACTGCGAGTGTATAAAGGGGCGGGCGTCGGGTGGTGAACGGTATAGTGCCGTTTAAATCAATTTTTTTTCTTCAAACAACTAGGTCTGTGAATCGTTTGTTTTAAGGACAGCTGTGGCAATTTTGAACTTTCTTGTAGGTTTTACATTATGAGTTTAAACTTATCCAAACTATATGTTATTCATAGATTTTTGCTGCGCAAAAATGACAACCTTTCCGATAAACTATTATTCAGCTCAGACTTAAAGTAAAAAAATAAGTACAGAAAAAAACAGTTTTAAGGACCCACGTTAATTATTGTTTTCAAACACACTACTGAAAGAAAATGGATATCTCATAAATTATATTGCACATGACAAAAAAATGGAAGGCTAGTTCTCATTAATCAGTAATTCGTTATATTGTTCACGCAAAAAAATCAAAACTGTGGAAACGATCTGGCAAATTACAATTACTCACAAATTGCCGTCCACTTTTATTCTGCGCAACAAAATGTATGCGACATTTGCTTTCTGCGTTTTGTGAATAATGCTAACAGTAACAAAAGTGGATATCTCAAATCTGTTTTTTTTTTTTTTTCAGTTGCTTGTTAAAGATCTAACCTTAAATTATGTTTGTTAACGGTATACAAACTTACGAACAGACCAGTTACCATCATCATTACCTTTCGCTCCCAAAGAAGCACAGGGTCCCGTTTCACGCCCATTGAGGGATATTGGGAATATGGTGTTAGGCCCATATTTTCTTGACCAACGGCATACTAGGGGTAATGTGGTCAACATCACGCCGGCCGCCTTAATCTTCCCAGAGTTGCTCTGGTACCCAACTCATGAGGCTGGGTCGACCCCGAAGCCGTTTGCGGTCTAAAATATCCTACCTCAGCTGGGGATCGAACCATGGACCACCGAGCTAGGAAGCCAGTGCACTAACCACTGCGCTACCGCGGCTCCCTTCAAAGAAGCACAGGTCTTCACCAAGTTCATGTCAAGGTGTCCTGACCTGTGCCATGCGTTCAAGGTCTTTCTATGTCTTCCTTATCCCTTCCGTGGCTGTTACTACGTCCCTTGTCCATATGGTTTCTTCTTCTTCTTTGATCCTTAGCCGCCGACCGTCAAAGCAGTCAGTGGCCATCACGCCTAGTGGCGTTTTGTAGGGCAACAACAAATTGATTCCACTTTGCTCGGTCGGCGGCCATCTTTCGTACAGTGCCCCAACTCTGGTTCATTCTTTGCATCTCAGCCTCCAGTCCTCCACCAGGTTGTTTTTGGTCGGCCTCTCTTTCGTTTTCCTTCAGGGGTCCAAAGCATAGCTGTTCTTGTGTTGTATACATGTGGTTTCTGTCTTCATCTAACTCTCTAACTATGGTGGTTATAGAATACTGTAAAAGAATGTTGGTAATACGTCTAACATTAATGATCGCCTGTTAGAGAACGAACTACAATCGATGAATCATTAAGGCTAAGATTTCTGGAATTTTGGCATCAAAATTAAGACTAGCAGAAATGGACGCGTACGAGGATACATCCGGCGTGTATACAACCAGCTCGCAGCAGGAACCGTTAGTTTTCATACACTTGGATATTTGCTGAGGGAGACCGGGTACCTATAGGTTTGCCCGTAGCGCAGTGATGTCACTTTTGATCAACAATAATAACACAGCTGACCGTTTGAGATGTGACAACGAACCATCACTGCTCAGTCCTCAGTTTTCTGTTGACCACATCAAGATAATGATGGCGATAGATATAACTAACAACCAAGCTTCAGAAAAGCGAAATCTACAGCCAGGGCCGGATTAAGAACTCCCGATGCCCTCGGCTATTATGATATTTTGAGGTCCCTCTCTAATCTTCTTAAAGGTAAAACTAAAAAAATAATAATAATAATGGACTTTAGATCAATATTTTTATTAGTATATAATAATATGTATACAAAACAAATGTTCGTTACAGCCCCTAGATTTTGTTACAGGTAGTAGGCCCTCTACAAAGAAAACGTTATTTTTTTTTTAAAAGAAAAAAGTAACTAATAAACTAACTGTTGTACAGATTCTATTACCTTACACGCACGAGCTTACTATCGTGCACGTGCCATTGCTGTAGAGCCATGTGCGTTATAGCTCCTTTGCTTTTTTTTTTGCAGAACCCCCTGTAAGCCTGGGGCCTTAGGCCCGTGTCTAGTGGGAGGAGGATCCCGTTACACGCCCATTGAGGCACATTGGGAATATGATGTTAGGCCCATATTATCTTGACCGTCGGCACACTAGGGATGATGTGGCCGGCATCACGCCGGCCGCCTTAACCTTCCCAGAGTTGCCCTGGTACCCATTTGGGGCGGGGTCGACCCAGGAGCCGTTTGTGGCCTAAAAAATTCCCGCCTCATCTGGGGATCGAACCATAGACCACTGCGCTAGGAAGCCAGTGCACTAGTGGGCCTAAGGAATAATCTTGCACTGTCTACAGCTGTTTCATTCAGTCATCACCCGTCAGTTCTCTACGGAGTATAAGCCTTCAACAAACTTATAACAAGTCTTCCCGGCCCGTGCCATCCGTTAAAGATTTTTCCATGTTATCTTTATCCCTCTTCTTATCTGGTCCAGTTCTCGTCTCCATGTAAGTCTTTGGTTTTCCTCTACATCTCTTGCCCAGGGATTCGTCTTCTTCTCATATCTTGTTCCACCAGCCACTGTCTGCCTCCCCCCTCCTCCCCCCCCCCTTCCGGTCAGCAGCTCCACACCAACGATCCTGCTAAACTCCCCCAATCTTTCAACTTGTCGTACATATAGGTTGTGAGTTATTTTCGGCCCGTCTGAGTAGAGTGGATGGTGATAGGTACGTGAGAAAGGTGTGAGAAATAGATTTCACGGGTGGTAGCTTGAGGAAAAAGATATGTCTCTGGAATAAGTAAGTTTCTCTATTCCAGCCTATCTATACGACTGTAATTTAGTACAAGATAACCTTGCCATCCTCATACATATAAATATAAGTTTAACTACACACACACAGCTATGTGACAAAAAGACACACAAAACGTGAAAAAACTACGGTTAATTGGGTATGGGTCTGACCAACACAAAAAGTTAAGTTTCTTTCTTGTTTATTATCATTAAACTTGACAACACCAATATCTAATGAAAGATCAAATAAAATCAGATTTACAGACATATGAAATAGCAGAATAAATGCGCCCTCCCCCTATGGAGAAAAGAACCCAAAAGTTAATAACCCAAAGGTCGAAGGTTAGCACTATGTTACAGAGTAGACAGTAAAGTAAACAAGTTTCTACTACGAGTATATGCTACTCAGTAAAGTAAATAAGTTTAAGCAAATCCAATGTTGGTAAATTCCCTGAAACAAAGAAAAATACTCAGGCACTCTTTCATACAGTGGCCACTCAATCACTTTTACCTACTCTTGGTGATATCCCTTGGAAATACAATTTCCCTGATTATATGTTTTATCTGGTTCCCTTCCCAAATTGGCCCCAGTTCATCCTCTAACAAAAACAAAGACTAGTGACGTGAACGCCGAATCTGGTGTGGGTTTTTCCTGGATGAACAAAATGTCACCGCCAATAGTTGATGTAGGAACGTGCTCTTGGGGTTCACAGTTAAAAGAGGAAAATACTTCCAGTATTGGGAAAACATCTGGTTGCTAAAAAAAATGTTACAAATGATGATGATGATGATAATCCTATCGGACAACTCTATGTTAGAACTCCGATTCTGCACAGCGTAAAATCTGGATAAATCCGCGTGAATACAACTGTCAGAAGTCGGGAACATTAATGTTATTTGTACACCCCAGTGGGCTGGAAACAATTTGGAAAAAAATATCTGGGTTTGGTAAGTCCAGTTAAACTTACTTACTTACTTACTTAGTCGTTCCCCTTCTACCGTGAGGTGTAGAGGTTTGGAAGAGAGAGTGCCAGACCATTCTATCAGCTGTCTTCTTCCTGGCCTGGTTCCATTCTAGTCCTCGGTCCTTCAAAGATTGTCTAATGTTGTCCTCCCAGCGGACTCTGGGTCGTCCTGGAGGTCTGGATCCCTGGCTCTTTGTTTCCCATGCTTGTCGTGGTAGCCGATCTTCTCCCATTCTGCAGACATGGCCAAACCATCTTAGTTGGGACTGTTCTATTTGGGTCTGCAGCGGATGGGATTTTAGGCCCTGACGGATCGTCTGGACTGTCAGAAGTCGGGAACATTAATGTTATTTGTACACCCCAGTGGGCTGGAAACAATTTGGAAAAAAATATCTGGGTTTGGTAAGTCCAGTTAAACTTATAAGTTAAAATGTTTCTCATGTCTCCTTGGCAAATACTCGCTCACAAATGAAATTGGTGACGCACAAGCCAAGAAAACAGGGACAACATTAACCAGTCAGAAAAAGACCGCGGGACGCCCTTGTGATCAGGTCTGCAAATAATACAAGAAACAATATACATAAACATTATGCTAATCCTATATCTACACACACAGACGGAGACATGACGATCTCTCCTCCACTCCGTCAGTCCTGAATAAATTTAAAAGGCACACAGTGTTTTCCTTTACGCCTACACGGTCAGCCTTCGCTAGCGCTGAGTTTTAGGTCAGATGGAGTTATGCAACTCTCCCGCCCCTTGCTCGCGCCGGCAGTCAGCGTACAATGTTAATTATTATTTAATTATCCATATGCGCACTTACACAAAGTATCGCCTGTCGTTAATAGCTATTAAATTGTCGGCGTCTGTTAGTCATCGTATGGTATTAAATTAATATGCACTTATAATAAATACGCACAATAAAATAAAGCGTGAATTCTTTTCTGTCACTATCAGTCGCGCCTAGCATAAAAACCAGTCAGCTAAAACCGTCTCTTCTTGTGTGAGAAAGCGTGTGGTGAAAATTAACATTATAACTGAACATCTGGTATGAAATAGCTACGCGTTATTTTATTTCACAAGTTTTAACAGCTAGAAAATCTAAGTAAATTATAATGGTCAAAGCTAACACTTTTAATTGGTAAAAGCTAACACTTTTAAACACGTAAGCACTAATTTCTATTACCAGAAAATGAGAATGAAAATTCCCCAACGAATGCTAATAACACATTTTTCACAATAATGGTTCTAGATATGCGTGCTTAGAGTATTCAGAAATTCGGAATGACAACTGATAGCAAGTTTAAGAAAACACAGTTTATATATCATTATATTTCTCTGATCTATAGATGTTGTTAATTTTCGCGCTACTGTGTGTAACGGAGAATCAGAAATAGAGTTACAGGATAAAGGCTTACGGCCAGTCTTTCGTCGGCGTTTTCGATCGTCATCAAAAGACTTATACGTGTAACGCGGTTCTGCCCGCGACTCGATATCAAAGCGTACTCGGGAAAATTTTAAATTTCCCTTAGTAGACTTCAAAAGATTATGTGTTTTTACGTGCGGTTTTGTCAGGTATCGTATGATTGACAGATAAGCTCGCGTGAGAAGACGAGGTAAACAAACCTGATTCGCTACCTGTTATGACGGGCAGGTCACAAAAGTTTGTAAACACTTCGTTTGCTTATGTTCAAAGAAAAGAGGCGGGACGAAAAAGTACGCTTGTGTAAGTAAACACAGGCAGTAAATGCATGGTTTTAGCTAGCAATCATAGAGCGCTACGAGATTACAACGACTGTCAGATTACTGTAGGCTCTTTTTCCATTATACGTCACACTACTCCACGCAAGCATCCATATATGGAAGTTTCAAATCTACAGTTCATAACCGCGAAAATCCATAATGTTGCAATGTTAGAAAAGGTGATTAATTCGTCAGAGAACCTATAAGGTGTTTAGGATTTCCAGTAACGCGGGAATGTGGAAAAAAAAATATTTTTTTTAATGACTTCTACCTTTTACCGAGATTCGAATTTACTGATCTGCACATCAAAGAGCATAAAAGGCAGCTGGTATATTTATACATATATGTTAGTAGCCAGCTCCAGAGATTTCATTGGGAATGCGGGAAAAAGTACCTTTGATCCCGGGGACACCGCGATTTAATATATATATATATATATATATATATATATATATATATATATATATATATATATATATATATATATATATATATATATATATATATATATATATATATATAATTTCCAAAGTTCTTTAATTTCTTACGCAATTTTTAAAAATATACTACTGGACAAAAGTTAAGGGCCACTATTCAGTTTAGACAAGGTTTATATAATTGATTGGCAAACTGTAAAGACAAGTGAAAATGTCATTAAAACTGAGCTCAGAGAAATGTGTATACATTTCTGTGTGCACTAGGTTAATTTTTTTTAAATGTCCAAAAACTGGGTCACTTTAACCCGCACGTGAAAATTGCCATTGCTGCTGCAAAAACTCGTGGTTTTTGCAACACGCCCCACTAGTTCAAAAGGTGAAAAAGTGAGTTGAATTTGAATGCACGTGGAAAATGATCATCGGTAAAGAGTGTTCACCGTTGGTATGCAATAAATCAGTATGACAAGTGGTCGAAATGATCACTGCATTAGCCATGCCACCAAGAAGTCTCAGCACTGTAGACCGTGGTCGAGCCATGGCATGGATTCAGGATGGTCAATCTGTTCGTCATGTTACAAGACGTTTAGTAGTCCCACTCTACCATTCAGAGACTTCTTGAGAGATTTCAAGCTACCGGACATTTGGAAAATCGACCCTGCTCACGAAGAATTATATAAACCTTGTCTAAACTGAATGGCGGCCCTTAACGTTTGTCCAGTAGTATATTTCTTAATGTCTGTTATGTTTGCTCAATGTTAATTGATATACCTTAGTTCAATTCCAGACCTAAGGGTCTTTTATATTTGGACATGCGCCCTAATATAACCGACTAGGTTGAACGGGACGCGGCCTCGCCAAAATTAGGCAAAACTTTAAAAAAAAAATTGATATACCGTTTTTCGTTTTTATTTTAATTTCGAATTTCGCTCCTTATGGCAGTTCACGCTCCTTCAACCTAGACGTAGCAGCTTATCGGTTATATTACTACCTGTGTGATAAATACATTGATGTCAGTGTATAAACAATCTTTCAGTCTGTCCATTTGTTAAATTTTATTTTTTGTTCAAAGTATATTTATTCCCCTTGTTTTTTGCGTGGCATGTCCTATTTAACACGAACACAAACCCCATTTGGAATATTACAGTGACTGTCAAAATAAACGTCACTTTCGCTGTTTTTCCCCCCGCTGCACCCCCTGAAGCGCCCAAGTCTGCTTTTTGCATTAGCAACATATGCATTAGTCCCATTTGGGAAATCCCAATAGATTACATGTAGGGGAAAAGTAGGATATAACAAAATTATATTTAGAAACGGGTGGTACGTTACATGTGATTCCTTTGGTGCATGTTTATGGACGAATGAAGGCAACAAAGGCATATGATAAAATTACCCCAAATATGACACGAAGGTAATTGAATTGTGTGGGTTCAGGCAATACTTGGAAAAGAAGAATCGAAATGCTAGAATAGGCAGTACGGAGAGGAATAGAGGGAGATAGAGAGAGAACGAACGAACGAACTTTATTTTCAAATGGTTTAGATATAGGCACGCAGGCCCGTAGGCCCGTCTAACATTCTGCCCTTCCTGTCTATCGTCTTCCATACTGAATCCATTTATTCTCACTTGTATCTTAAATATTACTTAAATAATAAAATAAACAAAATAAAATATACAATAAAATCAAATCCCAACATTGTAACGGTACAATAACAGTTACACACATTTACAGTGCCTTATCATAATTAATATTGAACAGGGCAAAATTATCTTTCAAATCTACATGTAATGTTATATAATGATTTAGGAACATGACTAAATTTGGGTGGCATAGAATCTCATTCATTCATTCAAAACATTCCACTCCCCAAGGAGCATAGGCCTTCAACAAACACATGCCAAGTCTTCCTGTCCTGTGCCATCATCTCAAGTTCTTTCCATGTTTTCCTCATCATTTTCACCTGTCTCCAGCTCTCTTCTCCGTGTGCTTCTTGGTCTACCTCTGCCTCTCTTTCCCTGGGGGTTCCAGAACAAGGACTGTCTTGTAATGCTATCAACAGGTCTCCTCAGTGTGTGTCCAATCCATCGCCATCGTCTTCTTCTCATCTCTTGTTCCACTGGCACATAGTTCTTGTCCTCAGTTCCATGCGAGACGTGGGCAATGACTACAACCCACAAAAGCCAGATCCAAACCTCAGAAATGAGGCATCTGAGGAAAGTGGTTGAAGTAACAAGAAGAGACATGGTCCGCAACCAGACGATCCGTCAAGGCCTAAAATCCCATCCGCTGCAGACCCAAATAGAACAGTCCCAACTAAGATGGTTTGGCCATGTCTGCAGAATGGGAGAATATCGGCTACCACGACAAGCATGGGAAACAAAGAGCCAGGGATCCAGACCTCCAGGACGACCCAGAGTCCGCTGGGAGGACAACATTAGACAATCTTTGAAGGACCGAGGACTAGAATGGAACCAGGCCAGGAAGAAGACAGCTGATAGAATGGTCTGGCGCTCTCTCTTCCAAACCTCTACACCTCACGGTAGAAGGGGAACGACTAAGTAAGTAAGTAAGTAAGTAAGTTCCAAATTGGTAACCTTGTCATACCATTTTAATTCCTCTATTTTACGCAAGCACCCATTTATGAAAGTCTGTAGCTTTTTGGTTGTTGTCTTTGTTGTTCTCCATTTCTCAGAGCCATACAATAGGACTGACTTCACATTTGAGTTGAAGATTCTTATTTTCGTGATGGATCCGATTTCTCTTGATCTCCATATATTTCCCAATGTAATGAAAGCTCCTCTTGCTTTTTGTATTCTTATTTTGATATCACTGTCTGTCCCTCCAACTTTGTCTATATTGCTGCCAAGATATGTGTACGATTCTACATCTTGTAGTGGTGTTTCTTGAAGTTCAACACTGTTATCATTACCTGCATTTATTCTCATAATTTTTGTCTTTTCCCTGTGTATTTTCAGACCCAATTGCAGTGACCTCTCAACGAGTGTTTTCAATTTGTCCTGCATCTGATTACGGTTAAGGGACAGAACAGCCAAGCCGTCAGCAAAATCCAGATCATCCAACTGCTTAGTCAGAGTCCACTGGATTCCATTTCTGTTGTGTGTTGTCGATGTTCTCATAACACAGTCTATTGCTAGTAAGAAAAGAAATGGAGACAAGAGGCATTCCTGTCGCACTCCTGTTTTTATCCCAAACTCCTCAATATACTTCCTCTTGTCTCTTTTCATACTTCTTTTTAATTCTTTGTTTGCTTCTGTGTACACTTCTTGAGCCTTGGCTTTGGAACTTCTGGTTTTGCTTGTGTTTAAATCTGCTTTCTTGTTTTTTCTGTCTTTTATCTTATTGATGGTATCTGTTGTTATCCATGCTTTTTGTTGTCGTTCCCTTTCCCCCAGTATTTCTTCACATGTCTCATTCCATACAGGTTTGATTTGCTGCCAATAGTCTTCTGTATTCACTACATCTTCCAGCTGTTGGAGTACTTGGAATTTGTTGGATATTGTGACCGCAAATTTGTCTCTTGTTTCTTGATTTCTTAGATGTCCTACATTAAATTGGCATAGAATCTGCACTAATGAAAAGTATTTGAAAAGTCTGCAATAGAGAAAGAGAGAAAGAGAGAGAGAGGCGAAGCAGCTAAGACGGCAAACGCTGTGTTTTTAAATATCTAATGTTTTTATGTGGTCAGGTTGGCTGAGTGGTAACATCACTTTTCCTCTCATATCGAAGCTAACGGGTTTCGGGATCAAATCCTGGTAGCTTCACGCTCCAGTCTTCTTCTTCTTTGATCCTTAGCCGCCGACCGTCAAAGCAGTCAGTGGCCATCACGCCTTGTGGCGTCTTGTAGGGCAACAACAAATTGATTCCACTTTGCTCGGTCGGTGGCCATCCTTCGTACAGTGCCCCAACTCTGGTTCATTCTTTGCATCTCAGCCTCCACAGTCCTCCGCCAGGTTGTTTTTGGTCGGCCTCTCTTTCGTTTTCCTTCAGGGGTCTGATAAGATTGGGGATATAGGGGGCTGATAAGGCTGAGCTGGTTCAGAATTTGTTCAATCGCGAATGCGTGCTTCGTTCGGTTATAATCTTCAATGAGGGTCACCGTTATATGGACTCATTATGTGTTGGCTGTCCAAGAAGACATTCGTTCCTTTCGGAGCTTATTATGATATTATAAGTCTTCTCATTGAAAGAGTTCTTCAAGGTGATATTAATCAACATTGTCAATGCAGCCACACATCCGCAACGTATCGACGTAGATAAGTCTTCAAGTTAGAGTCCATGGTTTATTCACAGTTCATACACGAAGACAGTCATACAGGTATAATATTTACATACAGTTAAATAGAATTTACTTGCATATATATTCATATCCGTCCGTGTCATATTGAAATCATGTCGACAGACCATCATGGATGTGTACATGCGCTACTGGAATCCAGATAGCCAGAAGTGAGCGCATGATGTCTTGACGATATAATCAAATTACTTATTAAATATCCTTCCTTAAACACAGGTTAATTAGTAACCTTATAACTTCACTTGTATAAACTATTATCTGGACTGACCCTGATTCCTGGTATCACTTTACATAATTATGGCTATTAGCAAAGCCCAATAGTGGAAGGAGGTAAAAACACGACCGTTCAGCTTGACGGACAACGTAACAAGGGTACAGTAACTAAGTCACGAAGCGTGACCTTATCGACGCGAACACGTCATAATTTGACCGTGTATTTCGCGTTCATTAATTCGCGAAGTATAAACATCCATTTCTATTAATTCTATTGACCCTAAAAATGCGCACTGCCAATTCTAGCAGACGATATCAATAAAACTACCGTAACAATTTCCTGCCCGCCGTGGAAAAAAAATCTATTAGATAGTTTTTTTTTTTTTTAACTATCTTACTGAAAAATTTAACAAAAACTCGACATATGGCCTACGATGTTCTGTCTAGAACAGTGTCGTGGTCATGTCGATAATATATCAGTCAACATTATTATATTAAACAAAGGGATGTCAACTGTCGCTAAATAATTAGCTACTGAACTTAACGACTGTGTGAGTGAATAATGAAGTGTTATGTAAAGAAAATTATTCTAACTAATTAAAATTAAACTAATTAATCATAGTACGTATGTAAGGTATTAATAAATTAACATCTAATTAAATAAACTGAGAGATAGTGTCATAATAAAAGACATAAGAAGTAAGGACAAGTAAAGTCAAGAAAAAGGTAAAGTATAAATTAATTTAGTTATGTGTGTTTAAACTAAATTAGGAGTGTCAAGTAATGACTAGATAATTAACTTAATGAATTAATACAAGACAAATATTCATACATTTCATGTGAACATATTAACTAAATGCATATAACAGCTATCATATTCATAAATAAAATATTTAAAGTATTAGCTTGTGTGATATTATTTTGTTTTTTCTCATCTTTTCTTTCTTTAGATACATTTTCTTCTTTTTATATTATTATCGCACTTCAATTTTTATTATATTCTTTATTAATTTACTACCTATTAAATTTAATAATGTCGGATATGAAGATCCAGCCGTCGTTATGTCCTTTGCGAATTTCTGAAAGTTTCTTTGGAGCAGAAATTTAACACTGTTCAATTAAGTTTTGTTCCTGATTGGATATCAACTTTTATCGTGTAGAATTAGTCAATTTCTGTATCAGAGCATTATATGTCCAGCTTGGATTCGTATCATATTCCCAGCCATATCGTAATGGGTTGTAGCACGATTGGACACTAACCAAAGTCCAAACGTTAGAAACGAACCATCGAAATAAGTCTCTTGCTATCACGAATCTTCTTTCGAAAACTGTTTATATTGAATGATTCACTGCAAGTATTCGAAGTGTCATTCATATGGAGGTGGTTCATATCATTTTCGTCGCAGGAATACGTGAGAGTTTCAGAGTCAATCTTGTTCAGGTTCTTTTAACTTGTGGACAATTATTCGACTTCAGTAGGATGCCTTGACAGTGCATCAGCAATTATATTTTCTTGTCCCGGTATGGCTTCGATGACGAAATCGTATGGCTGTAATAGAATCGAAAATCTGGCAAGTTTGGGGCTTTTGTGGTTGGAGCGACGTAACGATGCCACCGCCTTCTGATCCGTTTGGATCACGAAGGGTGCTCCCAACAAGAATTTTTCAAGTTTTGTTATTGCCCAAACTACGCCCAGCAACTCCTTGTCCACAGTGGAATACTTGGTTTCCGGTAACTTCAGTTTTCTTGATATGTACATCGTGGGATGGAGTATATCGTCGTGATGTTGAAGTAAAAAAGCTCCAATACCGTAATTACTGGCATCTGTACGAAGATAAAACGTTTTAGAAGTATCTGGTAACCTCAAAATTGGTGGATTTGAAAAGATGTTTAGTATTATTCGAAAAATTTTGTCGCATTCGTCGGTCCAATTTACCTTCACCGGCATGTCTTTCTTCAACAATGATGACAAGACAGCCGTGATGGATGATAAGTTAGACACAAATCTGCTGTAGTATTGGACTAACCCTAATAAGCTCCTAACTTGCTTCTTCGTTTGAGGAACTGATAAGTTTAAGATTTTTGAAACCGTACTAGGAACCGTTCCCGCTCCAATAATATGTTCCAGGAAGGTTATCTCTCGAAACGCATTTTGTATTTTCGTAGGTTTCGCGGTTAAATGATTATTCCGCAATATTTCCAAAACACATCTAAGCCCCGAAAAATGTTCCTCAAATGACGAACTAAATAAGCATATGTCGTCGATGTATGTAATGATGTCTGGTCTACCTAATAAAACTGTTCGCATCATGCGAATAAAGGTAGCAGGAGCGTTCATAAGCCCAAAAGGCATCACATTCCACTGGTATAGACCTTGTGGAGTAGAAAACGCTGTGTAGTATTTGGCCTTTTCGGTTAGTGGTATCTGCCAATAACCTTTAGTTAGATCTATTTTAGTGAAAAGTGTTGCATTGGACAGACGAGAAAGTAAGTCGTCAATATTGGGATGTGGTTCACTGTCAGCTATGGTCTGAGCATTTAGCTTCCTATAGTCAACGCATAAGCGAATGTTGTTGTCCTTCTTTCGGACAATGACTAAAGGTGAAGAAAATGGTGAGGTACTAGTCTCGATAATACCTAACGACAACATCTGCTCAAGTTCCTGAGTCGTTTTGCTGAGAAAGTGTAGTGGGACAGAATAGGGATGTACACGAATTGGTGTATCATCTGTAAGAGTAATGTCGTGAGTAATCACTGATGTGCGACCAGGTACGTCTGTCAGCACATCTGGAAATGATTGTAGAAGATCAGCAATCTGAAGATGCTGTTTGCGGTGTAACCGATGAAGAGATGGTTACATCCCGCCAAGATTCCATAGGTTGTAATACCGGTACAGGTAAAGGCATCTGTACCTCAGGAAAAGAGGATTCTTCTTCCTGAATCACTGATAGATTAGAATATTGACAAGTTGGTACAACTGTGTCATCTAATTCAAAAGCCTACAATATCTAAGGTATATACAGAATAAATGAACAATAAAGAAAAGAAATGATGACTGACTAGTGCTGAGTCATCAAAGATGTGACGAACAGTGTTACCGTAACCTGTTATCTGCGTGACGCAGAATCAGGTACTAATTTCAATCTCAAAGAATGGTGGTGAAAATAAACACCATTATCACGCTCGATAACTATCCGAGCATCTCTATTGTTACGAAATGTAACCAAAGCTTCACCATACCTGTTGTTGGTATGTGGCAACAGACGCACAAACTTCACGTCTGCCGTGTACTTAAATAAATTACTAAGTGCCTGCCAGGTAGTTTCCTGTCGCAGATTTCGCACTAACACGGTACGAGAATATGTACCCTTCCCAATATAAGTAGGATGATTGTCACTAACATGGGAAAAAGATTGATGTGCAACATGAGTTGCTTGAGGTACATTGCCATGTATGTCCCTCATATAAGTATTATTCTTTCTATAGACTGGAATAATATGTTGGGCCTGAGTATGGAGACCCTTACCCTGTAATAATGTATTTCTAGCACGTGTAGTCGTAGACGGATCAAAAGAACGACCTACATTCTTTTGTTTAAATGTGCTGGTATTAATTTTATTTGGTATCTTTCCGTTATTCTTAACTCCAACATTATTTTTCAACATCTTACTCAAAAGATTCGGTGAATTTTTCTTAGGCATGATGTGTGAAAAGAGGACAATTTCGACATTTCCTTCTCTGTAACTCTCCAGCATTCCGCACCATAGAGAAGCACAGAAAGCACACAGCTCTGATATAATCTTAATTTTGTGTTTGTGCTGTATTGGGAGGACTTCCAGATGTTGTTTAGGCTAAAGAAGGCTGTTCTTGCCTTATTCATTCTGATGTTGATGTCTTTGCCTGCCCCGCCGTCTGGTGTTACTATGCTTCCTAGGTATGTGAAGGTATCTGTCTGTACCAGTTGCTGATTCCTTACTGATATGGGCACAGGGTTGCTCACATTGAGCGTCATGACCTCAGACTTCTTTAAATTGATGTTCAAGCCCACCTGCTGGCTAAACTTATTAAGTCTATCCGTTTTTTCCTGGATGTGTTGATGTGAATGTGCTATTAGTGCAATGTCATCTGCATATTCCAGATCTTCCAATGTAGAAAATGTTGTCCATCTTATTCCTCTTGGACTGCCCTCTGTTGTCTGGCGCATCACCCAGTCTATGACTGTTAAAAATAGAGTGGTTGATAAGGGGCATCCCTGTCGTACTCCTGTCTTCACCTCAAAGGTTAGGTTGCTCTACCCAACACTACACGTAAAGTTGGCATAGAGGCTTTTTATGATTGACACTATGCAGCTTGGAATTCCATAAGCCCTCAGTATTTTCCATAAACTGTCCCTATGTATGCTGTCAAAAGCCTTTTCAAAATCAACGAAATTAATGTAAAGCTGTCTTTGCCATTCTGAGCACTGCTCTATAATGTTCCTGAGAGTGAATATATGATCTATACATCTTCTGTTCTTTCTAAATGCTGCTTGTTCTTTCCTCAGTTTGTGGTCTACTGCCTTTGAAATTTTCTGTATAATTATCCTGCCTAGTATATTGCTGGGAACTGAGAGAAGAGTGATTCCTCTCCAATTATTGCAGTCTGCAAGATCTCCCTTCTTGGGCAATTTGACAATTATTCCTTTGTTCCACTCTGATGGTGTTGTCCCCTTTTTCCAGACTTGTGCAAATAGTGGTTCTAATAGTTCTGCTGCTAGCGCAGGGTCTGTCTTAAATAGCTCTGCATTTAAGTTATCATGGCCCGGAGCTTTGCCGTTCTTTAACCCTTTGATTGCTGTAATGATTTCTTCTTTTCGTGGAATGTCTGTATTTACATCTAGATCGTTTTCAGCTTCAGGAACATTCAATTGTGTCTCTGGTGGTTCCTTGTTCAGAGTTTCTCTGAAGTGCTCTGCCCATCTTGTTTCCTGTCCCTCTGCTGTCGAGATAAGATTATGATGAATTTAGTTATTTTGTATACTGTGCTTTGTTCATTTCTCAGTGCTGCCTCCTCTGCCTGTCTTGCAAGATCGTCTAGGAAATTCCTTTTGTTGGCTCGGGTTTGGCGTTTAACTTCCATGTCCAGCTTACTGTACTGTTCGCTATATAGTTGCTTTAACCTGGGAGACTTCGCTTCTGCTTTCTTTCTTTTCATTTCCTTTCTCATCGTTAAGGTGTTTATTGTTTCTGGTGTTATCCAGTCTTGCTTCTTCCTTTCCTGGAATCCCAAGCATAATTTGCTGCTTTCCTTGTATATTGTTGAAATGGTGTTGAAATTCTGGTCTATATCATCAGTCAATGTCTTTTCCTGACTTTTGGCAATTTGATATCGTTTCTTTATGTCGGCCGCAAAAGCTTTTCTGGTAAGGGAGTCCTTCAATTTTGTGGTAATGTGGGATGTTATAAATATTTATAGGGGACTTAGTGTACTGACTGAGATCAGCTGTGAAGGTATCTATATCTAATAAGAGTAGTGTATTATAGATAACCTTACTTACTGCCACATATGTATACCTCAGTCAGAATTATTCTGGAATAGTGTGATGACTACGTTATATGTCTAGGGTATGTGTATGATGAAGTGTAAGTCATAACAACAACAGACAGATAAACAATTTAATTTATTCCACCACATTTGACAACACTGTGACACTCACATACATATAACACTCTAAGAGGATATCTTAAAGGAGTCACTGATAACTTTTCAAATAACAATATGTATTCAGTGCTGTCATGAATGTATATGTGTCCTGATTCAAATACAAAGGGAACCAGGAATCACAATCAATTTTAATTAGAAGTTATATATACAGAATTTATTAATATGATTCTTGTAGTGACATATATTATTAATGGTATCCTATGTGTGTCAGTTGTGTAGTGGTAATATGAGGTAATACTGGTTTTGTTTTGTTCAAGTTCTGTTGGTATTTGTCATCATGACTTCAATAGTTTGTTTCTATTGGAACTAGTATTGGAGATGTTCTCAGTTCCTGGTATTAAAACAATTAAATTCCCCTCTTAATCTTAGTTTACAATGTCATTTTAAGATGGGGGTACATAATGTTGAGCTCCATGGCCACACTCTCTTATCTTGCGTGATGACTGCAGTAAAAGACTCCTCTGCGCGATTACTTAAATGAGTTCTGGAGCCACCCCACGTGTTGCTATATGGACCCAGGAGTATGCTGTCCACCTCTGGCTTCAACAAAGCTCTGACCAGGTGCTGCTCAATAACTTTAAGACCACGGTCCCTGAAACAAGAAGGTTGTACCTTCTACGTCAGAACTAATTTATACTCCATTTCTACACTGAGCACAATACATCACAAACATTGAGTTCAGAGCGTTAGGCCAACTGTCAGCTTCATCTGAAATACTTTATACCAGTATTTCCCTCCCTAATGGTTACTACGCCTCTGCAATTCCAGCATTATTTCTTTCTAGTTAATAATCTAGGTGTCAGTGTACTGTTTGGCCATTCCATGCAGTTTTACTTTCCTCCGACACCTTCTGTTCAGGCTGGAGCACTATAGGCTTTACATCATGTTCGCTACTGAACCACACATATATACAGACATAAATTATCAATTTACATTCAATTTTCATTAAAAGATATTGAATATTTCAAGCTTACCACAATTCATGGAAATAATGATAAACAGTTTCGTTGACTGGCAATGAATATAGCACAACTCCGATCTGCCGATGTCCCAGGCTTTATTTTATAAAAAATATACACTGGTGCTCAACGCACTGCTTCTTAGTAGGTTTATTACAAGATGTGGCAATGAACAGACGCTCTGAATTGAGTATATTCGCAGCTCTACCCAATCACACCACGTCTACACATCTTTTCAAAAAAGTACCCCTTTCTCACGTTTCCCCTGACAACACAAGATAGTATTTATAGTCCGACCAATCGTGTTTAGTCTTTCATTTGTTGCGCTCCAATCAAATAGGAGTTAACATGGTAGGCTATTTCCGTAACGTAATGTTTCTTCAAACACGTTATAAAAAAATTTTATGAGCAGAAATGATTTCATGCTGTCAGGCACCCCCACTATTTTATTTTGGCCATAACTTGGTAATTCCTAGACTATTTGCGTAACGTTTTACATATTCTTTGTCAGCAAACCCTAAGGAATCCAAATATCTCAATCTAAGGGAGCTAGGTGGCTGCGTTCAAAATGTGCATTTTCTACCACCTCCTGTTCACTTCAATCCCCATGTGGTGTCTGGGTACTGTCATGTTTTCAAACGTAAACCGGTATAATGTCATAATTCACAATAAGCGTTTTTCAGGATTTTAAAACCTAACTCTGGTATGGGTAGTGAATTTTATCACTGTCGATTTGAAATAAAGTTATTGCATGTGGCCTTACTCGCGTGATGGCAGCAATTGTGTATCGCGCGACGCGTGTTTAGTGTTGCAGGTGTCCCTGCTTTCTGCCTCTCCCTTCTCTCTATCCTTTAGTCCATCTGTCCTTTAGTCACGCCGTGTATAAAATGGAATGAATGAAATATTAAATTTAGGTCATTGATCAGCTTGCGTATCTCAAGGTTTTTCCAAGAAATACAGTACACGTTTCATTGAAGAAAGCGGGTAATAATACAGTAGGCTTTTACTATCAACGTGAAAGCGTTACAATTTGCAGACGAAGTAGAAAACAAGGGGGATTTCGAGTACAGTCATTGTGACAGCACTGTTCTTTACCATTCTTCTTTCCTTTTATTAAATTTATTTGTTAGGCTTTGCATTTACGTTTTAATTTATATATGGGGATTAGAATAATTCACGACAAATTTGCTGATGTCAAACCTTTTCTGTGTAGTTACAGTTGGTCCAGCCCTTCTTAGTTTCACTTTCAGTTTTGCTACTACTAAATGGTGATCTCTTCCCTCATCTTCACCTCTTCTTACCTTCACATCTTGTAATGCATGTCTCCATCTACTGTTAACCATGATGTGGTCTATATGGTTTCTGTCCCGACCATTTGGTGATTCCCATGTTAATTTGTGAATTTCTTTATGTGGGAAAAGTGTTCCTCCAATGACCAGGTTGTTAACGCTACAGAACCTTATTAGCTTATCCCCATTTTCGTTTGCTGTTCCGCTGCCGCATTTCCCCATTGTTCTTTCATTATATGTATTGTGTATACCAACTTTCGCATTGAGGTCTCCCATTACTATAACAAGATCATATCTAGGTGTGTCTTCCATTTCTTTCTGCAGTTGTTGATAGAATTCATCCTTGACCTCCTCATCGCTATCATTCGTTGGTGCGTAGCATTGTATTATTGTAGTGTTGGTGAATCTCCCTCTCAATGTTAATCTTATCAGTCTGTTGTTGATGGGTTTCCATTCCAGTAATGTCCTTTCTATTCCTTTCTGTAGAATAATGGCTACGCCTTCATTGTGCTTGTCGTGGAATATTCTAATCCACATATATAAATTAAAAGGTAAATGTAAAGCTTAACAAATAAATTCTAATAAAGAAAAGAGCAATGGTAAAATAACAGTGCTGTCACAAGGAATGTATTCGAAATCCCCTTTGTTTTATGCTTCGTCTGCAAATTGTAACGCTTTCACGTTGATAGTAAAAGCCTACTATATTATTACCCGCTTTCTTCAATGAAACGTGTGCTGTATTTCTTGGAAAAACATTGAGATACCAAGCTGATCAATGACCTAATTTAAATATTTCATTCATTCCATTTTATACACGGCGTAACTAAAGACAGATGGACTAAAGGATAGAGAGAAGGGAGAGGCATAAAGCCGAACTCGTGCAACACTGAACACGCGTCGCGCGATATACAATTACTACTATCACGCGTGTGAGGCCACATGCACTAACTTTTTTTCGGACGGACAGTGATAAAAACACTAACCTTCCCAGAGTTAGGTTTTAAAACCTGAAAAACGCTTATTGGGGAAACCTGACATTCTACTGTTTTATGTCCGAAATCCTGACATTAGTCTGACAGTACAGCAGGACAGGTGGCGGTTCTAACATAAAAAAAAAAAATAAAAAAAACAACTACACGACTATCCTAGAAAATACATATTTTGAACGCAGCCACGTAGCTCTTTTAAATTTGTATATTTGGGTTCCTTAGGGCTTGCTGACAAAGAATATGCAAAACGTTACGCAAATAGTCTAGGAATTAACAAGTTATAACCAAAATAAAATATTGGGGATGCCTGACAGCATGAAATCATTTCTGCTCATAAAATTTTTTAATAACGTGTGTGAAAAAACCTTGCGTACGGAAATAGCCTACCATGTAAACTCCAAATTGATTGGAGCGCAACAAATATAAGACTAAACACGATTGGTCGGACTATAAATACTATCTTTGGTTGTTAGGGGAGACGTAGGAAGTTAAAATTTTTTCAAACACTTGTCGAAACGTGGCTCCATTGGCCAGACTCGCTGATATACTCACTTAGGAGCGTTAGTTCGAGACCACTAGTTCAAATAAGCTTGATAAAGCAACAGTGCGTTGAAGCCAGCTCATATTTTTGCTAAATAAAAGCCTGGAACATAAGCAGATGGGAATTGGTGCCAGTATTTGTGCCAGAATTCATTGCTAATCAACGTATCTGTGTTTATGCTATGAATTGTGGTAAGCTTGAAACATTCAGTATCTTTTAATGAAAATTGAATGTGAATTGTTAATTTATGCCTGTATATATGTGTAGTTCAGTAGCAAACATGATGTAAAGCCTATAATGCTCCAGCCTGAACAGAAGGTGTCGGAGGAAAGTAAAACGGCATGGAATGGCCAAACAGTACACTGACACCTAGATGATTGACTAGAAAGAAATAATGCTGGAAGTGCAGAGGCGTAGTAACCATTAAGGAGGTTAATACTGGTATAAAGTATTTCAGATGAAGCTGACAGTTGGCCTAACGCTCTGAACTCAATGTTTGTGATGTATTGTGCTCAGTGTAAAAAGAGAGTATAAATTAGTTATGACGTAGAAGGTACATCCTTCTTGTTTTCAGGGACCGTGGTCTTGATGGTATTGAGCAGCACCTGGTCAGAGCTTTGCTGAATCCAGAGTCGGACAGCATACTCCTTGGTCCATTTAGCTATCAGTGAGGTGTCTCCAGAGCACAGGGGAGAAATCGAGCAGAGGAGTCTTTTCCTGCCGCCATCACGCAAGATAAGCTGATGTGGCCAGCTGAGCTCAAAATTATGTACCCCCATCTTAAAATAACATTGTAACATAAACTTAAGAGGGGAAGTAAATTGTTTTAATATCAGGAACTGAGAACATCTCCAATACTAGTTCCAATAAAGACAAACTATTGAAGTCATGATGACAAATACCAACAGAGCTTGAACAAAACAAAACCAGTATTACCTCATATTACTACTACACAACTGACACCCATAGGATACTTTTAATAATATATGTCACTACAATATTCATATTGATAAATTCTGTACATATAACTTGTAAGTAAAATTGATTGTGATTCCTGGTTCCCTTTGTATTTGAATCAGGACACATATGCATTCATAACAGCAATGAATACATATTGTTATTTGAAAAGTTATCAGTGACTCCTTTAAGATATCCTTTAGAGTGTTATATGTATGTGAGTGTCACAGTGTTGTCAAGTGTGGTGGAATAAATTAAATTGTTTATCTGTCTGTTGTTGTTATGACTTACACTTCATCATGCACATACCCTAGACATACAACGTAGTCATCACACTATTCCAGAATAATTCTGACTGAGATATATATATATGTGGCAGCAAGTAAGGTTATCTATAATACACTACTCTTATTAGATATAGATACCTTCACAGCTGATCTCAGTCAGTACACTAAGTCCCCTATAAATATTTATAACATCCCATTTCACCACAGTGCTGTCCATTTTCTCTTCCAGAGTAAAGTACTATTTCTCCTGTTTCTGTTTTAACTTTTCCTGCCCCTGTCCATCTGCTCTCGCTTATCCCTAGAATGTGTAACCTATAGTTTCTCATTTCTGCCGTGACCTGTCTTAGTTTACCTGTCTCGTTTATTGTCCTGGCATTCCAAAATCCTATTCTTGTATCCTGTTTTGCGGTCAGGACATCCGTTTTCATGTCAGTGGCTTCCTTTCGGCTTTCACCACTGACAGTCATACGAGCCACAGACTCCGAATGTCCATCCCGCAGCAAAGTTTGTTCATTTATTGTTGTTTCCGTAACTTCGTTGTTTTTTTAACATAAACAGGGGTGTCAGCTCTATGCTAAAACCCCCAACCTGGAGAACCAGGGTACCAGCTTTTGTCTGACCCCTACCCACACAGACCAGTCCAGCTTGGTTGAACCTACCAGGAGTAAAACTCCCACTGGCATAGCTCTGGGGATTGTCAGGGTACGCAAGCTGCCATACCGCTACAAGGTATAGGTACTATTGATGGCAGACGCTCCAGTCTACCCAGCTGTAAATGGAAACCACACTCTGCTTTTTAAATTAAAGAAGTAAAATGTCAGCGAAGAAGGAAGATGATCACCCCACCTCATAAAAACAGCTGGACCTAGTTTGGTGAAGTCTCTAACACTTCACTCCCTTACGGCAGTATCTGCTATGGGATTATCTTATCTTAATATTTTTATATTTCATTTTAAAATAGTTTGCGTGTGACCTTTCTGCGCGCCAAAAAGAGTTTTAAAAAACTGTTTTGAGACACTAAGAGTTTAACCAAAGCTCTCTTCATATATTATTCAGTTTACGACTAAAGTGAATTTCAGTAAGTTAGCTTGAGAGTTTTCTCTGGGAATCGTGTGAAAGTAACTTTAATCATGGGGGCACCGAACTTTTAAGAAACGGAAGGAAAGGGCTAACCTGCTATTTATCTAGGTCAGGGGTCGGGAACCTTTCGGATATTTAATTTTGTCCCCATTTTAAAAAATTGAAGAGCCGCATGAAAAAAAATCCCATGGTATCCCTCATTCACTAAGAGTTAAGTAGTAGAGAGCCGAGAGCCGCACGAGATGGCTCAAAGAGCCGCATGCGGCTCGCGAGCCGAGGGTTGCCGACCCCTGACCTGTGTGAATCACTCCTACGAACAACAAAGAAACTTGGTTGAACAGGTGGGTAACTAATACATAAAGGGATGTTTCAGGCAATCGTGAGAAATAAAGAAGTAGAAAATTAGAGAACAGAAAAACCTAGGACCTTCCGAACGACGCCACCGCCTAGCTACGAGAGCGAATCGTTGCTATCCTCTCTGCTAACTAGGCACCCAAAAATAGTGCTTGGTGGATAGAGATCTAACACGTAACCTGGATATGTACCTAAGGATGACCCAGACTCATTATAGACGCAATAATACAGATGGGCATTGGTAAACACCGAGAGAGAGAGAGAGGTTTACAGACATATTGTCGATCCTGATTGTAATGACAACATCGGCCATCTTAGAAGGAGGGATCAGAGCACCATTTTTCGGCTCAGAACACATACATATTCCACTCGACAATCACGTGGCCAGAATCGAGTCGCAACACACTTCAGAGTATCAGTTACGTAACTACCCCCACGAAACTGTTGACCCCCACCTCTGTGAGTGCCCAGCACTCGATAATGGTAGGAAAATGCGCCTTCCTCCGAGGCCAGATAAGTGGAACACCTTGTACGGAGAAACGAAAACAAATTGCGAAAACATGCAGATATCACTACATAGCATTGGGCTGAAGGGCGAGAGCCCAAGCTGGTTTAATAATAACAACAACAACAACCACCTAGATGAACAGTTCTTTTTTCTCCTCCGCAATCTAGAGATTTAACAAATGATCCCCTGGGATTTATCGGCAGCTCCAGATCGACTGGTTACCAATCCTTGGTCTAGAACATGTGGATAGCAACCAGTTAATTCCGATCTGGGGGGGGGGGGGGGGAGAATAATTTTTACACTAGGGAAATTTCAGATGAGACCATCGCCTGGATAACATTTAATATCGCGGTGGTACTTTTTTCCGCATTCCAAAATATATATATATATACCCTTCAAAAGAAGTTAAGGACCATTTTTATTAAGGGTGCAAAGTGAAATGAAAATGAAAAATAAAAACACAGCACTTCAAAATATAACATGACAAGCTTATCAGTGACAATCAACACTATTTTCATGACGGTTGCCCTAACGTGTGTAAAATGCCAGCACAGCAATCAATACAACCCTCATTTTCAAAATTAATGAGAATAACACCAAAGGTCAACATTGTCAGTAGCGTGTGTGTCCTCCATTATTGGCGATACTTTCAAGGCACAGCTGTCGCATGGAAATGATGAGCTTGCGAATGAAGCATTGGGGCACTGCCTGCCACTGATGCTGAAGTACCAGAAGCAGTTCATGCAGAGTTTCAGGAGATGGCTGATGTTGCTTAACTCGTCGCCCAAGCTCGTCCCAAAGATGTTCTATGGGATTCAAATCAGGACTGTTTGCGGGCCAATCCATTCTATTGACATCCGCTTCTTGCAGGAAAGCATTTACTGCACGAGAACGGTGTGGTCTTGCATTATCATCTTGAAGGACTGCATTGTGCCCAATAACTTGCAGGGCTGGGATGGCAAGAGGATGTAGAATCTCGTCACGGTAGCGGTCATCATTTAGATTCCCAATCACATGATAGAGGGGGGTTCTGTGGAGTAAACTAATGCCTCCCCATATCATCACTGATCCAGCACCATATCGGTTACGTTCGATGACTGCAGCATCACTAAAGCGTTCACAACGACGCCTCCATACTATGATTCGTCCATCTGTAGGCTCCAAGACAAATCGGGACTCATCCGTGAACATAACGTTAGCCCACTGTGCACGACGCCACTGCACGTGCTGCATACACCATGCTAAACGAGCTGCTCTGTGGGCAGCAGTCAAGTGTGGTCGAATGGCTGGACGACAAGCACGAAGGTTGGCATCGTGAAGGCGATTCCGAATAGTCTGATCACTGACTACAGTGTTGGTAGCATCTCTGAGGAACTGTCTGATATCATTTGCACTTGCAGTTCTCCGTTGCAGTGCTTGCCTCTGAATTAAGCGATCTTCTTGAGGTGTAGTGACTCTAGGACGACCTGTGCGTGCGTTGCCGTTCCTCGACGATTCCAGTCTGGGCAAAGCGCTGCTGCAGTCTGACAATAACTGAATGAGATACTGCAAGCCTCTGAGCGACATTTCGGACAGTAAGACCTTTCTGCAACCACGCAATGGCTCTTCCGTTATCCACAACACTCAGCTTTCGTCGTTGAGGCATATTGTTGTGCAATGGTTATGCAGCACTTGTGTTGCTTATAAAGACAATTTTGTGAGTACAGCTCAAGACCAACACTATAGTCTCCCACATGCACCACGCATTTTTGGAATAGCAGGTATTTTTTCATGCTCAGACATCATTAAAAACACCCACATTTTGGCGTCTCAGCAGCATTTTTTCAGCGTCCTTGCTGAGCTGAACACTGGCCACACGGTATGCTGGTGGCCCATGCAGCACGTGTTGAATGTTTGTCGTTCGAGAAAAATCAATGTCAGATTAATTGCT
Source organism: Oreohelix idahoensis (assembly GCA_024509875.1). NCBI lineage: Eukaryota > Metazoa > Mollusca > Gastropoda > Stylommatophora > Oreohelicidae > Oreohelix > Oreohelix idahoensis. The sequence continues at coordinate 315,652 of JAMPIV010020910.1, read as the reverse complement.
CATGAAATATAATTTTTATAATTTTTGTGTCATTTTCACCTACTGGTCCTTAACTTCTGTTGAAGGGTATATAATAATAAACAGAAATCACACGAAACATGTTTTTAAAAATTCTTTTCTTTCATCTTCTATACCAGGGTTCGGCAACACAGGGTGTTTGGGATCTAGTTTAGAAACACTGAGCACACTGAGCATATATAATATATATATGACCATATATATATATATATTATATATATATATATATATATATATATATATATATATATATATATATATATATATATATATATATATATATATATGCTAACAATAACCCGTCAAAATTAACAGGTTTTTGATTATAGTGTACTGTGTTGTTTCTGTTACATGTCGAACCACCACCAAGTTATTATTATGGATCATTTTGATCCATAATAATAAGTCTGCAATACTTTAAATTAAAATTTTGTCTTGCAGAAACAATCAAAAACTTACATTTTAAGGTTATGTTTAAGAAAATGATGACTTAAATCCGTTTCCCGAAAGAAACTGGACAGAAGAGTATCTTGATTGTCTGTTGATTTAATCTGCCTCTCCGCACCTTCCTGTCTCCAGTTCATGTACTGTTTATCAGTTGTGTTGTTGGCTTCTTTCCATAATCAAATTGTTCATGCACACCGTCATTTGCGCACTTTTCTTTTTTCGGGAGAGTAAATATAAGGGAAACAATACAATTATTGTCTAACTTTCAACCACAGCTGTGGTTAAAAGTTAATGCACTCTCTCGAAAATAGGAAAGTGCTCAAATGAAGGCATGCATGATGTGACCGACTGTCGTGGAATATTCTAATCCACATATATAAATTAAAAGGTAAATATAAAGCCTAACAAATAAATCTAATAAAGAAAAGAGCAATGGTAAAGAACAGTGCTGTCACAATGACAGTACTCGAAATCCCCCTTGTTTTATGCTTCGTCTGCAAATTGTAACGCTTTCACGTTGATAGTAAAAGCCTACTTTATTATTACCCGCTTTCTTCAATGAAACGTGTGCTGTATTTCTTGGAAAAACATTGAGATACCAAGCTGATCAATGACCTAATTTAAATATTTCATTCATTCCATTTTATACACGGCGTAACTAAAGACAGATGGACTAAAGGATAGAGAGAAGGGAGAGGCATAAAGCCGAACACGTGCAACACAAAACACGCGTCGCGCGATACACAATTACTACTATCACGCGTGTAAGGCCACATGCACTAACTTTTTCGGACGGACAATGATAAAAACACTAACCTTCCCAGAGTTAGGTTTTAAAAAAACCTGGAAAACGCTTATTAGAAAAGATAACATTAGATGGGTTTACGTTTGAAAACATTACAGTACCCAGACAGCACATCTTCGAAACAGGAGGTAGAAGAAATTGCATATTTTGAACGCAGCCACTTAGCTCTTTTAAATTTGTATATTTGGGTTCTTTAGGGCTTGCTGACAAAGAATATGTAAAACGTTACGCAAATAGTCTAGGAATTAACAAGTTATAGCCAAAATAAAATGATGGTGCTGTCAGACAACACCCAAAATCAGAATCGCTCAGTGGTAGATTTTTTTAACCACCATTGTACGGGAAATGGGCCACAAGTTACATTTGAACTGATTGGCTGGAATGATATGTAAGGCTAAACACGATTAGTCGGGCTATAAATACTATCTTTGGTTGTTAGGGGAGACGTAGGAAGTTAAAATTTTTTCAAACACTTGTCGAAACGTGGCTCCATTGGCCAGACTCGCTGATATACTCACTTAGGAGCGTTAGTTCGAGACCACTAGTCAAATAAGCTTGATAAAGCAACAGTGCGTTGAAGCCAGCTCATATTTTTGCTAAATAAAAGCCTGGAACATAAGCAGATGGGAATTTGTGCCAGTAGTTGTGCCAGAATTCATTGCTAATCAACGTATCTGTGTTTGTTTCCATGAATTGTGGTAAGCTTGAAACATTCAGTATCTTTTAATGAAAATTGAATGTGAATTGTTAATTTATGCCTGTATATATGTGTAGTTCAGTAGCAAACATGATGTAAAGCCTATAATGCTCCAGCCTGAACAGAAGGTGTCGGAGGAAAGTAAAACTGCATGGAATGGCCAAACAGTACACTGACACCTAGATTATTGATTAGACAGAAATAATGCTGGAAGTGCAGAGGCGTAGTAACCATTAAGGAGGTAAATACTGGTATAAAGTATTTCAGATGAAGCTGACAGTTGGCCTAACGCTCTGAACTCAATGTTTGTGATGTATTGTGCTCAGTGTAAAAAGAGAGTATAAATTAGTTATGAAGTAGAAGGTACATCCTTCTTGTTTTCAGGGACCGTGGTCTTGATGGTATTGAGCAGCACCTGGTCAGAGCTTTGCTGAATCCAGAGTCGGACAGCATACTCCTTGGTCCATTTAGCTATCAGTGAGGTGTCTCCAGAGCCCAGGGGAGAAATCGAGCAGAGGAGTCTTTTCCTGCCGCCATCACGCAAGATAAGCTGATGTGGCCAGCTGAGCTCAACATTATGTACCCCCATCTTAAAATGACCTTGTAAAAATAACATTAAGAGGGGAATTTAATCGTTTTAATATCAGGAACTGAGAACATCTCCAATACTAGTTCCAATAAAGACAAACTATTGAAGTCATGATGACAAATACCAACAGAGCTTGAACAAAACAAAACCAGTATTACCTCATATTACTACTACACAACTGACACACATAGGATACTTTTAATAATATATGTCACTACAAGATTCATATTGATAAATTCTGTACATATAACTTGTAATTAAAATTGATTGTGATTCCTGGTTCCCTTTGTATTTGAATCAGGACACATATTCATTCATGACAGCAATGAATACATATTGTTATTTGAAAAGTTATCAGTGACTCCTTTAAGATATCCTTTAGAGTGTTATATGTATGTGAGTGTCACAGTGTTGTCAAGTGTGGTGGAATAAATTAAATTGTTTATCTGTCTGTTGTTGTTATGACTTACACTTCATCATACACATACCCTAGACATATAACGTAGTCATCACACTATTCCAGAATAATTCTGACTGAGGTATACATATGTGGCAGCAAGTAAGGTTATCTATAATACACTACTCTTATTAGATATAGATACCTTCACAGCTGATCTCAGTCAGTACACTAAGTCCCCTATAAATATTTATAACATCCCACTTCACCACATATATTGGGGTCTCGCTCTTGGGATTTTGAATCTTTCCCTATTAAAAATATTGGGGGTAATTCACTTCAGGGAATATAAGAATTAAAAGGTATCCTTGGGTGGAATTAAATAAGGTTGAGCTCACGGTGCCTGTGTTGTCCATTAGATATATATTTAGAGATTGAATTGTTGGTTAGACATTGTATAAATTTACCTGATAGACAATGGCGGACCTGGCCAAATTTCGATCTGCTGCTGTTCAGACTGCAAAAGAGTTAGGATTAGATGGGCAAGTTATGGTTGCCTATGTCACTACGGAATGTGACAAATTTATTGAACGCGAAGAAAGAAGGTTTGAAGCCGAAAGAAAGTTAGAGGCTGAAAGGGAAATTAAGAAGTTACAATTTGAGGCTGAGGCTGAGACTAAGAGGTTGCAGATTGAGGCTGAGGCTAAGAAATTGGAGGCAGAAGAAAAGAAAGATTAGCTGCAGAAAGAAAGAGAAGAGAAGAAATTAGCTGCAGAAAGGGAAGCAGAAGAAAGAAGAGCTGCAGAGAGGGAAGCAGAAAAGGAGGAGAAGAGATTACAAAGGGAACATGAGTTACGACTAAGGGAGTTTGAGTTTCAAGGCCATGCTCCTGAAAATGGTGCCAGTCCCTTTGCCTCTGATGCCACTGCTAGCCAAGGAGCCTCAACCTCAGCTATGAATTTTCATTTAGATCATTTTGTTGAGAAAGACGATGATATAGAGAGCTATCTAAATAGGTATGAACTATTAGCTACCACGTATGGGTTAGAGAGAGAAAGGTGGAGCTTAAAGTTATCTCAGGGACTTCGTGGGGCAGCTTATGAAGTTTTTGCAAAAATGAGCAGAGGTGATCAGGAAAATTATGACATGCTAAAGCAGGCTCTTTTGTTAAGGTATGAAAAGAATGCAGAATTTTATAGGAAAAAATTTAGGAATGCTAAACTACTGTCAGGTGAAACCTATCACCAGTTCTCTGCACGAATAGAGACATACTTGGAGAAATGGACTTCTCTGGGGAAAACCCAAGATCTTAAGGAAATGGTCCTTATAGAGCAATTAAGAGAGTCCATGGCTCCAGACCTGAGAAAGTTTCTCATGGAACAAGGTGCAGAGAGGCTGGGTGAGTTGCTAAATGTTGCTGAAAGGTATCAAGCAGCTCAAGCAGAGGTAACAGGTAATAAAAAGAAACAGGTGGATAACTTTAGGGCACCACAGAACTTTAATAAATTTGATCCTAGGGATCAAAATAAAGGTAAGCACCAATTTGATAGGCCACGGTATGAAAATAAAAATAAATTCCCACAATTCGATGAAAGGAAATATGATGAAAGAAAATCTTTCAACCAAGGAAAAAGGTGGTGTAAAAATTGTCAGATGGACAATCATGACACTGACCGTTGCAGAAGGAAACCTGTGTATATGGCAACCCTTCAGGTCAGGTCGACCTCAAGACAGGAGGAGGATATTATGTTAGATACCACTCCAGAAGAGATGAGGAAGGCACAGGCTGGGGATAAAACACTCAAGCCTTGTTTCAGAAAATTGTCAACTTGTCATACAACTCCAGGCAAGGGAGATTTTTACATGAAAAACAAGTTGATGTATAGGAAGACTGGAGCTAGATCCAATGGTCACGGACAGCTGGTACTTCCTAAAAGATATAGGGCAGACTTAATAAGGAGTCTACATGTGAAACCAGATGGGGACCATGAGAAGATAGGTACCATCATTCAAAAGGTGGCTCACAATTATTATTGGCCCAAAGCAAGATGGGACATTGAGAATTTTGTAGAAAGGTGTAGCATAGCACATGAGGGAACACCCACAAGTGGGAACATGGATCAGGACCTGGACACGCCACGGGGCAAAATTAGGCCTGATAATAAAAAGAAAAATAGATTTGATAAAGTGGACCAAATGGAATGGGAAGCCCCTTTTCACGGACAAGCTTCACTTAACTGTTTTACAATGGCCACTATGCGGAGAGTGCAAAAAGATGTCTTACCCCAGGATAAGCCGAAAATCCCTCAATCGGACTTAAACAAACTGGAGGAAGAGGATGTAGAGAGGAAATCTCTCATCAAGAATTTTAAGTGGGGAGAAAGCCCCAAAAGAAAAATTGGTAGCGGTCGTTTTGTGAATGATAATTCTGGGAGGAAAAATCATCACTATAAAGCTTCGAGTGGAAGAGACCATACCGGTGCATGGACAAATAGGTCCACACAATTAAAGGTCCATATGTAGCTTTGTTAAGAACGTGGACTGATGAAAAGGCAGAGGAAAACATTACATCTTCATACCAATATGTGAATGAGCTGACCACTCGTTTAAAAACTGGCTGGAAACTTGCCAATGAAAATTTGAAACAAGCCAGGAAGAAACATGCTGCCTATTATAACAGGAAGGCGAAAGACAGAAATTTGGCTGTGGGAGAGAAAGTACTGCTTCTTTTGCCCGGGAGTCAGAATAAGTTACAAATTGGATGGCAGGGTCCATATACAGTTCTAGAGAAGGTGTCTAGAACAAATTATAAGATAGATAAGAAGGGGAAAGAAAAAATCTATCATGTGAATCTCCTGAAGAAATATTTGGAAAGAGAACATCAGGAAGAGACACACTTGTTGACCTTGTCCATCGCCATGGAGATGAAAAAGGAACCACTTTCATCATTTGAATATCCATTACACCCCTGTGAGACAGCAGCACAGGTGAAAATCAGTACACATTTAACGAAAACTCAGAAAGAGAGAGTGCAACAGGTTCTAAATAATCATGCAGAGGTGTTAACAGACCGACCAGGGCATACAAACCTATTGGAATATGATATGAAACTGATAGACCCCACACCTGTCTGTATGAAACCATATTCGATTCCGTTTGCTAAGGAGAAAGCTTTGAAGGAAGAGATAGACTATCTGTTGAAGGAAGGAATTATTTCGCACAGTGAATCTTCGTATAGTTCCGGTGTTGTACTCTTAAGGAAGCCCTCTGGAGAACATAGACTCTGTATAGATTACAGGAGACTGAATGCTATTACAGAAGGACAGGTGGATCCATTGCCGGATACAAATCAGCTGTTTGCCAGACTAAATAAAGCTAAATATTTCTCAAAAGTGGATCTGAGTAAAGGATACTATCAGATTCCAGTAAAGCCTGAGGTTAGACCATACCTAGCTTTTAGTACCTCAGAAGGACACTATGAGTTTAATAGATTGCCATTTGGATTGAAGAATGCGCCTAGTGTCTTCTCTAGAATGATGAGAAAATTATTGGATCCTCTGAATAATCCCTGTATAACAAATTTTATGGATGATATCCTTATAGCAACAGAAACATTTGAGGAACACATTGACTCTCTGAACATGCTGTTTGATCGACTTAGGGAGGCAAATTTAACAGCCCGACCAACCAAATGTTGCGTTGGATGTAAAGAATTGGAATTTTTGGGACACACAGTTTATCAGGGAAACATGACCCCTGACCCAAAGAATTTAGAGAAACTACAGAAAGCCCCGAGACCACAAACCAAGAAGGACGTGAGATCCTTTGTCTCATTATGTGGTTTCTACCAGAAGTATATCAAAAACTTTAATTCCATATGTGCACCGTTAACTGAATTGACACGTAAAGGACATCCAGATCGCATTACATGGACACCACAATGTGAAATGACTTACCAAGAATTGAAGGAAAAGCTCACAAGTAAACCCATTTTGAAATTACCTGACTTAAGTCAAGAATTCATAGTAAGGACGGATGCAAGTAATATTGGGTTAGGTGCAACTCTACTACAGAAATCAGATGCATTGGATGGGGAATTAAGCCCAGTGGCATATGCTAGCAGAAAGTTGAATAAAGCTGAAATCAACTACTCAACTAGCGAAAAAGAATGTCTTGCAGTAATATGGGCAATAAAGAAATTCAATATTTATCTGTATGGGAAGGCCTTTAAGTTGCAAACAGACCACAAACCTTTATCGTTTCTAGCACAGGCTAGGCATGAGAACTCTAGGTTACTCCGATGGTCTTTACTTTTGGCTCCATATAATTTTAGCATTGAGTATATATCTGGAAAAACAAATTTGGGAGCGGATTTTTTAAGCCGCCATCCGTGTGATGAGAATCACCGTAAACCCCAGAAATAATAATAAATTTCTCTATGTGTATATAGAATAAAGGACAGACATATAATGTCTGTTTTAAGAGGGGAGATGTCGTGGAATATTCTAATCCACATATATAAATTATTAGGTAAATATGAAGCCTAACAAATAAAATTAATAAAGAAAAGAGCAATGGTAAAATAACAGTGCTGTCACAAGGAATGTACTCGAAATCCCCTTTGTTTTATGCTTCGTCTGCAAATTGTAACGCTTTCACGTTGATAGTAAAAGCCTACTATATTATTACCCGCTTTCTTCAATGAAACGTGTGCTGTATTTCTTGGAAACACATTGAGATACCAAGCTGATCAATGACCTAATTTAAATATTTCATTCATTCCATTTTATACACGGCGTAACTAAAGACAGATGGACTAAAGGATAGAGAGAAGGGAGAGGCATAAAGCCGAACACGTGCAACACAAAACACGCGTCGCGCGATACACAATTACTACTATCACGCGTGTAAGGCCACATGCACTAACTTTTTCAGACGGACAGTGATAAATTCACTACCCTTCCCAGAGTTAGGTTTTAAAAAACCTGGGAAACGCTTATTAGAAAAGATAACATTATATGGGTTTACGTTTGAAAACATTACAGTACCCAGACAGCACATCTTCGAAACAGGAGGTAGAAGAAATTGCATATTTTGAACGCAGCCACTTAGCTCTATTAAATATATATATTTGGGTTCCTTAGGGTTTGCTGACAAAGAATATGTACAACGTTATGCAAATAGTCTAGGAATTAACAAGTTATAGCCAAAATAAAATGATGGTGCTGTCAGACAACACCCAAAATCAGAATTGCTCAGTGGTAGATTTTTTTACACCACCATTGTACGGGAAATGGGCCACAAGTTACATTTGAACTGATTGGCTGGAATGATATGTAAGGCTAAACACGATTAGTCGGGCTATAAATACTATCTTTGGTTGTTAGGGGAGACGTGGGAAGTTAAAATTTTTTCAAACACTTGTCGAAACGTGGCTCCATTGGCCAGACTCGCTGATATACTCACTTAGGAGCGTTAGTTCGAGACCACTAGTCAAATAAGCTTGATAAAGCAACAGTGCGTTGAAGCCAGCTCATATTTTTGCTAAATAAAAGCCTGGAACATAAGCAGATGGGAATTTGTGCCAGTAGTTGTGCCAGAATTCATTGCTAATCAACGTATCTGTGTTTGTTTCCATGAATTGTGGTAAGCTTGAAACATTCAGTATCTTTTAATGAAAATTGAATGTGAATTGTTAATTTATGCCTGTATATATGTGTAGTTCAGTAGCAAACATGATGTAAAGCCTATAATGCTCCAGCCTGAACAGAAGGTGTCGGAGGAAAGTAAAACTGCATGGAATGGCCAAACAGTACACTGACACCTAGATTATTGATTAGACAGAAATAATGCTGGAAGTGCAGAGGCGTAGTAACCATTAAGGAGGTAAATACTGGTATAAAGTATTTCAGATGAAGCTGACAGTTGGCCTAACGCTCTGAACTCAATGTTTGTGATGTATTGTGCTCAGTGTAAAAAGAGAGTATAAATTAGTTATGAAGTAGAAGGTACATCCTTCTTGTTTTCAGGGACCGTGGTCTTGATGGTATTGAGCAGCACCTGGTCAGAGCTTTGCTGAATCCAGAGTCGGACAGCATACTCCTTGGTCCATTTAGCTATCAGTGAGGTGTCTCCAGAGCCCAGGGGAGAAATCGAGCAGAGGAGTCTTTTCCTGCCGCCATCACACAAGATAAGCTGATGTGGCCAGCTGAGCTCAAAATTATGTACCCCAGCTTAAAATGACCTTGTAAAAATAACATTAAGAGGGGAATTAAATTGTTTTAATATCAGGAACTGAGAACATCTCCAATACTAGTCCCCATAAAGACAAACTATTGAAGTCATGATGACAAATACCAACAGAGCTTGAACAAAACAAAACCAGTATTACCTCATATTACTACTACACAACTGACACACATAGGATACTTTTAATAATATATGTCATTACCATATTCATATTGATAAATTCTGTACATATAACTTGTAAGTAAAATTGATTGTGATTCCTGGTTCCCTTTGTATTTGAATCAGGACACATATTCATTCATAACAGCAATGAATACATATTGTTATTTGAAAAGTTATCAGTGACTCCTTTAAGATATCCTTTAGAGTGTTATATGTATGTGAGTGTCACAGTGTTGTCAAGTGTGGTGGAATAAATTAAATTGTTTATCTGTCTGTTGTTGTTATGACTTACACTTCATCATACACATACCCTAGACATACAACGTAGTCATCACACTATTCCAGAATAATTCTGACTGAGGTATACATATGTGGCAGCAAGCAAGGTTATATATAATACACTACTCTTATTAGATATATATACCTTCACAGCTGATCTCAGTCAGTACACTAAGTCCCCTATAAATATTTATAACATCTCACTTCACCACACCGACCGACCGACGTACTTGCGGCGGCAATTACGGTATTGGATATCAGGAGCTTTTATTTACACAATAATTCCCGGGGGTCTCTGATCAGACAAATAAAGATTAGGACTACTACTCCTACAGATATCTCGTACAAGGCGACAAATATGAGGTTACGCGTGAGGCAGGCAACCTCATCATCTAAAACTAATTTCTACAGAAACCACTACTGCATGAGCTTCCTTCAAGTGGGCCAGATACAGTAGGGGGTTCATGTTCCATAAGGAGCTTCTTCGTCTTTTTTCTTGTGATCGCATCTTTGATGTTTACACCGTCAGACGAGCTCTCATGATGTATTCGACCGGTGTCTGGAGTTCCTCTTTAGCTCCATACAGCTTTGAGTTTAGTGTTGTGTCATTGGGCCAGAATATCTTTCTTAACTGGTCGTACAGAGGGCAATTCTGTAGAACATGCTCAGCACTTTGTTCATTTAATCCACGTGTTTTGTACATGTGTTTATTCAATGTGTTATGCAATGTCCTAAGGCGAAGAATGGTGATCTGTCCCTGCCGGTCCATAAGGAGAGAAAAGTAAAATTATGACGACATAGGACTAATTGACATTGTTACTTGAAGTAAGATGTGACCGACCACTTGTTCAGGAGAAGAGACATCACATAATGACTTAGAAACACGTTTATCATTATACGAGTATGTCACGTGCCAAAATATAGCAGGAAATAACAGTGTTTGGCTTTTTTCTGCTGTATGTCCTCATGATAGTGGTAATTCTCCTGCGGTCATTTATCTAGATATGTTTGTTATGCAGCTATGAAGCAACACGTCAAACAGGCCACCAGAAGAAGTGAAAAAACGCCAGTGGACTGAAATTTGACTAAGTAACAGCTGCTTTGTCACAAAATGCGTTGTTTAAAAACAAAAACTAAAAGGTAAAGGATCCCGTTACCCGCCTATTGAGTAATATTAGGAATATGGTGTTATGCCCATATTTTCTTGACCATCGGCACACTAGGGGTGATGTGGTCAACTTGCCTAGGTCGTACTAAATCAATTAAAACAAAATAAATGTGTACTAAACTCTCTATTACTCCGTCTCTGAATCATTATTTAAGGCAGTATTGAGTTGAGCGACTAAATCGGCCGAGTTACTGCAAATGTAACGAACTCCAATCTTTATTCATACTTATCTGAAATACATATGGGGAAAATTCAAGAAATTGCGTCTAAAATAAAACATCCGCTATTATTAAGGATGGGAACAAATATCGCGTTGTTCCAACAGACGCACAATTTATTTCCCATCCCGAAAAATGCGCCATGAATAAGATTGGAATTTTGGTGGACAAAGATGCGACAAAAGTGACGGAAGGATAATAGAATTAGGAAGTTTAATTACTTTCTAACTAGCAAGTGACCCGCCACAATATGTCGGAAAATAAATTGTGTTGTGCGCTTTCCGCTGCATTCACTGATGACGGCACAAAATTCTCCTGCGGTCATTTAATTCATTTCCATTCTGTTTCCGAACTAAATCAATGACAGGGAAACATTGGCACGAAAACGTGTATGGTTAATCTATGATGAGCGTGAGGCTTCATATTTATTCTTACTTACCCGAATTGTTTAATATAAATTTGAAAAATTGAAGAACTATTGTCTTCCAAAAACCACAGAGGCAGGAATATTTCTATTAAAAAAAAAAAAAAAAACCTTGCCTCATGAAGAATACTGGGAAAAATGCGCATTTGTTCAATAGACACGCAACACAGAAAAATACATCGACATATTCAAAAATCTTAGTTAACAGAAGTGGACATGAGCGGAGTATGTTAACAAAGGTAAATAAAACTTTTGACCGGGACCTCCTGAACTACTTTGAGTTAAGCAAAAATCGAGTAAGGGATTCTCGCCGGTGCTACGGAGTTCGTGCACTGTGCTGAGATCCTCCTTGTATGATCTAAGGGAAGAGATCGGAGCACTGAAGGTAGTCCTTGAAACCAAACCAAACCAAAGATCGACTTCAGTGAGTTCGAGATAAAGTGGCCTGCCCTGAATTTGTAAGATGCGTTAATTAATGTAAGGTAATAAATTGTTCCCCTCGGAACATTTGAGTACCAACTGGTGTGAAGTTGCTAATCAAGTAAATACGAATGTTGGATTGATTTGCCATAATTACTGTATGTAACTGTGACTAAAGCAATCAAACCAGTGCTGCAGGCTAGTGTACCTTTTGGCCTAACTGACAAGTCTTGACATCTGATTCTACACCGTATACTGCCATCACAAAGTGAACTAATACACCGCATATACTCCACATTGAGATGACAAGCCAAGAAGAATGAATTGCTTTATTGCACAACTTTTCCTTCTTCACAATATTTTCCTCCTTATTTTCACAATTTAATTCCTAATAGAAACCAAGTCACTGAGTGCATTCTTTAGCACGCCTCTGAATAACGCGTCACCTTACATTTTTACCCATTGCGATCTAATTTTCTTTGCGTCCCAGGCTTCGGTTATCCCCACCATGCCAAATATCTACACTTTTTTTCATGTTCTTTTCTTTTAATATTTCCTTTCTTATTTTATTTTAGAAATTTAATATAAAGGATTAAGTTAAAGTTAGTTGCTTATCCTTTACAGGACGTGGCAATCAACCCCAGCTTTTATTGGCTGTTTGTGATTTTTCTAGGCAATTTTTTCATTCAGTAGTTTGCCATTGCTTTCTGAACGGTACGGCGCTTATACCATTGTTAAATATCCACACAAAGCGATCTGCTACCAAACCGCCTGCAGCAGGTTTCGAACCTGGTATATCTGGATTATGAAACTGCGTTCATATCCATTAGGCCACAGACGCCGACATAAAGGATTACGGGGTGCTAATTAGGGCATATTGTTCTCGCGCTGAATTTCGATACGACAACAAGGATTCTCAACCTGTGTACTGTGAACTTTAACGTGCCACACATTTTTAGAAGTGTGCTACCAAGTAATCTTAGACTACGAACGAGGAGGCCCGTTAAAACAGTGACTGGTGAAAAAACTAATATCTTAAACTTTCACCATCTGCGGCACATTTAGAAGACTGAGAATTAGAAAAAGGTAAACAAAGTACAATGTGACTAATTACTCAACAGCTTCGTAATCACATTGTTAGTAAATGTACGGTTATCTTTAAGATTTTTGCCTTGAAAGCCTGTGTCCTTAGTATATACTTTAAGATTGTCTGGGTTCCTTCTTGAGTGGTCTTTTAATGGGTATCAAAGATAGCTTTCACTAAAAACACATATCATTGTGCCCCATTTCCGTATTTTCCCGAAAAGCTAATGCGATTGTTTCTTGCTTTCAGACGAACTAACCAAGGAAACACTTATTGGGACAATTAGGCTGATAGTTTACATCATGTATGTAAATCAGCTACGATTGATTTTGAAGTTGCTTGCATAATATCTAGACGCATCTGGTGGGGTGCCTGATTATGTCAGAAAAAAAAAATTAATTCATCGATATGTGTTCTGGGTCTTCGTTATATTGAGATATGGAGAAAATGTTCTTGTTGAGTGTGAGAGCATCCGTTTCTTACTTACATTTTAGTTCCAATGATGCCTTGAAGCCAAGTGTGTAGCATTGGCTGATGTGAACCCGTGTTGTTTGTGGATTTCTGTGATGTTGTCTATACATCTCCCTCTTGGTCTTTCCCGTGTCCTGAAACCAAATCTACTATCGTTCTAATGTCATCTTTTATCCTTCTGTCTCTCCTGGTAAAATTAACAGCTTCCCATAAGCATCTCATCTCATAGGATGCAATTTTCCTCTCCTACACTTTGGTCAGGGACCATGTTGGACACTAGTAGCAAAGAGTTGGTAAGAATATACTGTTTATCCGCTGCTGGTTAGTTTTCATGCTGATATTCTGATGTTTGAGTAGTGTAATCAAAGTATTTATGAACCTTTTTATTCTTCTCCTTCGTCCGCCCTCAGACTTCTACATTAATGACTAATTAAAGCAGTAGTCAGCTCAAGGTTTCTGACATCTCCAAACAGTTTTTCGTGTAGAGAAGTAAGTTGTTGCCATATGCATCCCCGTTCACTGCTGTAGATCGCGCAGGACTGCAGTGATGTGAACCTTGTGCCTAAATTGAAAGGAACGCGCCTCACAAAAACGAGGCAATACTCCTAAAATATTCATCATTATCATAAACCTTTAGTTTTCCATCGTGCATATGCCTTCAAGACTTCTGCCAAATCTTCCTGCCCCGTGCCATCAGATTAAGGTATTTCCACTTCTTCCTCATCGTTTTCATTTATGTCTCCAGTTCTTTTCTCCGTGTGTTCTTCTGTCTCCCTCGACCTCTCCTACCCTGGTGGACTCAAGAATAAGAACTACCTTACAATACTATCAACAGGTTTCCACGGTGTATTTCAAATCCATTGCCAGCGGCTTCTTCTCAATCTTCTATTCCATTAGCACTTTTCTCGTTAGCATTTCAATCCTTCTTTTCTACGCAAGCACCCATCTATGAAAGCATGTAGCTACTTGGTTGTTGTTTGTTATAGTTCTCCGTGTTTCAGAGCCATACAATAGCCAGACAAAACTCCTGTTAAGAAGGAAATATAAATTTGATGTGTCGAATGAATCATGCAGGCCGGAATTTTTTCATCAGTTTTGCCAGAATTATTTTTGTACCTTAAAGCAGTACCTTTATAAATTCTAAAGTTACTGAGTTATTACACAACAAAGACACACATATTATCTTTCTTCCGTCCTTAGCCACCGACCGTCAAAGCAGTCAGTGGCCATTACGCCAAGTGGCGTCTTAGGGCAACAGCAGATAGGTTTTCTTTGCCATTGTTTCCCATCACGCCTATTGGCGTCTTTAGGGCAACGGCAAATCAATCCATTTGCTGTTGTTTCCGTAATCGAAGTGACTGGCAAACGGGTGATCAGCCCGTTGGTACACATATTATACATCACAGTAAAGATAAATGAATGTAGAATTAGAATATGAAAGATTTTTAGTGATATTCTACATATAGTATTCAGTTATGAGTCATAATATAGACCACTTTCAAGAAAAGACTCATTTTAGTGAATGAAAAATGTACTCACCAACCCATGCATAAACACTTAAATATTATCCAGAGAGCTCCAGCATCTTTTGAAATATCACTAATCCATATATGAATATTATTTATAAGTGTCAGCTTCCTGTGATATTTTGTTAATGTTTTACAGACCATCCAGTGAACCATATAAACATTATAGACATTTGGAAAGAAAAAGGACATTAGAGGCCGCGTGAAGCTTTTAAATTAAATCATACATTGTATTGTTATTATACAACAAAGACACACATATTATACATCACAGTAAAGATAAATGAATGTAGAGTTAGAATATGAAGGACTTTTAGTGAAATTCCACATATAGTAATCAGTGATGAGTAATAATATAGACCACTTTCAAGAAAAAAATAATTTTAGTCTATTAAAAATGTATTTACCAACCCATGCAATAGACTGAAATATTATCCAGAGTGCTCTAGGGTCTTTTAAAATATTACTAATCCATATATGAATATTATTTACAAGTGTCAGCTTCCTGTGATATTTAGTTAATGTTTTACAGACCATCCAGCAAACCATATAAACATTATAGACATTTGGAAAGAAAAAGGACATTAGAGGCCGCGTGAAGCTTTTAAATTAAATCATACATTGTATTGTTATTATACAACAAAGACACACATATTATACATCACAGTAAAGATAAATGAATGTAGAGTTAGTATATGAAGGACATTTAGTGATATTCTACATATAGTAATTAGTGATGAGTCATAATATAGATCACTTTCAAGAAAAGACTCATTTTAGTGAATGAAAAATGTAGTCACCAACCCATGCATAAAAACTGAAACATTATCCAGAGAGCTCCAGCATATTTTAGAATAACACTAATCCATATATGAATATTATTTACAAGTGTCAGCTTCCTGTGATATTTTGTTAATGTTTTACAGACCATCCAGCAGACCGTACCATCATCATTAAAATAAAAAAGAAGATATTCAAGGCCGCGTGAACTTTTAAATTAAATCATATATTGTGTTGATATTACACAACAAAAGACACACAAATTATGTTTCACAGTAAAGATAAATATATTTAGAATTATAATATTGGGGCTTTTAAGTGCTATTCTTCATATTATATTCAATTATCAGTAATAATGTAAACAATTTTTTTTTAAAAATTCATTTTAGTGAATGAAAAATGTACCCACCAACCCATGCATAAAGACTGAAATATTATCCAAAGTGCTCCATGGTTTTTTTTTAAATAACACTAATCCATATATGAATATTAATTACAAGTTTCAGCTTTCTGTGATGTTTTGTTAATGTTTAAGAGACTCTCCAGTGGACCGTACTATCATTATTAAAATTTGGAAACAAAAAGGTCATATTCAAAGTAAATCATATATTGTATTGTACTTACATTATTATGCATAAACAATATGTACACAATTTTATCTGAAAGGATATTTACATTTTAGTCAATGGTGGCTTGCGTATGCCATATCTTGAAGCAGTGTTTTGGGTGGAGGTGAGGATAATCATCGCAACCCTTGCAAATAAAATTTGTTCTTTTTGGAGAATCTGGTTTGCTGCAGACTCTACATCTTCTGTCTTTTTCTGTGTAAGCTATCATATGCTTAGCTCCTTCAAGCCTCTGAATTGGGTTGGCTGTCCTTGGTCTTCCCGGGGTTGCCTTGATACTCCTCTGTGGCTCGGGCATTAGATCTGCGGCCTACTGAAGCAAAGCATTAATCAGAGATATTTTGAACTGTTTTAATGTCATTTTTCTACTGCCTGTGAGCCTATAGAGAATGAAAGCATTGGTACAAGTAATTTCCATTATCCAGTAGAATATTTTTTTCCACCACTTGTTGCTGCGTCGTTTGTGAATGCCATAATACCCAAGCATTTGATCAGCACGGTCACATCCATTCATGCTCTGATTATAGTCATGGACTGTTATTGGCTTTGGTTTTGTCGTGGTAGTCATTCCTGTATTTGTTTGGTGGAAACAATGATTACTGGCTTTTTTGCTTTCTTATCCCTCCATCCAATACAAAGCAAAGATGAATCTTTAGTTTGCCAGCATTTCCGTTCCATGTGTGGTATGGAAAGTGCTTTTATTTCTAATGGAAAGCCAATTCGGTTTGACTGGAGGGTGCCAGTATAGTATTGCTTTTGCTGAAGCAAATAGTCAATGAGTGCCCTGGTGGTGTAGAACCTGTCTGCAAATATATGATAACCAGTTCCAATTTGCTGTAATAGAGTTCCAAAGACTTTTATTGCCATCCCACTATTGGTGTCTGTGCTTGGATCATATGAGGTATTCGCTCCATAATACGTAAGCAGGGATAAAACATACCCAGTGGTACTGTCAACAAGACCAAAACTCTTTATATGATACTTACTAGGCTTAGTTGCATTAAATTGCTTGTGTTTCCATCGCCCTTTAAATCCTACAATCATTTCATCAACCGAAACATTTTCAAAGGGCGTAAAGGCATTATTGAAATTTTCAATCAAAGAGTTGATGAATGGCTCCACATTACTTTTTCCCTCAGCATCAGGCTGTCCCACATGCAACATTGTTTGATAGATAGACAAAAATCTATCTCTTTCAAAGTTTTTGTGATAAAATGGAGCATAAAGGCAATCAGTTTCTGATGAATAATAGTCTCTAATAGAAGGTCTGGGATCAATGCCCATAGCATTTATTGTAGCCATAAATTTTAACAACTCATAGTTTGATAGTGCTGTCCAGCTGGAAAATCTAGATCTTTTTAGGGATGGATTATTTTTAAGAACTTTAAGTTTTGCATACTCATTTACAGAATGTACTATTGAATTTGCAATGTCATCAGTAAACAATGTCCTATAGCAGTCAAAAGGAGTTGATGCCTCACTAAGACCTAAGTCATCGTGTACTCCTGGTTTACGACCATATTTGGGAAAAAATCTGAATGCGTTTTGGGTCTCTGTAATACTGATGTTTGGTACTGAAATCCATTCATTACTAATTGCCCCTTGTTGCTCCTTGGTACTAATGCTTTTCCCCCTTTTTGTCGATGATTTGGTCAAAACTTTTTGTCGTTTTGTAGCACTAGAGCCTGGCTGTGACCACGCCCCCTCCTCATTAGAACTAGCTTCTTCGTTAAGTTCTAATTCGAAATCATCATTTTGACTTTCAAAATCATCATTATCGCTAAACTCGTCAAAGATACACAGTTCCCTAGCTTTTTCTACAGATAAAAAAGACTTACGTTTTGATAAACATGATGTGGTTGGTTCGCTAGACATTGTCTGTATAAACAACAATAATCGCCGATCGAAAGCTGACAGATTTACCGTTTTTTCACAGTGAAATTAGCTAGAACAAGCGTGTTTCCGAATCACAACTCAAAGATAGCGCTCTTCTGAATAAATAAAATAGTAACTTCCGTTATGTTAAAACACCAAATTACTAAAATACAGAACACCTTTCACGGAACACAAAAACGACGCTGGGATCGTCGTTTTGGCTTCTACGGGTTTTGCGGATGTACGTTGGTAGCGTCGTTTCGGCCTCTAAGAGTTATGGCCAGTCCTAAACGATATAGCTCTAATATCCTTAGGACCATCAGCGATGATTCACAGGCGCGTAACACAAAAAAAAACTGACTTGTACTACGATATCATCAACTGGACATCTGAATGCGCTTATTCCAGTTATTAAAGGTATTTTTTCCGGTTTCCAGCGAAAACCGGGGAAACAGCTTACAGAAATTCACTTTGTTCTTAAAGTATATCAACTAATAACGCGATCTTGTCCAGTAAGTGGAGTTAACATGTAATTTAGTTTTAATTTTCCATCACCCTGTCCGTGGAATTGGAGGAGGCAAATCGTCCGGCAGAGAACGAACGAACGAACGAACTTTATTTTCGAAGGGTTAAGAATTGGGTGCGCAGGCCCGTCTAACATTCTGCCCTTTCACTCATTAATCTTGCATACTATATCCTTTTATTCCCACATGTTACTTTAAGCATTAATTTAAAGGCATGCAACATTATAAAGTTAACATAACAGCATTCATTTACAGTATGCAATCATAATAAAAAAATGAGTAGGTTTTTTTTTTAAAAAAACAAGATAGTGATTGAAGAAAAAAAAAATAATAAATAAATAATTAAAAAATAAAATAATATAAACAAAAGAATAAATAAATAAATTCTGTATACCGACACTCACTCATGCGGTCAAAACGTCTACATGTAATTGTATTTTTGAATGTGTCATCAATCATCAATACAAAAATTACATAAACACATTCTCTCTTATATCCATACATTCTTGCTGGGAAATGAAATAATAATAATAATAATAACAATTTCTTACGCACTTCTGTAGCAGGAAAAGTCTTTCAGCAGTTTAAAAAAAAAAAAGAAATAAAAATGTATATCTGCTTATTCTCAATACATTCACATCTCTAAAGTACAGTGGTATGCGGGTACATTCTCACGATTCACGTGTCTAAAGTACAGTGTTATGCGGGTACATTCTCACATACATTACATTATATAATAAAATTACATGAATATAAAACAAATTATTCACATTTCAAATTCCAGATACTTTGAAATCTAAAAAAGACGTGATTTTTATCATAGTAGATCGTTGGAGAGCTCATTGTTTCTAAAGTAGACCTTATAGCTCCTGTGTTACCTACCTCTGCTCTAGCCAGTAACTGTCATAACAATAAGCTCAGGTAGGTATTAATCCAAAATAATTACAGTACAAAGAAATCTACATCAAGGAATAAAATAATAACCGATCAAACTGTCACCCCAGCACAAGAATCCGTGACAAAACTACATTTCTTTCACTCCTTAAATCAATCAATCAATCAATACCCTTTTGCTCCCCAAGGAGCATAGGCCTTCAACAAACACATGCCAAGTCTTCCTGTCCTGTGCCAGCCACTCAAGTTCTTTCCATGTTTTCCTCATCATTTTCACCTCTGTTTCCAGTTCTCTTCTCCATGTGTTTTTTGGTCTACCTCTGCCTCTCTTTCCCTGTGGATTCCAGAACAAGGACTGCCTTGTAATGCTATCAGCAGGTCTCCTCAATGTGTGTCCTATCCATCGCCAGCGTCATCTTCTCAACTCTTGTTCCACTGGCACTTGTCTGGTTCTTGTCATCAATTCCACATTTGTGACTTTGTCATACCATTTCAGTCCTTCTATTCTACGCAAGCACCCGTTTATAAAAGTCTGTAGCTCTTTGGTTGTTGTTTTTGTTGCTCTCCATGTCTCACAGCCATACAATAGGACTGACATTCACTCCTTATCATCTTTATTATTTTCCTTCTGGCTCCTTTGAGAACACGGAACCACCAATATAACTGGCCTCATTGCAAGTGAGTCTGCACAAAACATTCGCACGCTTGTGCAGCTGTGGTTTCTATATCTATTTGCTATTCAAGATGAGGTTGGCAGCCTGGCGCGCACAACCTCATGTCATACGTTTTACCGGAGGGAGCAGTGTAGCCATATTCTTTTTTTTTTTTTTTTTTGTCTCTTCAGAGAACCCTGGAACTATATGTGACGTGTGTGACGTATGTCCCTTCCATTAGTTCAGGCCAAACCAATTTTTTTTTTCTTGCAAATTCTAATCATCGTCTGTCATTGTATTGTTGTTTATCCTTGCTATATCTATCTCCAGTTCTCTTCTCCGCGTCTTTTTGTAGGTCTAAGCCAATTTCCCTTACGTTTTCAGACCAGCGACTGCCGGCTTGTTTGTCAATGTGTATTCTATACAGTGCCAGTATTTTTACAGGCTTTTCTTTTTCTTCGTGTTCTTTCGTTCGCTTGAACTATATTGTCTATATCTGCAATGTTGTTTCTTGTATAAACTTCACTGTCTTTTGTAGTTCATACAGAGGTCTGTATAGTTTTGCTTCCAGTGTTGTGTCTGTGGTCCAGTGGGTTTGAGCTCGATATATCATATTCGGGGCAATCTTGAAGTACGTGCTCCACAGTCTGGGGTGCCTGTCCACATGTACACATGGCTGAATTGTCAATCTTGAATTTTGTATACATGTGGCTGCGGAGTCGGTTGTGTCCTGGCTTTTCTTTAACTTGCAACTTATGTCACTCTCCTGTCACTCTCTTGTCACCTTCAAATCTTGCAATCGATTTTTCAATTATTTCCAGATGAGCAATAGCTCTGAAACTTGGCATAGTTGTGTATTCCCTATGACAATGCAATAATCAGTTGTAAAAATAATAAAATTAATAAAATGAATAAAATTAACATTAATATTTATTTTTGTTTGTTTGTATTGTATCATCAGTGAAATGGGCGATAACTGCAAATAATCTAGATTGTCTCTCTTGAGAGAAATATTGAACCTTCTCCCTCCCCCCTTCCACACACACACTATCGCACGCGCGTACACAGACATACACACAACTGACAACTACATTTAAAAAAATGTAATTTACAACTCTTATCAAAATTTTAAAAAAAAATAAAAAAAATAAAAAATATTAACTTTCCGTGTAATATACTGACTAATGAAATCCGTCTCCTTTGCTCTGGACTCGTTTATCGCAGACTGATAATGTCATTAGCGGATCGATTACATTTGACTTAAATTTAAAAACAACAACAACAACAAAAACACTAAAAAGAAGAAAATATTTAATATACAAAAAATATATTTTAAACACAGGCTGTTAATGCACTAAAAAGCCACAAATAATTGTTAAAGGAGTTTATAGCTTGCAGTAAAAAAAATGTAACATCACATTGACAAAAAGCCTGGGGCGCTGATTCTGTATGAAATTAACTTCTGCTTTATACTTCATTACACACTTATGGGTAAAATATATGATAAGCGCTTAAGCGCCCCAGGCTTTTTGTCAATTTGATGTTACATTTTTTTGATTTTATAGCACTCTCTGTTCTTCCATCTTTGACTAATTTTCTAGCACGAAATATGTATAAATCCACAACTTCTAAGGATGTGTTCCCCTCCAAGTACAATCTAGTTATAATTTGACGCATTTATTATGGGAAAATGTGTCTTTTTTCACTGATCAGACAAAGATGTTATATAGTGTAGTTCCCGAAAGCCTCAGAAGACACAAAGAAAAAATATCTTCTTCTTCTTCCTCCTCGTTCGTCCTGAAAAGGACGTTGGTTGCGTTGTGTCCGTTTACAGCGAAGCTGCGATATTTGCGCCTTTCGGTCGACACATCCGACTTCAGCACGGCATTTTTGTGACCGGGTTTGCCTTCCCTCTTCGATCCTTACTCTCTCGGCCAGACTGCAGTGATGCAGTCTGTTTCCAGGACCACCACTTGGAGGTGGAGTAGGGTCTTAGTCAGCTCTGGTTCGCTGACCCTGACGCAAGCAGTCAAGCTATGAGTCGCTGACTGCATTTATCTCTCTTGCTGCGTCTTCGGTCCCAAAGAAAGAATATGACTACTGCAGCCTCAGGCATGCCATACAAGGCGGCTCATATGAGGTTTTGCCTGAGGCTGACATCTCATAATGTCAAACTAATTGCTTCAGAAATCACCGCTGCAAAAGGATGTAACTATTGTAGGCATGATTCCTGCCTGGCTATCAGAAGAAGTGGCTTCATACTCCGTAAGCAGCGCAAAGGAAAATATTTGATGATGAGATCGATATATATGCATACGTACATACACTGACATGTCAGACATACATAACTGTTTCGTTACTGTAATGAAAATATATATATGTACATGTCTGTACCCTGACGTGGACAGGACTGAGCCGATCTACGTAGCTGTGTGCCTCTCCTTCTCTTTTCTGTTTGCTCATAGGTCTCGCTGAGGGCAAAGATATTGACATAACGGGAAGACTATGACACGCAAGACAGCGTACTTGGCATTGGCAATGACATATGGAATACTGGAGTGAGCAAGGGAATTATTAACCTTTTTTTAACACGAATTTACTCTTGATTTCATATACGGAGTAAAACATTATGTAAAAACACAGTTCTACATAACACGAAATGCATGTGTTCATAATTTTATTTTCTTGGATCCAAGGTCGTTGACTGACAAAGCTATCAGTGACTTTGATGCCTAGTGTGTCTTATATCGCAGCTACAAACTGAATTCACTTCGCACGGTCCGTGGCCAATCTTCGTACTGCACCCCAGATCTGATTCATGCTTTCAGAAAGCTCTCTTTCTGGAATATATCTGCCACATATGTACAATAACCGTGAGAAGATCATCTTTCCCATAATGATACATATAAATGAGCCTTGATATTAGATCGCACTTCTTTATGTTATATGTTGGAAAATACAACTGTCATTATGTCAATCATGTCTATAATTACGTACTGTTATTGAGAGTTGACATCTTTTCCACTCCGGGAAAACCCATAAATGCTCAGTCTTTCTCAGAAAATGTCGAGGGGTATCAATGATTGCTTCCTGTAGTGTGCTGGTATTATACATCCCTAACCCATCCTCTCATACCTCCATATATGTGTGTGTTTGTTTGTATGAGCGTGTGTGTGCGCGCGCGACTGTGTGCTTGCATGCGTGCGTACGAATGTGGAACACCAATTGTGGTGAGCTTCTAAATACAATATCTAAATTAGAATATAACAGTAGTGCATAAAGTCAAGATAAGATAGTACTAAAAATTTTCGGCGAGAATCGTAGGTTGTCGCCTACGCCTTCAGCTTATTATTTGCTAACGCATAAGCCGAACAAAACGGTACCCTATTTTTCAAATTCGTCCTTGACATAAACGCCCCACTTTTCCTAGTTCTAAGAAATATTTGCCTAACTGCATTTGGGGAAAGGAGGGCAAGGCTGGATAACACACGCAAATCATGTCTCAAATTGGTTCTAACACTACAACCGACTTGCACGCTTTGCTATAGACGGGTTTCCCCAATACGATGAAAAAGTTAGAAATGTGGACACTACGGTCATGGAAACACGTTTAGCTCTTATTGCGAATGACATAAGCTCTCGTATTTAGCTTGAAACTAACATAGAAAAAAAAGATAGAATTTTGAACCAAGCCACATAGCCCCATAAAAATCGTATATTCGTGTACCTGAAGACTTGCTGACCAAGAATATGTTGTTAGTTATCTAAATAGTCCATTAAATAATCAAATATTGATAAAACAATACATAGAGATCAGAGATACTGTCAGGTCAAGTCATATCTGCTTAGATTGGATCACATATTTTTGGGGGGGAAAAATTAGGTGAAAGCTAGGCTAAGATGGTACGGTGCAGGGGATTGGGTGGAATTTGAAGTGAGACGAAATATTATTGGCCGACCTCGTACTAAACATATATCACCCAAGTAACGTAGTAGAAAATTGAATTGTATTTTTTAATGACTTTGTTTACAAGTGAAATAAGGGTAATCATTGGCCAGAGTAGTTGATATTGGGGAAAAAGCATTAGTTGGGGACGCCATTTCTAACAAAACTTTGACACATAGCGATGAGATCAGGCTTGTGCAGTGAAAACCATATTTCTCAAAAGCCTGGACAGAACGGCAGATCGAAAGTGTGCCAGTCATCGTTCACTGTGTATTTCATTGAATAAATGTGGGTCCTGGGTACTGACGTTAATGTAGTACCAAACGCTTGAGAACTGCTCGATTCAGGACTCTATCTATACTTCGAGCCCATGCTAGTGGCCATTGCCTATCAAAAAGGTGGAAAAGATTGTCAAGCGAGCAGAGAAAACGTTCTACCTGTATTCTCCTGCCAAGATAAGTTCTTGTTAGGCACCTGACAGCTCAACTAAAAGAACTTAACAGACTGGAAAGTGACATTAAAGAAAACTGTGCCTAGTATTAATATTTCCACAAGTGACAAACGAAAACAGACTTAACTTAAAGGGAGTGATTATAACCAACAACCTATGGTGTAATACCAGTATTACCTCAAAGTAGAAGAATATAACCACACACTTATATTATAATAATAGTGTATGTATGGACAGAAGATCCACTGTGTTATTGGAATGTTGTAAATGATTCTTTTGATTTCACTTTTGATTGTCAGTCCTGGTTCAAAATAAATTAGAATCAGGATTATAATTTGTACAAAATTTATTTACACAAATTTCAACCACTGTCTTAAATAAGATAGCCTTTTAAAGTGTCGTTGGTATGTTATTGTTGTAGTACTGTTGGTGGTTGTGGATAATAAACTATTTGTTTGTATATTTGTTGGTTATTGCACATTACACTCCACATTCATAACCCTAGACACTACACGAAGTCATTTATATAATAATATAGAGTAATTTTGAATGAGATCAAATGGGTGGTAGCGGAAAGGTACTCTGGAAAGTTTAAAATACTATTTGTTAAATTCAGGGACCTTCATAGCTGATCTCATTTAATCCAATAATAATACATAACAACAATTCATAACATCAAAACCCACCACACCAATATCATCTACATTGGCCGTGAAATTATACTACCAATTTCAGTAAAAAATCTCCTTTCAGGCTGAGATAAAGATTCCATTCACGCTGCAGGCGCTGGCGACTACATTTGCCTTTAGATTTATACTGCCTTCGCCGACACTACATTCATGCAAGTCTTCTGTGGTCATCCAGCCAGTAAGGAATCCATTCTGATAATATCCATACAAATGCATCCAAATTATTCTTCCAAAAACAGACTTCCTTCCAGGACATAACTTATTTTCAATGAGACCATTGCCACTTTTACGTCATGTTAAACGTTTGCAAATCATTTTGTTCCCCTTGCTTCCGAACGCGGCGAATAAATTCTATCGATTGCGACAAATTTCAATCGACACCACGCTCACTAAAATCCTAGATCGATTCTAGCAAGCCCAGATCAGCCAGCCAAATACCGCGGGAATGTTAGCATAATTTTAGATAAAGGTCAATTGGAGTTTGGCTGTGTCTTCTTGGCGATTTCGAAAACTACCACGGGAAACTGTTCACAAAAGGTGTTATGCCTTGCAAAAATATTGCAAATCATTGGGGAATCCAAGCAGAGATGAAGGAATAACACACTTATTTCGCCGCCGGTTAAAGGTTTCTTATACGCCAGCTAAAGCTGCGAGGCTTGATGAGGTTCAGGAGGTTTTAAGTTGTGGGAGATGAAGCAGAAGATGGAAGAGTCAAGAGTAAACAGTGACTGGGGGGAGGGGGCAGGGGTTCGGATTCAATAATACCGAGGAAAACGAAGCTTAAAAATGTTGTTATCAAAGTGCTGATTGGGGAGGTCGAAGTGAAACGGTCGCATTCGTCAAGATTCATTAGATTGTTGACTTTTGAGTTCAACGTTTCGGATTCGTGTGATTGCTGAAGGATAATTTTGTGACTGCTTTACGAGATAGCTGAACATTGAGTTTTTGTGCGAGAGGTACCTGGTTGATGAAGGTCGAATGTTGAATGTGTTACCCTAGATTTGCAAAACAGTGGAACTTCATGAGCCTGATTTAGGAAACAGCTGGAGCTGTGAGAGTAAGGGCGTGAAGCTTAATCGATTACAGTACCGTCTGAGTGTTCGGCTTTATGTTATGATAACTTGTCACACTTAACTCATGACAATATATCACACTTTACTCATGTCAATACCTTCACACTTTACTCATGACAATGCCTTCACACTTTACTCGTGGCAATATATCACTCTTTACTCATGACGGTATATCACTCTTTACTCATACCAATATGTCACGCTTTATTCATGACAATATATCACGCTTAACATATATCAATATATCACACTTTATTAATGTCAATATTTCACACTTTACTCATGACAATACCTTCACACATTACTCATGTGAATATATTACACTTTACACATGACAGTATATCACACTTTACTCATGACACTATATCACACTTTACTCACGACAGTATATCACACTTTACTCATGACAGTATATCATACTTTACTCATGATACTATATCACACTTTACTCACGACAGTATATCACACTTTACTCATGACAATATATCACACTTTATTTATGACAATATATCACACTTTACTCACGACAACATATCACACTTTACTCATGACAGTATGTTACACTTTACTCATGACACTTTATCAAACTTTACTGACGACAATATATCACACTTTACTCATGACACTATATCACACTTTATTCATGACAATATATCACACTTTATTCATGACAGTATATCACACGTTATTCATGACAATATATGCCACTACTCATGACATATATCACACTTTATTCATGACAGTATATCACACTTTACTCATGACAATATATCACACTTTACTCATGACAGTATATCACACTTTACTCATGACAGTATATCAAACTTTACTCATGACAATATATCAAACTTTACTCATGACAATATATCGCAATTTATTCATGACACTATATTACACTTTAATCATGACACTCTATCATACTTTACTGATGACAATATATCACTCTTTACTCATGACAATATATCACAGTTTACTCATGACAATATATCACACTTTACTCATGACAATATATCACACCTTATTCATGACAATATATCACTCTACTGATGACATTATTTCACTTTTTATTCATGACAATATATCACACTTTACTCATGACAATATATAACACTTTACTCATGACAATATATCACACTTTACTCATGACAATATATCACACTTTACTCATGACAATATATCACACCTTATTCATGACAATATATCACTCTACTGATGACATTATTTCACTTTTCATTCATGACTATATATCACACTTTTACTCATGACAATATATCACACTTTACTCATGACAATATATCACACATTAGCCTTGACAATAGATCAAAAATTAGTTGTGACAACAGATGACACATTACTCGTGATAATACATCACACATTACTCGTGACAATACATCACACATTACTCGTGACAATACATCACACATTACTCGTGACAATACATCACACATTACTCGTGACAATACATCACACATTACTCGTAACAATGCAACACACATTGCTCGTGAGAATACATCACACATTACTCGTGATAATACATCACACATTACTCGTGACGACACATCACACATTACTCGTGAAGACACATCACACATCACTCGTGACAATACATCACACATTACTCGTGACAACACATCACACATTACTCGTGACAACACATCACACATTACTCGTGACAACACATCACACATTACTCGTGACAACACATCACAAATTACTCGTGACAATACATCACACATTACTCGTGACAACAGATCATACATTACTTGAAAAGAACACAAGGAAACTAAGCAGCTGAGAGCTATCACACAATATGCCAGTAATGCAAAAAACAAAACAAAAACAAAAAAAAGACAAATATAGGTTTTGAGAAAATGCTATAGAATTTACAAAATGTGACCAAGGTTCGGTGTCTGATTCACATTGTCAATGTTCTATGTTGTACAAATATATTTATGTTCTGTGTATTATATATTGTGTTTATGATGATTCTTCGTGTATAATATCTGGTATGTCTCGCACACCCAGAATGTGGGTCTTGCATTTGGGGGTGAGAGGGGGGGGGGGGGGGGGGGGGAGGGAGAGGGAGAAGGGGGAGTGGGGAATTTTACCCTTGGATAAGAAACACTGAGCTAGATGGAGTCTAGGGGAGAGTGGGCACTGCCCGATAAGCCCGACCGTTCAGTCTGCCCCTGGCTGTGTGTCAAGAAAAGGAAAGAGAGAACTTACCATAACGTGGTGTCGAACAATGACACACAAAATTACAGCGGGGAAAATACACTTTGTGTGGTGTACAGAATTAGACAGATATTATATATATATATATATATATATATATATATATATATATATATATATATATTATATATATATATATATATATATATATATATATATATATATATATATATATATATATATATATATATACATTAAAAACGAACCACTATTATATATACTGATGCCGAGAAGCTGGAAAAAAAGTGTGGGAATGGATTTTCCCCGTGTGTGTCATGAGGTAGAGAGCGAATGGCTGCTGGAATGGAAAGTGCATGATTCAACCCACGGGTTTGTGTACAGACTACATGAAAACAATGAAAGTTACACGTGCAACACGATTCCCAACAGCTATGACCCTGAAAATGTGTACGCATTGTGGCAGTATACTCCGTATTAAAAGGCCGTTAAGACAAAACACCCAGTACATGTGCTTGAAATGCCACGACTATCTGAAAACGACCGCCAACGAGCCATTGGTATGTTGGAGACCAGAATGAGTTCGCGGGCCATTGCCAGAAGGATGAATTGCCACCACAGCACTATTGTATGTCTCAATGAACTTTACAGAACCACTGGCAGTGCCCGGAATAGACGTCGGAGTGGCCAACCACGAGTTACTACCCCTGCGCAAGATCGTCATATTGTGCTGAGTCACCTAAGGAATCGTTTTCTCCCGGCAAGTCAAACAGCAAGAGCAATAGTGGGTAGACGTGTGCAAGTCTCTCGAATGACAGTCATACGACGACTCAGAGATACAGGCCTTACTGCAAGACGACCTTATGTTGGGCCAAACTTGACTCACAGACATCGTCAGCAGCGCCTGCAATGAGCAGAGCAACATATCAGATGGACTAGACTGCAGTGGAATGCTGTCCTATTCACAGACGAGAGCAGATTCAACATACCCTTTGCTGATGGACGTATGCGGATTTGGCGACGGTGTGGAGAGCGCTTTGCAGATTGCTGTGTTTGTCAGTGTAGCGAAATCTGTGAGATCATCGCTAAATTCAGTAAGATTTTAGTCCTATGATAATAAATAAACCCGCCCGCAGGTGTCTGACGATTGTCATCTTCGACGCCAGTAGAGCGCTGCCTTTTGTGCAGTGGGAATGCTTAAAAAAATGACCCGCCGTAAAATCTAACACGCCTTTTAGTTTCGGTTTCGAGACGTACAATTAACATTTTAACATCTTGCCCGATCTGCTGCACGAAACTGAGGCAAGTCTTATAATTAACGATCTGCCAGAACTGTGAAACCAAACTCACGTTCTGAACTAACGTAATCTTTTAACTTTAACGCTATAATTAGTAGTAACTCGGACATTTTCCAGTAGTAAGAACGAAACGACTGTAATAATTAACGCCAACACTACCAACGTTTTGAGAAGAAAAAACCCTCTTCGCTCTGCACGCGGTTCCTTTACTATATACACGCTGTGGGCAAAGCCAGCAGATATAAACACACAGACAGTTTAAATTCTCGCCGCGTAGTGTATTTCTGACGTCACTCAAACTAGTTGGTTTATTTGAATAATGAAAAAGTGAAAGAGAATGGAGGGGGGAAGATGGCCGACTTGTGTAAAAGTTATATTTGACGATTGACAGTGACAAAACTGAAAATCTAAACCATAATGAAACTGACCATAAAAATCATATATTAGGATAGCTTAATGTCTCCTGAGAAATAATATGTTTTAATATATATGGTAGTCCAATTATTAGCCAAGTTATTGAGATAATACTAGATGTCTACGAACGCTAGGACGGACAGACTGTTGTTCTTGCTCGTTTAGACATAACGTTTTTGGGGACGCAAGTTTAAAAAAGAGGCATTGGAGTAATTCAAATCCGATTGGGTGGTATAAGAGTATAGGAGTAGGGGGGGGGGAGGAGGTAGGAAAATGTTAACCAAAACTAAACATCTTTTTGTATTGGCATAACTAACGCAGACTGACCAATGGACTACGAGACACATAGTTTGTTTGGAATTTTGTTTTTGTTTTTTAAAAACTAAATTCAAAATTTGGTAGTCGCATGATTTCATTGGCCAGCTCTAATAGATATTGGCCAAAGGCTTAGGGGTCTCGTGGCCATTTGACAAGAAATTTTTATATCAACAAGTACGTTGAGATCAGCTGTGATAAATTTTAAAATAAATACTAAATTCACAGTCTGGACAGGGCAGAGAAAACTGAGGCCATATCTTTTGCCAGTCAACGTTATTTGTGACATAATTCTTTGAATTTGTGGTAAGAATGCTTTATGTATTAACATGCTTGATTAAAACTGCAAAAGTTAGATACTGCTATTGGGAAAAGTGAAAGACATGCCGGGAGCAAACATTATTGAGTCCTCACATTGAACTGTATTTGACTGTTGCATATTGTTATGATTATGTATTAATATTATTGTATTAGAAGATGTTAGTAAGCCTCTCTGTTCCATGAACACTCTTCAACATGCCTAAAGCGTTTATAATAAAGAAAAGAAAAATCATACAAAAGGAGATGAGGTTACTCCACGTTATTGTATTGAAGAAAATTATGTAAACGTACAGTGGCGTATCTGCCATAGGGACCTGAGGTGTGGTCACAGGAAGGTGTGAGTCATATAAATTAGGGGCTGGTGCACCTGTATGCACACGAGGCTGACCCCATACCATCATGTGTACATAGTGATAAGAAATTGTGATCAGATGTGAAAAGGCCAGGGTGTCTTTTATTGCAGGGTTTTTTATTTCCTGTTACCAGCCGGTGACAGGAAACCTGATGAGTGATTGTAAAGAAAAAAGTCTCCTTTCAAAAGTTTATGCTGTCAGCAGATAGCCTGAAGGAGCTTGTGTGTGCCGATCTATATATTCTCTGCAGCGACATACTGACTTGTTATCTTCATACCAAGAATCCCAGGTGATGTGTTAACATCTGGGACATCTGACACTTCATTCAAATAAAAATTGTTATTACCAAGAATACACAGAATTATATGAGGCGTGATGAAACAACAGCTCCTCCTAACAAATGACTAACACTAGTAGCTATTAAAGTTTTAGTCTGTGAATACACCTACAGGAATAATATAGTGACATTATACTTATAGGACAAAGAGTCCAAACATTTTAGTTAATCAGTATATGTAAAATATATTTTCCTCATTTTCAAAGACCTGTCCAAAAGAGATGGCAGGACAGGCAGATTAAATTGTACAAAGAAAAAAAGCATTCAATTTTAAAGAAAACTTTAACCAGTCTTATTCATTTCTTCATAGTGAGTTAAAGTGTATTGTGTTGATGTACCACCATTGTCATTTCACCCCTAGACACGAGTCACATCAGACACCAGCCACTAGAATCAAAATACAGACCGTGTGAGATCTAGGGAGGTAGCGTTAGGTTCCCTGATAATACATCACCATCATCATCATCATCTTTTTTAGAGTCAGGGGCTACATTTGCTTGACCTCACACGGTTGACACAGACACAGCTGTCTTTCTTGTTAGGTATAACATCTTAACCTCCCCAGCAAATTACACTTGCTACAGTCAGCACAACCGATTTGGAGGTGGCAGTATTCACATTTAGGGAGGATTCAGTTTTCACCATCGCTTGCCTCTTCACGTCTTCCGTGGAAATGTTAATGCTGTGACATATCGAGATGAGGTTCTGGATGCATTGGTTGCTCCTGCGTTCACAAATTATCCAGACTTGCAGCTTCTCCAGCAGGATAACGCACGTGCACACACCGCATGCATTACGCAGCAATATCTGCAGCAGCAGAACATTGTGACGATTGATTGCCCTATCACCAGACATGTCCGCTATAGAACATCTGTGGGACGAGCTTGGACGCAGAGTCTACAGGCAAGGTTCTCCAGCTAATCTGCAACAGCTCGAAGCTGCTCTTACACGTGAATGGGACTTGATTTCCCGGAATTTCCTTCAGAGACTTGTGCGTTCCATGCGGAGCCGCTGCCAAGCTTGTTTGCAAGCACACGGTGGACATACCAGATACTGAGGATAGTGTGAATGAATTTTTTTATTGTTTGCATTTTTGGTTTTCTCTCTTGCCTGCACAGAATGCAATGAATTTCATAACAATCAAATGTACAAATTAGTGACCAGCATGGATTCATAGGAAAATGAATAAAGATTCCAAATATGTAAACTTGAAAACACTTATATTTACATTTCACACTCTGTTCCTGGATTATACAGGTGGTGCGTTTTTAATGTGCTTCGGTATATATATATATATATATATATATATATATATATATATATATATATATATATATATATATATATATATATATATATATATAGAGAGAGAGAGAGAGAGAGAGAGAGAGAGAGAGAGAGAGAGAGAGAGGGATAGAGAGAGACAGAGGAATGAGGCAAAGGACGTGTCAATAAAAGGAAAGAGAGAACGCAGTTTGGGAGTATTTCAAAGCAAGGAAGATAGTAGGGAAATATAAATTGTCTGTCTGGTGTATAAAATATTGACAGAGAGAGGGAGTGAGAGAGAGAATGAAGGAGGAATATACTTCAATAAAATTAAAGAATGAGCACAGTTTGTGAATATTTCAAAGAAGTGAAGCCAGTAGGAGGGAGGTGTACATAAGATGACGGAGAGAGAGAGAGAGAGAGAGAGAGAGAGAGAGAGAGAGAGAGAGAGAGAGACAGACAGACAGACAGACAGAGAGGGAGAGAGAGAGAGAGAGAGAGAGAGAGAGAGAGAGAGAGAGAGAGAGAGAGAGAGAGAGAGAGAGAGAGAGAGAACACAAATACTGTGCTGTACAGATATGATGACATTAAAGAAGCCTTGATTATGTCGACACTCAGGAAATTCTAGCATGCAGTTGTCAAGGACTGGGTCTAATTTCTTTGTACCCTGCCGACATTTTGATCGTTTAAAAATGTCCAATCAATACTCTCTGTCTGGGTCTAACAGACTGATTGCCTCTTGCGCATGTCTAAAATAGGTTAACCGGAAATGTTCGGTCCCGTTTTCGTAACTCATTCTTTCCGATTCGCTCTGTGTACATTTATTCAGCTCTGTACCTATGCTACTTTTGTCCTGCGTGCTGTTTGTTCAGTTTTATTTGCTCTATCTCCAGACAAGAGGCGGCCATTTCTGGCATGTCTGTGTTAAATTTACGGCTTTTGTAAAGAGTAATTAATTTAAGAGTCAGTCGCATTGATTTAATCACTTGAGCCAGGCAAATTAATTAATCAATACACTTAGGCTCCCCCTCTACCCAGCAGCATTGGTCTTTAAAAATATGTTCCAATTCCTCCGTTGCTTGCCATCAGCTCAATATATTCTGCACTATTGTATGGTGTAGAAACATGGACAATGAATAATCAATTGGAAGAACGAATTAAAACTCTTGAGAGGTGGATGTATAGAAGAATGGGGCGCATCTCATGGAAAGAGAAGAAAACAAATAAGGAGGTACTACAAAATCTAGGTATGAAAAGAGAACTAATGAGGGAGATCAAGGTTCGGCGGCTAAAATACTTTGGCCACATAAAAAGGCATAACACCTTGCAGAAGATCATAATAGAAGGGAGAGTTGAAGGCAAACGTGCAAGGGGAAGACAGCGCTTTAATGTGGGAAGATAACATCAAGAGATGGACAGGAAAGAGTCTATCAGAGTGCACCACCAAGACAAGAGACAGAAGACGTTGGAGATCCATTACAGCCAACCTTCGTTGTGGAGATGGCAGCTGATGATGACGATGCGTTGTTATCACAGTTCAGATAACTTGAGGTATAGTAGTTGTTATCACAGTTCAGATAACTTGAGGTATAGTAGTTGTTATCACAGTTCTGATAACTTGAGGTATAGTAGTTGTTATCACAGTTCTGATAACTTGAGGTA
Organism: Oreohelix idahoensis; assembly: GCA_024509875.1. Lineage (NCBI taxonomy): Eukaryota > Metazoa > Mollusca > Gastropoda > Stylommatophora > Oreohelicidae > Oreohelix > Oreohelix idahoensis. The sequence continues at coordinate 281,028 of JAMPIV010020910.1, read as the reverse complement.
TAGTAGTTGTTATCACAGTTCTTATAGCTTGAAGTATAGTAGTTGTTATCACAGTTCTGATAACTTGAGGTATAGTAGTTGTTATCACAGTTCTGATAACTTGAGGTATAGCAGTTGTTATCACAGTTCTGATAACTTGAGGTATAGTAGTTGTTATCACAGTTCTGAAAACTTGAGGTATAGTAGTTGTTATCACAGTTCTGATAACTTGAGGTATAGTAGTTGTTATCACAGTTCTGATAACTTGAGGTATAGTAGTTGTTATCACAGTTCAGATAACTTGAGGTATAGTAGTTGTTATCACAGTTCAGATAACTTGAGGTATAGTAGTTGTTATCACAGTTCTGGAACAAGACAAACCAGTCCCATGCTGTTTTTATCTTTTCTACTTACATCCTTAGCCGCTGACTGATAGCAATCAGCGACCATTACGTCACTTCAGTTTTTCATGGGCATTGATCATTTATCATAACAGATGAAATGTTTGACTAAAATGATCCAATAAAGTTCATGTGAAATGGAAAGGCATGAAATTCGTCAAGGTGAATTATACCTGCCTTCATCAGCAGAGAGATCACAATATAGTTGCCACCCCTTCCTTTCTCCCCACCGAGGCATCTTGATTTGGCGGGTTACTTGCTCTAATATGCTTAGGTAGGCTAAGTACTGTCTCTCCTAAATAAGGCTAAATTCGCTATTAAAAAAATAAAAATAATAATAATAAAAGATGGTACACTACCTAATGGTAAATTGAAGAATCCATCCCTGCCGTAGAACATGGCTGATGAATATTTGTAGGTTATACTGCTGCAAGTTTTTGATGAAAGGTGGGTTGTTTTTTTTTTTTTTTAATAATTAAAATTGGTACAGGTAATGCGTCTTACTTGGACAAAGGTGTTGACACATCGACACTGTTTCGACTGGGCAATATTCTTTTTATTTATTCTTTTTTAAATTATTTTCTGATGCATCTTATTTAGCCCTCGCTTTCTTTCCTTTTCCTGACGAAGTCCTTGTGGCCGCAACGTTGGCAGTTTTCTTTATCTTTTGTCCTAGTACAGGAGTTCTCAACTTTAAAAAAAAAAATGATCCCCTTCTGAGCCTCATTTACCCCTGTGGCCCCCTCCCATATCATAGTCGCTGTTAGCTGGAAAAAAGGTACTTTACCATCTTACTGTGGCCCCTAGAAATATTACATGGCCCTTGAGGGCCATATAGCCTACGTTGAGAACTACTGTCCTAGTAAGACACATCCCCTCTTTAAAATTTTTACAAACCAACCCTGATATATTGATGGTATCCATCGTCTCCGCCACGGCTGATCCATAGTACTGCGTTATATCTCTTCTCTAGCTTTCTGTCTTCTTGGTTTTACAGGGAACATAAATACTTTAAGAAAACTTCTAATTCTATGGTTTTTAGAAAGAGTTGTAATCAGTGGCGTCACTAGGGTTGGTGTCACCCAGTGCGGTAACTCATGGTGTCACCCACATGGACCTTCTCCCGTACCAGACCATACAGAATCCTTAGTAATGTTTTTTGTACTAATGTTGGGGACCCAAAGACGCAGCAACAGAGAATGCAGTCAGCGACTCATAGCTTGACTGCTTGCGTCAGGGTCAGCGAACCAGAGCTGACCAAGAACCTACTCCACCTCCAAGTGGTGGTCCTGGAAACAGGCTGCATCACTGCAGTCTGGCTGAGAGAGTAGGGATCGAAGAGGGAAGGCAAACCCGGTCCCAAAAAATGCCGTGCTGAAGTTGGATGTGTCGGCCGAAAGGCGCAGATATCGCAGCTTCGCTGTAAACAGACACAACGCAACCAACGTCCTTTTCAGGACGAACGAGGAAGAAGAAGAAGTACTAATGTTACTCGTAAATCGTAATTCCCGTATATCACTGAATGTAATGGCAATAGTAGTGACATAAACAACTAGCAAAATTAAAATTACACCTTTAAATTACAATATCATACGTACAGCCTAAATGTATTTACACTTACATAGTTTTATGTGGTTAAAGTGAAAATTCGGTAAGAAAACAATAGAATTCGAAGTAAAAACGTAGGTATATTGATACACTACATGTAAACTAGGCTTTTGTGGGTATAACTAACTACAGGGATATTTTTATTAAAAAAATATAAATTTCTGCTGAAACACTGCACACAAATTTTATAGACAGTCATTTTGGTGTCACCCCCTCTGATGGTGTCACCCGGTGCGGTCCGCACACCTCCCCCCCCCCAGTGACGCCACTGGTTGTAATCATCGAAGGCAATTTACACGGTAATAAATATGAACAGGCTATACACAATAAAAATGCATCAAAACACAACAGAAAATAAGAATATGTGTGCGTGTGTGTGTCTGTGTGTGTGTATGTCTGTGTGTGTGTCTTTGTCTGTGTGTGTGTGCTGTTTTCTTTTGTTTTCAAAATGAACAAAATGAGTAAACAATAAAAGGAAGAATATGTTAACTGGTCAAGAAAAACAAAACAAAACAAAACAATACAGATACCATCATCATCACCCTTCAGCTACCGAAGAGACCTTGGCCTTCAACAAACTTATGCCAGGTCTTTATGTCCAGTTCTATCAGCTCAAGTCCTTTCTATGTTATCTCTATCACCTTCACGTCTGTCGCCAATTCTCTTCTATACTACCTTAATGTGATCATACTCGATTTATTGTCTGATTTACCGTATAGATGTTTTGGATTTGTTTGTTTGTGTGTTTGGGTTTGTTTTGTTTTTTTCATTACGTTCTTGTTTCTTAAACAAATACTTTATTTTGATTATGATTGGGTAATGTCATTGTATGCTGTTATATAACCTTTATAATGTTTTATGCCTTCAATTTAATGCTTAAAGTAACATGTGGGAATGAAAGGGTATAGTATGCAAGATAAGTGAGAATGGAAGGCAGAATGTTACACGGGCCTGCGCGCCCAATTCTTAACCCTTTGAAAATACAGTTCGTTCGTTCGTTCATTCCCATGTGTTCTTTGGTCTTCGTCTATCTGTCTTACCCTGGTGATTCCAGTACAATGATTGCCTTGTAATGCTATCGACAGGTTTCTTCAACAAGTGCTCCATCCATCGCCGGCGTCATTGTCATATCTCTTGTTCCACTGGTGCTTGTCTAGTTCTTGTCATCCATTTCATATTAGTAATCTTGTCATCCATTTCACATTAGTAATCTTGTCATCCATTTCACATTAGTAATCTTGTCATCCATTTCACATTAGTAATCTTGTCATCCATTTCACATTAATAATCTAGTCATCCATTTCACATTAGTAATCTTGTCATCCATTTCACTTTAGTAATCTTGTCGTCCATTTCACATTAGTAATCTTGTCATCCATTTCATATTAGTAATCTTGTCATCCATTTCACATTAGTAATCTTGTCATCCATTTCACATTAGTAATCTTGTCATCCATTTCACATTAGTAATCTTGTCGTCCATTTCACATTAGTAATCTTGTCATCCATTTCACATTAGTACGAGGGGCGTTCAGAAAGTAATGCACCACATCGTTTTTCTCAGCTAATAATGAAGATAGAAGCATGAAATTTTGCACACTTCAAATATGGCATGTGCCAATTGTGTGCACCAAATTGCACTGCAACCGGCCAAATAATACGGCTGCCCTAAACCGTTGAAGTGGAGCGTGTTAACAACTTGCGTTATAAGCAGCGAATTGTGATAGAATTTCTCGTTGCAGAGAAGGAAACTGTTGTGAACATTCACAAGCGTTTATGTGATGTGTATGGAAGTTTTGCAGTCGACAGGAGTACAGTCAGTCGCTGGGTTCAGAGAATCAAAGAATCAGGAAGTGGAGATACGGAGCTGCTTGATCGGCCGCGCTGTGGACGTCCTGCCACAGCCACCAACGCAGAAATGTTGAAATGCGCTGAGGGCATTATTCTTACTCATAGGCGAATCACTACTCAACAATTAGCCTTACAGCTGTCAGTCAGCAGTGGTAGTGCAAATGCAGTAATAAAAACTCTCGGATTTTCTAAGGTTTGCGCAAGATAGGTTCCTCGAAGTCTCAGAAATGACCACTGATTGCAAAGGAAAGCAATTTCTTCTGAATTGTTGGAGCGTTTCAATGCTGATGGAGAGAACTTTTTGGCTAAGATGGTTACAGGTGACGAAACCTGGGTACATTATTTTGAACCTGAGACAAAAAGACAGTCAATGGAGTGGCATCATCCGCAATCACCACGAAGAAAGAAATTCAAGACAATTCCTTCATCTGGAAAGGTCATGATCACTGTCTTTTGGGACATTGAAGGTGTGATTCTTGTGGACGTTATGCCGAGAGGAGAGACAATCAATTCGCAAGCTTACATTAAGACATTGAAAAAACTCAATCAACGTTTTCGCAGAATTCGGCCGCACAAGAATCCAGCAGACCTGCTTCTCCTTGTGGTGGATTTGATGTTAACTGGTAAAATGTGAATTTTATGCAGATGTGAGGTCAAGCTGTGAAGGCCCCTGAATCTAATAGATGATAGGGTTTGTGTTTTCAGGGAACCTTTCTGCTACCACCCTACAACCTCAACCTGCGACGTATTTTATCCTAAGTATAATAATGGTGTATGTCTGTTATCTGGCTAGTGTCTAGGGTAATGTGAAATGTGCTGTAATAAAATGACAACAAATACACCTAAGAACTCTATGAAAAGTAATTAACAACACCCAGAGTTAAGTTTTAAATGTGAAATCTTTTTTACAATTTATTGTTCCAGTATCACAATTTTGTGTATACTGGAATATTGAAACTCAAAATGATAATTCATAGTATTTACATAAAATTGATTCAATTTATCACTGAGTATATTATTTTTCACAACTTTAATTAAATATGTCAATCTGGAACAGTGTCAATTTACTCTTGCTCCTATGAATGGGTAATGATTGAATGAACGTCTGTCTTCATCATAATCTGAATGATCTAATACACATTTAGGAAATGAGAGTAGTTGAGTTTGATATATCAAGTGCCCGGAGACGATTTCTTAACTTAGTATCCTCTGGTATACAGGATAAATTATGTTCACATTACCAGCTTCCACTGCCAAGTCAGGATTCTGCTCTTGAAATATAGCAAGGAGGCACACAGTCGATACTGCCTCAATTCTTTAGATGCAGAAGTATATACAGGTATAGGTTTACCTGGGCTCACTTTGAGTCATAGATGAAACCCTGGAACGATATAAATGCGTCCTACTCAACCTCTGATATACTCTCTCCTTCCCTAACTAATAGACATTTTCAATCATATTCAGACTCAGCATGGTAACTAAACAATTATTTAACGTTCTTAATTGGTTTGTTACCCCATTCATGGTCAAATAAACTTCAAACTATAGTTTGACACTTTCCTTGACAAAGGAAACATTTTAAGTTAATAATATCAAGTCATGTACAATCACGGTGACTTGCTGAAGACGACGGCCAGTGGTTTTCCTGGTCTTATGTCATAATACTGTACAACAATTTCCCCATTAATATTTAATTTTACTTTCTCCCAAAGTGTCAGAAAGCCTGACTGGCTTTTCAACAACATGTTAATATATTTCCTAACAACTCTGTGAAACAACACAAAGTTTGATGTTGACTTTCCTCTAGATACACTTCTACCCACATAATTTTCATACATATTCAATAATACATACATAATAACAATAATAATGATGATATAAATGTTTTCTTTCTTACCGCATCAGAGAAATATTAACACTAATAAGTTTGATTTGCGATAAATATGGTCAAATCCAGATCGCTTGCTGGTGCAGATCAGCAAAACAAGATCGTACTAATATCTTGTCTTCACACAACTTTAGTATAATAAAAAAAAAATTTTCAAGTGGCGACTACCACTACCTTCAAACTAGTTTTATTCCTCCGTTAGTATATTAGACTCTAGCCAATCAGGGAATGTTAGGCTTCTAGCGTCCTTTTTTTCAAAACTGAACTCAATTTTCAAATCTTGGACTACCCTACTCTTTCCCACTATCTGTCAAGCTGAGAAAGATGTAGTCTGTTAGTCCATCTGTTTTTTGTCAATATCTCCTTTATTTATTGAGTGGTTCAAATTCTGATAAATAATTATTGATCCCGTTGCTGTCTGTCACACAGTGCTTATATTTTTATACGTTTATTTATTATATTTACTATTATCGTTTTTCTTCTTTGCTTCTTCAAATAACATATTTTCCTATCTACGGTAAGATACATCAACACTTTACTCTTCTATTACCCAATTAATGTCATTGTATTCGTCACTGTCTTTTATTTTAGCATATAAGAAAATTATCTAAGTTTTTCTTTTATCTAACCTTCTATGCTCCACTTGGGTGCCAATTTCAAATTACGTAAACAACAAAAGCGAGACACTACCAACTATTTTCAAAAAATTTCCACGTTACATCGTAGTTTTTTTCTTTAACTGTCGTTCTCATTTAGAACGAAACAGCGCTTTTGTAGTACGTCACACAATTCGACAACGCGTTGGCCGTATTTTACCTTATAGTTACTTCTTAGCCCGAAATACACAGGTGTGTGTGTTTATATATTCTGGCTTGTCCAACAGCGTGAATATAGGCAGAGAACTGCGTGTCGAGCGAAGAGGGGTTTTGCAAGGCGGCTTTAATATTTGCGTTAATTCTTACTGCAGTTTCGTTCTACACTTCTGGAAAATGTCCGAATTGCTACTATTTGTGGCGTTAAAGTTAAAATCTTACGTTAATTCAGAACGGCAGTTTGGTGTCGCAGTTCTGGCACATGTTAATTGTAAGTCTCAAGGACGAAACTAGGAAAGCGTGTAAGATTTGACGGCGGGATCATTGTCTAAGCATTACTACTGTATAAAATTCAGCGCTCTACTGGCGTAGAAGACGACGATAGGCAAACACACACGGGCGGGTTTATTTATTATCATAGGAGTAAAATCTTACTGAATTTAGCGATTGTCTCACAGATTTCGCTACACTCCATCACGACAATGCGCGACCTCACACAAGTCTGGCAACACGGGAAGCAATCACAAAATTGGGTTGGACTGTACTACCCCATCCACCCTATAGTCCCGCTTTGGCACCCTCTGATTTTCATCTATTTGGTCCACTTAAAGATGCACTCCGTGGGACAAGGTTTGAAGGTGATGAAGGAGTGATTCATGCAGCAAAGAAATGGCTACATGATCAAGACAAAATCTGGTACGGGCTAGGAATACATGCACTTGTTTCGCGCTGGCATAAAGCCGTACAAGTCGATAGGGATTATGTTGAATAATACCGATGTTTACATGACATATCCATGTATATTGTGTATAAATTTCGTGATTTTTGAATAAATAGCTCCTGAGAAAAACGATGTGGTGCATTACTTTCTGAACGCCCCTCGTAATCTTGTCATCCATTTCACATTAGTAATCTTGTCATCCATTTCACATTAGTAATCTTGTCATACCACTTCAATCCTGCTATTCTACGCAAACACCCATTTATGAAAGTCTGTAGCTTTTGTGTTGTTGTTTTTTGTTTATTTGTTATTCCCCATTTTTCAGAACCAGACAAAAGTGCTGACTTGACATTGCATCTTGAGATTCGTATTTTTTTAATGACGTACTTGATGTCAGATATGGGAAATGAAAGACAATTTGGTGCGTTCATTATGGGATTTGAACTCAGCACTAAAAGCTGGAATCTCGTCTCGTATTAACTTCACTATGAACGCGCTTAGTTCGAGCAACAAATTCGTACACATTAAATATTGTTCATTTTTTTTCTTGTTTGGTACTGCTTCATAATTACGTATCTTTCTTTCATTGAGTTGTTGACAAAAACAGCTTCAATGAGTTGTTGATAAAAACAGCTTCAATTGAGTTGGTGATAAAAACAGCTTCAATGAGTTGTTGATAAAAACAGCTTTAATTGAGTTGGTGATAAAAACAGCTTCAATGAGTTGTTGATAAAAACAGCTTCAATTGAGTTGTTGTCAAAAACAGCTTCAATGAGTTGTTGATAAAAACAGCTTCAATTGAGTTGGTGATAAAAACAGCTTCAATGAGTTGTTAATAAAAACAGAATAACAGCCTACAATTTACTTCAAAGTATAAATTTGGCTAATTTATTTCAACTATTATTGCGAGATATTTTTCTACAGGATGAATGAAAAATCACATAACATTTTTAAATTATTATTTTCACCGATAAAATGACTGCTGAACATCTACTTCAAAAATGCCCAACATATATTCATATAAGGGAACAGAGATGGCACAAATTGGCCATCACCAGTACCATTCCTCGAAAAGCTCTATGGCGATGCAGCTAGCCTCTAGCTGACTACTACTTTCTTTGAACATTATCACGTTGACGTCTGAGAGTGTGCGAAGGAAAGGAAGAAGAAATTATTATGTCTTCACTCTTATTAAACTAAATTATATATATTATAATTTAACAAACGTTAAAATAATTAATTACTATTTTATTATATGTCGGCGTCTGTGGCCTAATGGATATGAACGCAGTTTCATAATCCAGATATACCAGGTTCGAAACCTGCTGCAGGTGGTTTGGTAGCAGATCGCTTTGTGTGGATTTTTAACAATGGTATAAGCGCCGTAACGTTCAGAAAGCAATGGCAAACTACTGAATGAAAAAATTGCCTAGAAAAATCACAAACAGCCAATAAAAGCTGGGGTTGATTGCCACGTCCTGTAAAGGATAAGCAACTAACTTTTTTATTATATAAAAATGGTGTGGCCATTAACATGACAACTGGACGTGAGATCCGCCCTACTCAACACATGGTTTCAAAAGGGGAAGCAACTTTTGCTGTGTCTTGTAACGTCAGTATATTAGCCATTTTAGTCTGTTTTATTTCGTTTCTGGTAATACCAAAATTAGGGGTAATAACAAAATTAGGGGTAATAACAAAATTAGGGGTCGGAGTGGCTAAGAGGTATGGCGTCCACCTCGAATTCTAGAGGTACCGGGTTCAATTCCCCGTTGAGGGAATATAATTAATGGAATTTTTTTTTTCACAACCAGTGGTCCTAATGATGTCATACTCTCCCCTAGTCTTCTGGGTAGTTAGATCGGATGCCTAGCATTCTCGGATAAGGGTAAAAAAAATAGGAGGTCCCGTGTGCAAGTCGCGCACGTTAAAAATCCCATGGCAGTTGGAAATCGTAAAGAGTAGGCCGTAAGGTCGCTGCCCTGGCAAAGTTAAAAAAAAAAAAGTTAGAAACCTACCCACCACAAAAGTATTTATAGAATGTGTGATTCTTATATACACACATTGGGATTCTCGCCGGTGCTACAGAGTTCGTGCACTGTGCTGAGATCCTCCTTGTGTGATCTAAGGTAGGAGATCGGAGCACTGATGGAGTTGTCTGTGCGTAATGAAGAAAGTCCTTGAAACCAAACCAAATGGAAAAATAAAAATAAAATATTTTTGTCAAATGGCAGTTATTATTCGTTGTTCTGATATTTGTTTCTTGTCTATCCAGTCGATATAAATGATGGAATACACATTTAAAAATAGGAATTAATTTATCATTCACCGAAAAACGATCGCTGAAGCTGCCAATGAGACAATTTGCGGATTCTTATAAATATATAAGTTGAAAGTCCGAGTAGCAGGGTGGTTATATTACTTGCCTTTCGCGGTAGAGTTACTAGGTTCCAATATCGGAACCAGGTAGCGTAACGCTCACATCTACCTAGCTATAAATGAGGACACGACTCTGCTCGTGAGTTAAGGAAGACAAAGGCAGATAAACAGGGAACTGGTGATCCCATTTACTAAAGCTGGGCCTAGTATAATGAAGTCCGTAACACTTCACTCCTCTACGGCAGCATTTGTTATATGACTGCCGTTACCTGTTTAATACAAAAGTTCGTAAACACTTCGAGTTATACATATCTCACACGTACGTACGTACATACACACATACGTATGTACACACATACGTATGTACACACATAGAATCTTTATTCTCCATAAAATACATTGATATGTACTGACATGATATTCTTCTTCTTCTTCTTCTTCTTCTTCTTCCGTCCTTAGCCAAAGACCGACCAAGCAGTCAGAGGCCATCACGCCTTGTGGCGTCTTAAGGGCAACAGCAGATTGATTTTCTCTGTTGTAGTTTCCCATCACGCCTAGCGGCGTCTTTAGGGCAACAACAAATAGATCCATCTGCCGTTGTTTCCGTAATCGGTGTGACAAGCCAACGGGTGATCAGCCCATTGGGCTTCTTCTTCTTCGTTCGTCCTGAAAAGGACGTTGGTTTCGTTGTGTCTGTTTACACCGGAGCTGCGATATATGCGCCTTTCGGCCGACACATCCGACTTCAGCACGGCATATTTTGGGACCGGGTTTGCCTTCCCTCTTCGATCCCTACTCTCTCAGCCAGACTGCAGTGATGCAGCCTGTTTCCAGGACCACCACGTGGAGGTGGAGTAGGGTCTTGGTCAGCTCTGGTTCGCTGACCCTGACGCAAGCAGTCAAGCTATGGGTCGCTGACTGCATTCTCTATTGCTGCATCTTTGGGTCCCACTGACATGATATACGAGGTAATAAAATACAACGTGGCATATAGGAGAATCATTAGAATTGACATAAAGTGTGGAAGACGTCTTAAGTCTTTCATTGTTGGTGTTTTTACATCGAATGTTTTTGTCACACATATAGCAATCTTTAAGCCTTATAAAAGATGTTGGCATGTAATGACGTGATATGATACAACATACCAAAAAGGAGTATCATTAACATAATTGTTCATACATATATACCAAAATACGTACGTATATGGGAAGCATACTTTTACAAAAAAAATTGATCTGTAGAGACGGAGATGGTGATATTTCTCTATCCTGTGGTTTCTTTCTCTTATTCCAGATGCGTTGTTGCTTGACTGTGCTGGTTATATTTATGTCGAGTCTCCAACATCGATGTACGTCCATCAACCCAGGTAAGATATGTCCCATCATAACGCCTGTATTAAGTCTAACTTTTAATTTTAAAGTCTTTGTTTTGGATGTCATTGTCCACAAGCAGCTTAGTCAATCAAAATATCATTGTCCACAATTAGTTTAGTCATTCAGAATATCATTGTCCGCAATTAGTTTAGTCAATCAGGATATCATTGTCCACAAGCAGTTTAGTCATTCAGAATATCATTGTCCACAATTAGTTGAGTCAATGAGGATATCATTGTCCACAAGTAGTTTAGTCATTCAGAATATCATTGTCCTCAATCAGAATATCATTGTCCACAGTCAGTTTAGTTATTCAGAATATCATTGTCCACAAGCGGTTTAGTCAATAAGAATATCATTGTCCACAAGCGGTTTAGTCAATAAGAATATCATTGTCCATAAGCGGTTTAGTCAATCAATGTGTCTTTATTCTTCACAAGTCAGTCATGACTACCCTGAAGAACCATAGTAGACTCCGACAGCTATAAATAACTATGGAGATGATGCGCGCTTGAGGTGATAGCCCGTAGCTGCTTTTTTTTCCGTGTTCTATCCCGTCCTCTTGTTGTAAGAGATTCTTTTCGCCCAGTCTGAAGTGGCGCCGAAGAAGCATCGTCGCTTGGTGAGATCGGCAGATTCGCTCTCCCAGGTTGCTGGATTTATGCCCAGTGCTTCCATGTCTTAGACCAAGAAGCACATGGAGAAGAGAGCTGGAAACAGAGGTGAAAATGATGAGGAGAACGTGGAAAGAACTTGAGATGATGGCACGTGACAGGAGGACTTGGCATGTGTTTGTTGAAGGCCTATGCTCCTTTGGGAGTGGAGGGTTATGAATGAATGATGCTTCCATGTCTCTCTTGTACACATCTTTGAACCCGAACTACGGTCGTCCGGCTGTAATTTTGCTATCTGCCAGATGTCCGTAGAAAATATCTTTGGGGAATCAGTCATCTTCCATTCTGCGGACACAGCCAAGCCAGCGTTATCTGCGTAGTCTAAGCAGTGTATACCTGCTTTTTATAGGCCAGCACGTGACAGCCCTAAAGAACCAGAAAGACAATAAAATAGACAGCCTCCCAGAAGTACTAAATGAAAACCAGCAATAAATTTAACACAGTGAATGTACAATGGATTCCTGCCATCTGCGATATCTGTGGATATAAAGAGACAGATAGATTTGTGAAAGAATGACGAATTAAAATTCTAATTGGGAACAGGCATCAGATGAAGAGATGAAAGCAATCTTCAAAAAAAAAAAAAAATTTCAAAAATAAATGGTTCATGAACCACTCTTTCTTATCTATTTCCTTATCAATGTTAAATATATCTGTAATTCTTCTACACCTTTTTATTCTTCTCTCGCTGTCTCTCTCTGTATCTCTCTCTCTCTCTCTTTCTCTCTCTCCCTATTTCTTTTCTGTGCGTGTTCGCATTAGTGTTTTGTTTGGTTCATTTGTCCAACTTTCTAACGACCGCAGAGATTTTTTACCCGTTTTAAACAGTTGTTAACACGTCATGCCTCTTTATTTTCTAAGCTACTTGATCTTTGTACAAATTCACTCACTATGTTCTTCCTGAATGGTGGGAAAAAGATAACATTAATAGTAACAGTAGGAGCAACAGTACTGTAAAAGATATTACCATCTTGCGAGATGACATTATGCACACACAGTGTATATCTGTGTGTGTACATGCATGCGGGCATGCGATCAAGAATCCTTGATCTATATATATATATATATATATATATATATATATATATATATATATATATATATATATATATATATATATATATATATATATATATATATATATATATATATATATATATATATATATATATATATATATATAAACCTAGATCTTCTTTGTCTTCGTACACTCTCAGACGTCCACTTGAATGTTTTCAAAGAAAGCAGTAGTCAGTTTGAGGCTATTTGAATCTCCGTAGAGTTTTTCCCCGACTAGTACCGGTGTCGGCCATTTGCGCTTTCTCTGTTCCGCATATGTTGGGCATCTTTGAAGCAGATGTTCAGCAGTCATTTTATCAGTGCCACAGTTACACTGATCGGTAGTTCCTATCTTTAGCTTGTTGAAATAAATCAATATAATGTTTTCAGGTGTGTGCGTTATTGAGTTTAACCGTCTACCAGTAATACTAAAAACATCAGCATCTTCCTTTGCGATGCTTACGGAGCATAGAGCCAAGTCAGTTGCTGGTCAACTTGCAGGAAGTCTACGCCAGGCATTTACGTGCTCATTCATCGGTAGTGTCTGTAGCAATGTGTCTTACATAATGAGGTTGTCAGCCTCAAGCACAACCTCATATTAGTCGTCCTCAATTATTGAGGTAAATGATGCGGCTTAGAAACAGCGGTGAAGACATTTGGACTGCTGAATAACATTTTTTTCTTCTAAGGAAATCCCCTTATTTGGTAGCTATTATGTTGTACCAGGAAAGGAACAAAGAAGAATCGTAGAGGTGGCAGTAGAAGTGAGAAATTGTAAAACTGACTGGGACGCCGTGATACAAGATGGAAAGGACTAAAAAAAAAAGAGAAATTTAACCCGGAAGACCGGATGATGTCCTCATGACATGATAAAGAATACGCACTCCATAGTGACGGAATGGTTCTGAATTTGTCACAGGAAAGGAAGAAAGAAGAATCTTAGAGGTGGCAGTAGAAGTGAGAAACTGTGAAACTGACTGGGACTCCGCGACTCAAGATGGAAAGGACTAAAAATAGAGACATTTAACACGGTAACAAAGATAATGTTCTCATGACATTATAAATAAAACGTACACCATAGTGATAGAATGGTTTTGAAGTTGTCACAGTAAAGGAACAAAGAAGAATCATAGATGTGGCAGTAGAAGTGAGAAATTGTAAAACTGACTGGGACGCCATGATACAAGATGGAAAGGACTAAAAATAGAGACATTTAACACGGAAAAAAGGATAATGTTCTCATGACATGACAAAGAAAATGCACTCCAAAGTGAAAGAATGGTTCTCAAGCTGTCACGGGAAAGGGAGAAAGCGCTAACAGAATAGGAAGCAATGGAACCCAGTCAGTATCGCCAACATTCAGAAATGTCAAAACAAAAATAATGATTATCATCATCAAATATTACACACCAACTAATGACAAAGAGAATCGCTGAAAGAAGTTTTTACACTAGATTTCAAAATATAATGGATTAAAAGACCAGAAGAAGCAATTAATAAAATGCTATATATATATATATATTCTTCATTATTGTATGGTGTAGAAACATGGACAGTGAACGAGCAATTGGAAGAATGAAGTGATGCCTTTGAGGTGTGGATGTATAGAAGAATGGTGGTACGTCTGACTGAAAGAGAAGAAAACTAATAAAGAAGTCCTAGAAAAGCTAGGAATGACAAGAGAAGGAGATCAAAATTACAGCTAAGATATTTTTGCCATATAAAAAGACATAACACCTTACTTGAACACCATATCAGAAGGAATAGTTCAAGGCAAACGTGCAAGAGGAAGACAGCGCTATAAATGGGAAGATAACACCAAGAGATGGACAGGAAAGTGTCTATCAGAGTGCACCATCAACACAAGAGATAGAAGACGGAGATCCATTACAGCCAACTTTTGTTGTGGAGATGGCAGCTGATGATGATGACAGTTACAATCTTGACTAAGTGCACAGATGAAAAGAAACAATAGATACTTGAAAAGATTACGATACAACAAAGACTAGGGACAATTAACGAAAATGGAGAAAGATACGTCTGTGCTTCAGATCAATTTGCTATAAGAGGATGTATGTTTCCACATGAAAGAATGCATAAAGCAAAGTGGATATCACCAGATTATAAGGCACGAAATCAGATTGATCATGCATGTATAAACATGAAGTTTAGATAGACAGACAAAGAGGACGAGAGGGAGAAAAGGTAACAGAGACAATAAGAAGATATATATTGAATGGGACATGCGCAGTCTCTATTTAGCGTCTAGTAAGACATGTCTGAAAATTTAAACACAAAATACAGTTGCTTACCAAAGTATAAAAGTTCTAACATTTTTTGATAATATTTTTGTAAGGGGGTTTTCATATTTAACATTGTTATTTGTACAAATATTCCAAACAAGGAATTCAGAAATACTCTTGGCCTCTAACAACTGGAATATAAAATCGTGGACTCGAACATCCCCACATTGTTGTCTGTTCTATAATTCTTCTTTTCGTATTTGTTTCATCCTCTTTTTCTTCTTCTTCTTTTTCTTCTTCTCTGTCTTCATCACATTCTTCCTGCTTCTTTCTGCTTCTTCTTCTTTTTCTTCTTCTCTGTCTTCATCACATTCTTCCTGCTTCTTTCTGCTTCTTCTTCTTTTTCTTCTTCTCTGTCTTCATCACCTTCTTCCTGCTTCTTTCTGCTTCTTCTTCTTTTTCTTCTTCTCTGTCTTCATCACATTCTTCCTGCTTCTTTCTGCTTCTTCTTCTTTTTCTTCTTCTCTGTCTTCATCACATTCTTCCTGCTTCTTTCTGCTTCTTCTTCTTTTTCTTCTTCTCTGTCTTCATCACCTTCTTCCTGCTTCTTTCTGCTTCTTCTTCTTTTTCTTCTTCTCTGTCTTCATCACATTCTTCCTGCTTCTTTCTGCTTCTTCTTCTTTTTCTTCTTCTCTGTCTTCATCACCTTCTTCCTGCTTCTTTCTGCTTCTTCTTCTTTTTCTTCTTCTCTGTCTTCATCACATTCTTCCTGCTTCTTTCTGCTTCTTCTTCTTTTTTCTTCTTCTCTGTCTTCATCACCTTCTTCCTGCTTCTTTCTGCTTCTTCTTCTTTTTCTTCTTCTCTGTCTTCATCACCTTCTTCCTGCTTCTTTCTGCTTCTTCTTCTTTTTCTTCTTCTCTGTCTTCATCACATTCTTCCTGCTTCTTTCTGCTTCTTCTTCTTTTTCTTCTTCTCTGTCTTCATCACATTCTTCCTGCTTCTTTCTGCTTCTTCTTCTTTTTCTTCTTCTCTGTCTTCATCACCTTCTTCCTGCTTCTTTCTGCTTCTTCTTCTTTTTCTTCTTCTCTGTCTTCATCACATTCTTCCTGCTTCTTTCTGCTTCTTCTTCTTTTTCTTCTTCTCTGTCTTCATCACA
Source organism: Oreohelix idahoensis (assembly GCA_024509875.1). Classification (NCBI taxonomy): domain Eukaryota; kingdom Metazoa; phylum Mollusca; class Gastropoda; order Stylommatophora; family Oreohelicidae; genus Oreohelix; species Oreohelix idahoensis. Next base: position 264,884 of record JAMPIV010020910.1, on the reverse strand, counting down.
TTCTTCCTGCTTCTTTCTGCTTCTTCTTCTTTTTCTTCTTCTCTGTCTTCATCACATTCTTCCTGCTTCTTTCTGCTTCTTCTTCTTTTTCTTTCGCCTTATTCTCCTTTCTCTTACACCTCCTCTTCTTCTCCTTCTTAATTTTCTTCTTCATCTTCTTCTTCTGATTCATTTTTTCTTCTTCAGTTTTATTTTTCTTCTTCACCTTCCTTCTACTTCTCCCTTCTACTTCTCCCTTCTACTTCCTCCTCGTTGTCTTCTCCCTTTTCTGGAAGTTTTACTATAAATCCTATATTACTGTCTCCATCTGAGAAGTGAACTATACCCAAACAGATGGAAAGAATGTAGGAGACTGTAGAGCCGTGGTCCCTTAGAAGGATGCAATAGTTATTTTGAACAGCCAGTAGATGGCTTAGTCTGCTATAGTAGATTTAATAAGGAAATCCTGAAAGAAACAAAAGAAATTTGTCTCGTAATCTACATGACTAGGGGTCGGAGTGGCTAAGAGGTATGGCGTTCGCCTCGCGTTCTAGAGGTACTGTTGAGGGAAGATAATTTGTGGAAATTGTTTTAAAAATTTAACCAGTGGTCCTAATGATGTCATCCTCCCCCCTGGTCTCCTAGGTAGTTAGATCGGATGCCTAGCCTTATCGGATATGGTCGAAAAAATAAGAGGTCCCGTGTGTGTGCAAGTTGCGCACGTTAAAAATCCCTCGGCACTTGGAAATCGTAAAGAGTAGGCCTATCACGCCGCTACCCTGGTAAAGTTTAAAAAATTAGAAACCTACCCACCACAAAAATATTTATAGAATGTGTGATTCCTATGTGCAGACATTGGGATTCTCGCCGGTGCTACGGAGTTCGTGCACTGTGCTGAGAACCTCCTTGTGTGATCTAAGGGAGGAGATCGGAGCACTGATGGAGTATTCCGTGTGCAATGAAGATAATCCTTCAAACCAAACCAAACCAAACCAATCTACATGTAGTGCAGTTAAAGTTTTTACACGCAACGAAAAGAGAAATATTAGAGTCTGGTATGGGAGCCGCGATGGTGTAATGGTTACCACACTGCGCTGGCGATCGGGTGATCCAGGTTCGAGCCCCTTGCGAAGACATTTGAAAGAGTGTCGTCGACTAGGGACTGGAGACTGGAATAACCTGAACGGCTCTTGAGCCGACCCAGCTCTAATGGGTACACTCTGAAGACGCCGAGTATCTGCCTGAATGGTGAGAGGACACCTGTCAGCGTACAGGTAAAATAGGATACTCACGTAAAATCAGTCTTAGGTTAGATATACTAACAAGAGATTTAGCATCGAGTAATAGCGGGCGTACGTTAAAAAAAAAAAAAAAAGTCTTGTAAAAACCCTGTAAATTCAACTCCAAGTGAAGTACATAAAGGTAGGAAAAAATATCTTCACGAAAGTGCTACATAGCGTGGAAAGAGATCGAAGATATGGCTGATTTACGACACCAAGGAAACATTAAAGGAAAAACCGAAAGGAGACCCAGAAATAAAAACGGCAGTAAGCGGAAACAAGGACACCAACTGCAACAGAATTAAAATCACGCAGACAGCTGGAACAGAAGCCAAGCTGAGAGCTCTCCCGGATGACAAAATCCTGGTAATCCTGGGAAAAATAATAGAAAAACAATGCATCGACAAAATGCAAAAACATAAATATGGACTAACAATCACTTTAAACTACACCGAAAAAAGCAAGGCCCTATTAAATGAACTAAAGAGTAACCCAAAAGAAGTTCAACTCGCACATGGGATAAAGGTAAAGATTGAATTGATCAAGGAAATTAGAAGATTCGTCATCAAAGGGGTAGATTCAAACCTAACAGAAGAGGAGATCCACACTAACATAACGAAAGAAAACCCACAAACAAAGATAGAAAAAGTAGAAAGAATAAAAACCAAAGAGCAAAAGAATACGACAGTGGTAGTGCTAAGTGTAAAGGGCACAGAAATACCCAAGCAAGTCAAACTCCACCAGAGAGCCAAAATGACAGAGGTATTCATACCTAGCATTATACAATGCACAAACTGTCAAGGCTTTAGCCATACCCAACATGTGTGTAAAAGAGTGACACGGTGTAGTTTCTGTGCGGGAGCGCACAGACATGTGGACTGTTCAATGGCTAAGGAGGACAAAGATTATAAACGAGAAAACAAAAACAGAAAATGTGCAAACTGCCAGGGTAACCACAGTGCCAGGTATCAGGGGTGCCCAGTCTACCAAGAAACAAAGCACATATTAAAAGAATCACTAGAAACAAACAAACCATTCTGGCAAATAAAAGAAAGACAGAAAACAAACAACCATCTTCAAAACTCTCAAGAAAGTATCATTAAGAAACAAATACAACAAATAACCAGTGAAATGAAAGACATAAAGGAAAAAATCCAGCAAGAAGAAAAAATTAAAACACTCATAAACAATAAAGAAGATGACAACACAGAAGAGACAGAACATAACCTCATCCAAACCAGACAGGTACTAGAAGAAATAAAAACAGCACAAAAGGCAATAGAGAGAGACCTCAAAAAAATAGCAGAGATAAAAGAAGCTAATGAAGAAATCCTTAAAAAAGATAGAGAGAGAGAAAGAGCTAAAATGATTAAAAACCAGGACAACAAAGAAAATATGGAAAAAAAATTTAAGGAAACAGTGGAACTGCACCTACCATACCTCGTAGAAAGAGTTCTGAGTAGCATGGTTACTTGGAATGATGAGTTTGTGGAGAACATGAGAGATAGTGAGCAAAACCAAAAAAAGTAGATCCCTTATCAAAGAACCTAATACAAACAATAACATAACTAAGCTAACCATACTAAATGGGGACCAAAGACTCTAGAGCTATCAAAGTAGTTCAGTGGAACTGTAGGGGTGCCAGGAAGAACCTGATGTCTCTTATGGGACAGTATAAGGAGGCAAAACCCATCTTTGCAATACAAGAAACCCTCCTGAACCCCAAACAGAAACTGAACTACCAAGGGTATATAACAGAAATGATAGACCTGAGGGAAGAGGAGGGGGCGTGGCCTTTCTAATACATGAAGACTACAAAATATTAAATTGGGAACAATTCAATACAGAAAATATTGAAGGAATAAGTATAACATTAGACAGTGAGCCAGATAACTTAAAAATAATAAACATTTATAGCCCCAACGGTAATATAACCGATAGGGACATTGCCACTATTAACACAAAAATAGACCAAAGAACATTATTGGTAGGTGACTTTAATGCACACCATGAGGCATGGGGTAACAACAGTAATGATCCAGCAGGAAAAAGACTGTTGGACTACATTGAAAGTGCTGAGCTAATCATACTAAATGATGGCTCAGTGACACGGGTTGACCCATGCAACAGTGGAGGAGATACAGCAATAGACATAAGTATTATAACACCAAACCTAGCCTCTGCTAAATGGGAAGTACTGAATGACTCCAGCTCAGACCACTTACCCATAGAAATAAACCTAAACGACAAATATAGAACTAGTCCAAGAAGCTCGAAACCTACATTCAACCTAAAAAAGGCAAACTGGGAGTCCTTCCAATTGGAGCTAAGTAAACTAAGCATAGAACAAATTGAATCTAACAGTATAGATATATTTGCAGAAAAACTTACAAATGAGATTTTTAAAATAGCAGTAAAATATATACCAAACAGGAATATGCCTGAACACTTAAAACCAACACAAAAAGATAAAAATAGGAAAAGAAACAAAGATAAAAATCCAGTACCATGGTGGACAGACAGATGTTCAGAACAACTGAAATTGAGGGAGAGGGCCCTGACAAAGTATAGAAAAGCCAAAACTGAAGAGAATTACACAAACTATAAAAAATTAAGAAATGAAACAAATAAAATAATACTCAGAGCTAAAGAAAAGAGTTGGAGAACATTTTGCCAAACATTAAACCATAGGTCACAAGTAACTACAGTTTGGAGAAAACTAAAAGCAATTAAAGGAGGAAACAACCAGAAATGTAAAATCCCAACAATTAAAATACCAGAGAGAGCTGAAACAGATAGAGAAAAAGCCAACATACTAGCTAAATACTTCTATCAGGTTAGCTCAATAGACAGTCTAGATAAGGCAGAAATAAATAGGCGGAAAACACTGCTAGAAAAATTAAAAGAAGAAAATATGGACACCACACAGGATGCTAATTATTTAAATGCAGATATTACAGTAGATGAAATAGAAAGAGCTTTAGCAGGAAAAACCAATACCACCTCTGGGGAAGACATTCTGAGCTATGAAATCCTCAAAAAGGTACCAAATACAACTCTAAGAGTGATTGCATCCCTCTACAACAAGATCTGGCTCACGGGAAAAATACCGTGTTCATGGAAGACAGCAGTAGTCATCCCCATACTAAAGTCAGATAAGGAAACACATGATGTCAGCTCATACAGGCCAATATCGTTAACATCGCATCTAGGAAAAATTCTAGAAACAATAGTCAACAGCAGACTAAAATTTCATCTAGAAAAGCATAATTTGTACAGTCCAACCCAGGCTGGCTTTAGAAGCCAACATAGTACAATAGAGCAACTGTTGAGGCTGGAACATGATGTTAAAACAGGCTTCAAAAGGAATGAAAAGACAGTAGCAATATTCCTTGATGTAGCAAGAGCATATGATGAGTGTTGGAGGGAGGGTGCACTACATAAAATCAGGAAACTAGGTATAGTAGGCAGAACCTACAATTATCTAGAAAACTTCCTGCAGGATAGATACTTCACGGTACAAATAAACAATGATAGATCTGAGGTGTATGAGCAACAGAATGGAATTCCCAAGGGATCAGTAATATCACCATCTATTTTTACGATTATGGTCATAGACCTAGGCGACGAGTTTAAAGACTTAAAAAACAACTTATCCCAGTTTGCAGATGACGCTGCGATATGGAGAACGGGAAGAAATCTCCCATTCCTCTATAAAACAGTACAAAAGCAAATGGATAAAGTATCTGACTGGATGAACAAGTGGGGATTTAATCTAAACGTTAAAAAAACCATAGGAATGATCTTCAGTAGAGGGCATGTAATTAAAAACAATATAATTGACAAGCATTAATGAGCAAAAAGTATGCACAGCAAAATCAACTAGATTTCTTGGTATGGTACTAGACCAGCAACTAAACTGGAACAAACACATAGACCTATTAGTGCAAAGCAGTAGGGGACTTATTAACATGCTAAGATATATGAAAGGGAGTGGTTGGGGAGACTGCAATAAGACCATGTTAACCTTCTATAAATCATTTATTAGGGGCAAACTTGACTATGCCAGTGTTGTCTATGCATCAGCCGCCCCGAGCAATAAGAAAAAACTAGACACAGTCCAAAACCAGGCACTGTCAATAATAGCAGGTGCCTCAAAGGGAACATCAGCAGAGGCACTAGAAGTAGCGCTAGGCATTATACCCCTGGAGCTAAGGAGAAAAGAACTGAGATTCAGCTACTGGGCAAAAGTGGCAAAAGATCCAACTCACCCAGCACACAAAACCTTTGATAGGGGTAACCAGTACATAAGCCACATCCCATTAAACCATAATAGATACCCGTCAGGGTGGAAAACAATGGATGAAGTGGATAAATATCCAGACCTGTTTAATACGATAAACAGTAGTGCTCAGTACAAAGCAAAGATCCCACCATGGGAACTGAGAGTGCCAGAAACTGACTCTCACTTATCAAAGATCATAAGCAAATCTAACGACATAATCTCAGCAAAAAGTAAAGCACTAGAGTACATAGAACGGTATATAAATAATAGCCTAACTATATATACTGATGGGTCAAAAGATGAAGAAGGACAATTAGGAGCAGGAATAGCAATACCAAAATTAAAAATTTACAAAAGATACAAAGTAACAGGTAATACATCCATCTTTACAGCAGAATTAGTGGCAATCCTAAAAGCTTTAGAAATAGCTGCAGAAAACCCACCCAAAAAAGTAACCATTCTCACAGATTCCCTTTCAGCAGTATTAGCTATCAGAAACAGAAATGGTTGTAGTAGGCCAGATATTATAGAGTAAATACTACAGGTTAATACATATCTGCATACTATAGGACGCAGGGCAACATTAACATGGATACCATCACATGTGGGGATAGCAGGAAATGAGCTTGCAGACAAAGAAGCCAAAGCCGGGAGAACTAGCTATAACAAAATTGAAGTAGGCCTAGGGAAGTTCGAAATAAAGAGTTTAATTGCTCAAGCAATAACTAAAGAGTGGATAACAGCATGGGACCAAAGTAAAAAAGCAAGACACGCATATAAAATCCTAAAAAAACCAAGCAAAAAATGTCAAATAAAAGATGAACTAAAAATACCAATTAATACAAAATTGCTGAGGCTCAAGCTTGGAACTGGATATTTCATGATTGAGGAACCCACATGTGAAGAGTGTCAAGAACCAAACACAATTAGACACTTTCTGGTGGACTGCAAGAAATATGACCAACAGAGGCAAAACATTAAGACATACTGTAGTAAACACAAGGTAGAAATGAGTTTATAAAATCTTATAGGCACAAAGACCCCTTCAGAAATGCAAAAGTTAATAAAACACTATATTACCAAAACAAAAGCTAACATATAAAAAATAAATAAGGATCCGAGCCAGTAGTCCAAACTGGAGAAAGATTCACCCCAGATACATACAGATTAACCAAATAAAACATCCAGTGAAAATTAAAAACATACCAGATTAGACAATAGCATATTTTAGATTTAAAAAAAAAAAAACCATTATGAACTATAACTACAAAAGGAAAATACTTACTAGAGATAATATAGTATAAAATAAATACAAACAAAAACATATTACAACAAAGGAAACACGTCCTGATATAACCAACAACTCCATGTACATGGTAGATGGTTGAAAGGGGCGTGCTACAAAGAAAAGTAGCAAACACATTTAAAAAAAAAAAAAGCAGAGAGGGAGAGAGAGAGAGAGAGAAATGTGGATCATCTGACATCTTGGGGAGTGCTAAAAATATCGAACCACAACCAGTCAGTTCCTATTGGGATCGTCTGCCGTTGTCAGTGGATCTGTCTTGTAAACAGGTGGTTTATAGCACGTCAGGCGACTTCCAGATAGTGTCATACAATGTGAACAATTTTAATTTTAGTTCAAGTATGACATACTCCTTACAGATAGTGTCATGAAATGTGAGAAATATGAGTAGAGGTTAAAGTATTGCAGACTACTTACAAATTGTGATCTAAAATGTGAGAAATCTAAGCTGCCGTCTATGCGTTAACTCTTTTGATCTGAGGTAGTGTTCCACGAATGGTGGCCAGAGATTTAGAGTATTGAATGAAATTAGAAAAGGTAATAAACCTTTGCTCAAGGATTACTCAAAGATGAGTAGAATAAATAGGAAAACAGTATTCCTTTATAAGGGAAACTACTGGTTTTAAGGATTGCAACTACAGAAAGTTGAGTATTTCGGCTTGTATCCCCTCCGCTTTTCTGGAGGGTTAATATGTGTCAATAATGACAATGGACTCGTAGACGATATATATATATATATATATATATATATATATATATATATATATATGTATGTATGTATGTATGTATGTATGTATGTATGTATGTATGTATGTATGTATGTATGTATGTATGTATGTATGTATGTATGTATGTATGTGTGTATGTGTGTATGTGTGTATGTGTGTATGTGTGTATGTGTGTATGTGTGTATGTGTGTATGTGTGTATGTGTGTATGTGTGTATGTGTGTATGTGTGTATGTGTGTATGTGTGTATGTGTGTATGTGTGTATGTGTGTATGTGTGTATGTGTGTATGTGTATGTGTATGTGTATGTGTATATACATATACATATACATATACATATACATATCTATATGTATATGTATATATATATACATATACATATATATATGTATATATATATATATATATATATATATATATATATATATATATATATACATATACATATATATACATATATACATATACATATATATATATATATATATACAGCGTGTCCGGCAGAATCACTACCAATAACAAATGTCAATATTTTCTCATCCATGTAAGTTAGAATTATTTTTTTATAGTTACCTCGTATAGAAACCATCACATTTTTAGGAGCAGTGAGATAATTGATAAATTGTCCGATAATGTGCAGATAACGCATACGTAATGTGCAGCCGCGGAATGTGAGGACGCGTGTAGTGAAAATGGCGGAGTTCACGGTTGTGGTGAAGTGGGATGTTATAAATATTTATAGGGGACTTAGTGTACTGACTGAGATCAGCTGTGAAGGTATCTATATCTATTAAGAGTAGTGTATTATAGATAACCTTACTTGCTACCACATATCTATATATCTCAGTCAGAATTATTCTGGAATAGTGTGATGACTACGTTATGTGTCTAGGGTATGTGTATGATGAAGTGTAAGTCACAACAACAGACAGATAAACAATTTAATTTAATCCACTACTCTTGACAACACTGTGACACTCACATACATATAACACTCTATGAGAATATCTTAAGGAGTCACTGATAACTTTTCAAATAACAATATGTATTCATTGTTATCATAAAGGTATATGTGTCCTGATTCAAATACAAAGGAACCAGGAATCACAATCAATTTTAATTACAAGTATATGTACAGACTTTATCAATATGAATATTGTAGTGACATATATTATTAAAATATCCTATGTGTGTCAGTTGTGTAGTGGTAATATGAGGTAATACTGGTTTTGTTTTGTTCAAGCTCTGTTGGTATTTGTCATCATGACTTCAATAGTTTGTCTTTTGGGACTAGTATTGGAGATGTTCTCAGTTCCTGATATTAAGACAATTAAATTCCCCTCTGAATGTTATTTTTACAAAGTCATTTCAAGATGAGGGGACATAATGTTGAGCTCAGCTGGCCAAATCAGCTTATCTTGCGTGATGGCGGCAGGAAAGGACTCCTCTGCTCGAATTCTCCTCTGGGCTCTGGAGACACCTCACTGATAGCTAAATGGACCAAGGAGTATGCTGTCCGACTCTGGATTCAGCAAAGCTCTGACCAGGTGCTGCTCAGTACCATCAAGACCACGGTCCCTGAAAACAAGAAGGATGTACCTTCTACTTCATAACTAATTGATACTCTAGTTCTACACTGAGCACAATACAACACAAACATTGAGTTCAGAGCGTTAGGCCAACTGTCAGCTTCATCTGAAATACTTTATACCAGTATTTACCTCCTTAATGGTTACTACGCCTCTGCACTTCCAGCATTATTTCTGTCTAATCAATCATCCAGGTGTCAGTGTACTATTTGGCCATTCCATGCCGTTTTACTTCCCTCCGACACCCTCTGTTCAGGCTGGAGCATTATAGGCTTTATCTCCTGTTTGCCACTGAACTACACATATATATACAGGCATAAATTAACAATTTACATTCAATTTTCATTAAAAGATACTGAATGGTTCAAGCTTACCACAATTTCATGGAAATAAACACAGATACGTTGATTAGCAATGAATTCTGGCACAATTACTGGCACAAATTCCCATCTGCTTATGTTCCAGGCTTTTATTTAACACAAATATGAGCTGGCTTCAACGCACTGTTGCTTTATCAAGATTATTTGCACTAGTGGTCTCGAACTAACGCTCCTAAGTGAGTATATCAGCGAGTCTAGCCAATGAGGCCACGTTTCGACAAGTGTTTGAAAAAATGTTACCTTTTCACGTCTCCCCTAACAACCAAGATAGTATTTATAGCCCGACCAATCGTGGTTAGTCTTTCATTTGTTGCGCTCCAATCAATTTGGAGTTTACATGGTAGGCTATTTCTGTAACGTAAATTTTTTTCAAACACGTTAAAAAAAAATCTTATGAGCAGAAATGATTTTATGCTGTCAGGCATCCCCACTATTTTATTTTGGGTATAATTTATTAATGCCTGGACTATTTGCGTAACGTTTTACATATTCTTTGTCAGCAAGCCCTAAGGAACCCAAATATCCAAATTTAAAAGAGCTACGTGGCTGCGTTCAAAATATGTATTTTCTACCTCCTGTTTCGAAGATGTGCTGTCTGGGTACTGTTATGTTTTCAACCGTAAACCCATCTAATGTTATCTTTTCTAATAAGCGTTTTTTATGATTTATAAACCTAACTCTGGGAAAGGGTAGTGTATTTTATCACTGTCCGTCTGAAAAAAAATTAGTGCATGTAGACTTACACGCGTGATGGCAGCATTTGTGTATCGCGCGACGCGTGTTTAGTGTTCGGCTTGTTGCCTCTCCCTTCTCGCTATCCTTTTGTCCATCTGTCTTTTGTTTTGGTAACATAGTGTAGAAAAAGACATGAATGGAATTTAAAATTTAGGTCAACTTGCATATTTCAAGGTTTTTCTTAGAAAGGCAGCACATTTTATTGTGTGTTTGGGAAACGCGTGTATGTTGCAGAAGGCCTTTAATATCAACGTGAAACGTTACAATTTGCATACGCAGTAGAAAACAAGGGGATTTCGAGTACAGTCATTGTGACAGCACTGTTCTTTACCATTCTTCTTCCTTTATTTATTATATGTATTTGTTAGGCTTTATATTTACTTGATAATTTATATATGTGGATTAGAATATTCCACGACACCTCCCCTCTTAAAACAGACATTATATGTCAGTCCTTTATTCTATATACACATAGAGAAATTTATTATTATTTCTGGGGTTTACGGTGATTCTCATCACACGGATGGCGGCTTAAAAAATCCGCTCCCAAATTGGTTTTTCCAGATATATACTCAATGCTAAAATTATATGGAGCCAAAAGTAAAGACCATCGGAGTAACCTAGAGTTCTCATGCTTAGCCTGTGCTAGAAACGATAAAGGTTTGTGGTCTGTTTGCAACTTAAATGCCTTCCCATATAGATAAATATTGAATTTCTTTATTGCCCATATTACTGCAAGACATTCTTTTTCGCTAGTTGAGTAGTTGATTTCAGCTTTATTCAACTTTCTGCTAGCATATGCCACTGGGCTTAATTCCCCATCCAATGCATCTGATTTCTGTAGTAGAGTTGCACCTAACCCAATATTACTTGCATCCGTCCTTACTATGAATTCTTGACTTAAGTCAGGTAATTTCAAAATGGGTTTACTTGTGAGCTTTTCCTTCAATTCTTGGTAAGTCATTTCACATTGTGGTGTCCATGTAATGCGATCTGGATGTCCTTTACGTGTCAATTCAGTTAACGGTGCACATATGGAATTAAAGTTTTTGATATACTTCTGGTAGAAACCACATAATGAGACAAAGGATCTCACGTCCTTCTTGGTTTGTGGTCTCGGGGCTTTCTGTAGTTTCTCTAAATTCTTTGGGTCAGGGGTCATGTTTCCCTGATAAACTGTGTGTCCCAAAAATTCCAATTCTTTACATCCAACGCAACATTTGGTTGGTCGGGCTGTTAAATTTGCCTCCCTAAGTCGATCAAACAGCATGTTCAGAGAGTCAATGTGTTCCTCAAATGTTTCTGTTGCTATAAGGATATCATCCATAAAATTTGTTATACAGGGATTATTCAGAGGATCCAATAATTTTCTCATCATTCTAGAGAAGACACTAGGCGCATTCTTCAATCCAAATGGCAATCTATTAAACTCATAGTGTCCTTCTGAGGTACTAAAAGCTAGGTATGGTCTAACCTCAGGCTTTACTGGAATCTGATAGTATCCTTTACTCAGATCCACTTTTGAGAAATATTTAGCTTTATTTAGTCTGGCAAACAGCTGATTTGTATCCGGCAATGGATCCACCTGTCCTTCTGTAATAGCATTCAGTCTCCTGTAATCTATACAGAGTCTATGTTCTCCAGAGGGCTTCCTTAAGAGTACAACACCGGAACTATACGAAGACTCACTGTGCGAAATAATTCCTTCCTTCAACAGATAGTCTATCTCTTCCTTCAAAGCTTTCTCCTTAGCAAACGGAATCGAATATGGTTTCATACAGACAGGTGTGGAGTCTATTAGTTTCATATCATATTCCAATAGGTTTGTATGCCCTGGTCGGTCTGTTAACACCTCTGCATGATTATTTAGAACCTGTTGCACTCTCTCTTTCTGAGTTTTCGTTAAATGTGTACTGATTTTCACCTGTGCTGCTGTCTCACAGGGGTGTAATGGATATTCAAATGATGAAAGTGGTTCCTTTTTCATCTCCATGGCGATGGACAAGGTCAACAAGTGTGTCTCTTCCTGATGTTCTCTTTCCAAATATTTCTTCAGGAGATTCACATGATAGATTTTTTCTTTCCCCTTCTTATCTATCTTATAATTTGTTCTAGACACCTTCTCTAGAACTGTATATGGACCCTGCCATCCAATTTGTAACTTATTCTGACTCCCGGGCAAAAGAAGCAGTACTTTCTCTCCCACAGCCAAATTTCTGTCTTTCGCCTTCCTGTTATAATAGGCAGCATGTTTCTTCCTGGCTTGTTTCAAATTTTCATTGGCAAGTTTCCAGCCAGTTTTTAACCGAGTGGTCAGCTCATTCACATATTGGTATGAAGATGTAATGTTTTCCTCTGCCTTTTCATCAGTCCACGTTCTTAACAAAGCTACATATGGACCTTTAATTGTGTGGACCTATTTGTCCATGCACCGGTATGGTCTCTTCCACTCGAAGCTTTATAGTGATGATTTTTCCTCCCAGAATTATCATTCACAAAACGACCGCTACCAATTTTTCTTTTGGGGCTTTCTCCCCACTTAAAATTCTTGATGAGAGATTTCCTCTCTACATCCTCTTCCTCCAGTTTGTTTAAGTCCGATTGAGGGATTTTCGGCTTATCCTGGGGTAAGACATCTTTTTGCACTCTCCGCATAGTGGCCATTGTAAAACAGTTAAGTGAAGCTTGTCCGTGAAAAGGGGCTTCCCATTCCATTTGGTCCACTTTATCAAATCTATTTTTCTTTTTATTATCAGGCCTAATTTTGCCCCGTGGCGTGTCCAGGTCCTGATCCATGTTCCCACTTGTGGGTGTTCCCTCATGTGCTATGCTACACCTTTCTACAAAATTCTCAATGTCCCATCTTGCTTTGGGCCAATAATAATTGTGAGCCACCTTTTGAATGATGGTACCTATCTTCTCATGGTCCCCATCTGGTTTCACATGTAGGCTCCTTATTAAGTCTGCCCTATATCTTTTAGGAAGAACCAGCTGTCCGTGACCTTTGGATCTAGCTCCAGTCTTCCTATACATCAACTTGTTTTTCATGTAAAAATCTCCCTTGCCTGGAGTTGTATGACAAGTTGACAATTTTCTGAAACAAGGCTTGAGTGTTTTATCCCCAGCCTGTGCCTTCCTCATCTCTTCTGGAGTGGTATCTAACATAATATCCTCCTCCTGTCTTGAGGTCGACCTGACCTGAAGGGTTGCCATATACACAGGTTTCCTTCTGCAACGGTCAGTGTCATGATTGTCCATCTGACAATTTTTACACCACCTTTTTCCTTGGTTGAAAGATTTTCTTTCATCATATTTCCTTTCATCGAATTGTGGGAATTTATTTTTATTTTCATACCGTGGCCTATCAAATTGGTGCTTACCTTTATTTTGATCCCTAGGATCAAATTTATTAAAGTTCTGTGGTGCCCTAAAGTTATCCACTTGTTTCTTTTTATTACCTGTTACCTCTGCTTGAGCTGCTTGATACCTTTCAGCAACATTTAGCAACTCACCCAGCCTCTCTGCACCTTGTTCCATGAGAAACTTTCTCAGGTCTGGAGCCATGGACTCTCTTAATTGCTCTATAAGGACCATTTCCTTAAGATCTTGGGTTTTCCCCAGAGAAGTCCATTTCTCCAAGTATGTCTCTATTCGTGCAGAGAACTGGTGATAGGTTTCACCTGACAGTAGTTTAGCATTCCTAAATTTTTTCCTATAAAATTCTGCATTCTTTTCATACCTTAACAAAAGAGCCTGCTTTAGCATGTCATAATTTTCCTGATCACCACTGCTCATTTTTGCAAAAACTTCATAAGCTGCCCCACGAAGTCCCTGAGATAACTTTAAGCTCCACCTTTCTCTCTCTAACCCATACGTGGTAGCTAATAGTTCATACCTATTTATATAGCTCTCAATATCATCGTCTTTCTCAACAAAATGATCTAAATGAAAGTTCATAGCTGAGGTTGAGGCTCCTTGAGTAACCGTAGCATCAGAGGCAAAGGGACTGGCACCGTTTTCAGGAGCATGGCCTTGAAACTCAAACTCCCTTAGTCGTAACTCATGTTCCCTTTGTAATCTCTTCTCCTCCTTTTCTGCTTCCCTCTCTGCAGCTAATCTCTTCTCTTCCCTTTCTGCAGCTAATTTCTTCTCTTCCCTTTCTGCAGCTAATTTCTTCTCTTCCCTTTCTGCAGCTAATCTTTTGTCTTCTCTTTCTGCTTCCAATTTCTTAGCCTCTTTGTCAGCCTCAATCTGCAACCTCTTAGTCTCAGCCTCAGCTTGCAACCTCTTAGTCTCAGCCTCTAACTTTCTTTCGGCCTCTTTTTCTAATCTTCTTTCTTCGCGTTCAATAAATTTGTCACATTCCGTAGTGACATAGGCAACCATAACTTGCCCATCTAATCCTAACTCTTTTGCAGTCTGAACAGCAGCAGATCGAAACTTGGCCAGGTCCGCCATTGTCTATCAGGTAAATTTCTACAATGTCTAACCAACAATTTAATCTCTAAATATATCTAATGGACAACACAGGCACCGTGAGCTCAACCTTATTTAATTCCACCCAAGGATACCTTTTAATTCTTATATTCCCTGAAGTGAATTACCCCCAATATTTTTAATAGGGAAAGATTCAAAATCCCAAGAGCGAGACCCCAATATATGTGGTGAAGTGGGATGTTATAAATATTTATAGGGGACTTAGTGTACTGACTGAGATCAGCTGTGAAGGTATCTATATCTATTAAGAGTAGTGTATTATAGATAACCTTACTTGCTACCACATATCTATATATCTCAGTCAGAATTATTCTGGAATAGTGTGATGACTACGTTATGTGTCTAGGGTATGTGTATGATGAAGTGTAAGTCACAACAACAGACAGATAAACAATTTAATTTAATCCACTACTCTTGACAACACTGTGACACTCACATACATATAACACTCTATGAGAATATCTTAAGGAGTCACTGATAACTTTTCAAATAACAATATGTATTCATTGTTATCATAAAGGTATATGTGTCCTGATTCAAATACAAAGGAACCAGGAATCACAATCAATTTTAATTACAAGTATATGTACAGCCTTTATCAATATGAATATTGTAGTGACATATATTATTAAAATATCCTATGTGTGTCAGTTGTGTAGTGGTAATATGAGGTAATACTGGTTTTGTTTTGTTCAAGCTCTGTTGGTATTTGTCATCATGACTTCAATAGTTTGTCTTTTGGGACTAGTATTGGAGATGTTCTCAGCTCCTGATATTAAGACAATTAAATTCCCCTCTGAATGTTATTTTTACAAAGTCATTTCAAGATGAGGGGACATAATGTTGAGCTCAGCTGGCCAAATCAGCTTATCTTGCGTGATGGCGGCAGGAAAGGACTCCTCTGCTCGAATTCTCCTCTGGGCTCTGGAGACACCTCACTGATAGCTAAAAGGACCAAGGAGTATGCTGTCCGACTCTGGATTCAGCAAAGCTCTGACCAGGTGCTGCTCAGTACCATCAAGACCACGGTCCCTGAAAACAAGAAGGATGTACCTTCTACTTCATAACTAATTGATACTCTAGTTCTACACTGAGCACAATACAACACAAACATTGAGTTCAGAGCGTTAGGCCAACTGTCAGCTTCATCTGAAATACTTTATACCAGTATTTACCTCCTTAATGGTTACTACGCCTCTGCACTTCCAGCATTATTTCTGTCTAATCAATCATCCAGGTGTCAGTGTACTATTTGGCCATTCCATGCCGTTTTACTTCCCTCCGACACCCTCTGTTCAGGCTGGAGCATTATAGGCTTTATCTCCTGTTTGCCACTGAACTACACATATATATACAGGCATAAATTAACAATTTACATTCAATTTTCATTAAAAGATACTGAATGGTTCAAGCTTACCACAATTTCATGGAAATAAACACAGATACGTTGATTAGCAATGAATTCTGGCACAATTACTGGCACAAATTCCCATCTGCTTATGTTCCAGGCTTTTATTTAACACAAATATGAGCTGGCTTCAACGCACTGTTGCTTTATCAAGATTATTTGCACTAGTGGTCTCGAACTAACGCTCCTAAGTGAGTATATCAGCGAGTCTAGCCAATGAGGCCACGTTTCGACAAGTGTTTGAAAAAATGTTACCTTTTCACGTCTCCCCTAACAACGAAAGATAGTATTTATAGCCCGACCAATCGTGGTTAGTCTTTCATTTGTTGCGCTCCAATCAATTTGGAGTTTACATGGTAGGCTATTTCTGTAACGTAAGATTTTTTTCAAACACGTTATAAAAAAATTTTATGAGCAGAAATGATTCCATGCTGTCAGGCATCCCCACTATTTTATTTTGGTTATAATTTATTAATTCCTGGACTATTTGCGTAACGTTTTACATATTCTTTGTCAGCAAGCCCTAAGGAACCCAAATATCCAAATTTAAAAGAGCTACGTGGCTGCGTTCAAAATATGTATTTTCTACCTCCTGTTTCGAAGATGTGCTGTCTGGGTACTGTTATGTTTTCAACCGTAAACCCATCTAATGTTATCTTTCTAATAAGAGTTTTTTATGATTTATAAACCTAACTCTGGGATGGGTAATGTATTTTATCACTGTCCGTCTGAAAAAAAGTTAGTGCATGTAGTCTTACACGCGTGATGGCAGCATTTGTGTATCGCGCGAAGCGTGTTTAGTGTTCGGCTTTCTGCCTCTCCCTTCTCGCTATCCTTTTGTCCATCTGTCTTTTGATCTTGGTAACATAGTGTAGAAAAAGACATGAATGGAATTTAAAATTTAGGTCAACTTGCATATTTCAAGGTTTTTCTTAGAAAGGCAGCACATTTTATTGTGTGTTTGGGAAACGCGTGTATGTTGCAGAAGGCCTTTAATATCAACGTGAAACGTTACAATTTGCATACGCAGTAGAAAACAAGGGGATTTCGAGTACAGTCATTGTGACAGCACTGTTCTTTACCATTCTTCTTCCTTTATTTATTATATGTATTTATTAGGCTTTATATTTACTTGATAATTTATATATGTGGATTAGAATATTCCACGACAACGGTGCAGCAGAAAGTGCAATGCTGTTAT